>JARBWK010000004.1:23957622-24548217 GCA_030556195.1 Anolis apletophallus | reverse complement strand
TTAATAGCGTGTGCACAGATAGTTTTAGTGAGGGGTTGGAAGGATAAAACAAAATGGACATTGACCAACTGGTATAATTATATAATTAATATGTTAAATGTGGAAATAACAAATTGTAAATGGAATAATATAGATAAAATTGAAAAGATAATAATAACAAAGAGGATGTGGGGAACCAGTTAGAAATTATTTAGAAAATGTGTTAAGAGGTGGAGTAGAAAAATTAAGACTGAGACTGATATTTCAAATGTAACCTCTGTAGTTGGATGTATAAACTGTATGTACAAGGAGGGGAGGGTGGGAGAGGGGAAAAAACCAATAAATTAAAAAAAAAAATCAAAAAAATACACATATGAAAATCGGCTCAAACGTTCTACAAAGAGCATTGCGTATTGTGAACCACCAACACTTTTCTCAAAAGGACCTTCTATACACACATGTGCTGCCTCAAACAAATTGGTTACTTTTATCTTTGATCTCTTGTTGTAATTTAGAGGCACAGTTTTCACTTTATCACAAATTGCGCATTGCAAATCACAAAAGCATTGTTCCATTTTATATTCAGGGCATAACTCTAATGTCTTCTTCAAAACTTCCATGCTAGCATGCCCCATTACTCTGTGGAACAAATGTAAGCATCTGTCATGCTGAATTGTACTACCAACACACATTGTCTTCTACACAAAAACCGTTGACTTTCTCAAACATTTCATACATTTTATTACGTTTTACTCCCTTGCCAACTAGTTTTCCTTCTCTGTTGTAAATGTAACAGTATATTCCCTTGAATGACACTCTGTACTGTTGTTCTGTTAATTCAGCTACACTCAACAAATTAGACTTCATTTCTGGAACAAACAAAACCTTTTGCCAGTACATTTTTAAACAAGAAATGTAACAAGTTCCAAATTTGTTAAAAAGTTGTACTGCGTTATTTGCAAGAGATAATGATGATCCATATAAAGTCTCCACATTTCTCAAATTCGCCAAATCATTAGTGATATGATGAGTTGCTCCAGAGTCTAAAATCCATCTACTGCTTCTACTGGAATTACTTCCCACTGCAGCAACCATCACTCTTGCTCCAGGTTGGCTTGGTGATCCTCCTCCACGTCCTCTGTCTCTGTTGTAATAGCCTCTTCTTCCTCTGCCTCCAGACCTCTGGGTTTTGACCTTGCATTCTCTGGCCAGGTGTTCCCTTGAATTGCAAATAAAACACCTCCTTGCAGTAGCAACTCCACGCACACTCCCAAGGACAGGGTCAGCTTCTTCCAGCAATGGTTTTTGCCGAAACTCCCCCTCAAAAGGGCTTTCTCCTCTCTGTTCTCTTTCAAAGACAAGCCTGTCTTCTTCTTCAAGTATTCTTGAACAAACAAGGTCTAGTGTAAGATCTTGGGCACGCACAGTCTGTAGAGAATGTAGCACATGGTCCCAATCAGCAGACAAACTCGACATTAATATGTAAGCTTGATTCTCAGCAGTAATTCCCACACCTCTAGACTGGCATTCTACAAACAGTTCCTTCATCTTCTTTATATGACTCCGCACATCTCCACCATCCTCCAACTTGGCCCGGTACAAGCGTTTAGTCCAGATCATCTTTCCAAGTACAGTCTCACGTTGATGCACAGCCCTTAAAGCATTCCAGGCATCTTCAGCAGTCTGCAAGCCTCTAACATGTATTAATTGATCTGGCATCAGACAGAGGACAATAGTAGACAAACCTCTTTGTATCTTCTCATCATCTTCTTCTGCACCCAGGATGGTATTCAATAATCCTTCACGTGTCAACAAATGTCTCATATACATAGACCATTGCGGATAATTAGAATCAGATAACTTCTCAATCACAGTGAGGGGATTGTTTGAAGCCATTTCCTCTCTCACTCAGAAGATCTCCTTTTCTCGGATTCACAGCCCAGCCTCTGTATTTCAACACCATTTACTCACAGCAGACATCTGGCGATCTTCTTCCCATCAAGGCTCATCATGGATTTATGGCTGTTCTCTATTTTAGTGAGTGGATTGTACCCAGTCAGTTTCTCCTTTGGAAGATCTTCGGTTGCACCCGAAATTCAGCCCAGCTATTTTCCTATAGCCTCCGGCAATCTCCCCTCTGATCTGGCTACTCACAAGACTCAGTGGCTTTATGGCTTCACACCCCAGTACCATAAATCTTCAGGGTCCCAGCACGCCCCACTGTGCAGATATCTCTGCTTCTTCTGTGGAAACACACCGTCTCCCTCTAGCAGTAAAAACCTCTTCTGCAGCAGCTCCGATTCAGCCTTGCGTCCTTTCCAAAAACTCTAAGCTTCAAAACAAACTTTATCAAACTTTCTCCTTGGCAGAGGGCCCATAACCACTGTTAGGATTTTTAAATTCTCTGCAGCGTATGTTTGATGTTGTGAAGCTTCTTAGATAAACCAGGACGCTGAGTCGGCACTTGAAATTAAAACAATTCTTTACATACAAAAACTAATCCACCTCACTCCTCAGCACAATCTCTCAGAGAGAACTCGGCAAGGTTAGATAACAAGGCTTTATACAAAACGCCGAGGGAAGTTTAGGCCAGGTGTCCTTCATCACTTCCCACTCTACATAACACTGCTGGTTAACCCTTTCTGCTCCAGCAGTGTGCATTGCATCTTTACTCTGAGATAGCATTTAAAGATATACATACACAAATTAACATTTCATTACTATGGTACACTCTATCAATTCCAACAAGTACTTCCAAAGGTTTGAAGACAACCCTCCATTATTACACTTAAAGGCCTGTGGCTTTTTCCAGACCTTCCAAGGAAAACACATTGGTCAAAACAGGACTTCCACTGACATCATCCCTCCCTATTGGATGTAAAATTGATAGACAAAAGTGGGACATAAAGTATGATAAGGAATAGGTAATGATAAGAACACTAAAAAAATAATATTTGATATGTATTCTGAAATGGTGATGGATTGTGATGTTATTCTACCTGTGTCGGCAATAGAAACTTTTTTTAAAGGGAGAGAATGCTTCTAGAACATGGCCATACAGCCCGAGAAACCTACAACAACCCTTTGACAACATATTAAATCCATAATTTTGCTGTCTGAAATTCCCTTTTATCCACATCTACTGGCCTCTTCTCATTTGTATGGTTTCAAATATAACTCTGACCAAATATAATATATTTCAAAGTAACCAGATTATTTTGGTGTTGCTAATAGAATTTAAACTGCATTACGACCCCTTGTATGTGTCATCCTGAGTGCATAAAACGACATATCTCTAAATGATGGTCATAGTTCAATTTTAAAGAATTTCTGTATGGAAAAACAAAACAAAACAGGGAAGCACAGCAGTTCCGTTTGCAGACTTACGCCAAATTGAGCCTTTCACCACCGGACTTGTCATACAGTCACTAAAGCTGCCGCTGGACAGCCACCCCATGCCTTCGGTGGAGCAGGCAAGATCAAAGAAGCATCCGGCTATGTCCTCCCAGCAGACACAAAGTGATGACAGCAACACTGAGACATCCAAAGAACCAGAGCAGAGGGTCCCTGGTGGATCTCGGCACTGATTTAATAATTATTTATTATCTGGCCATGGAAACATAGTGAATCCCTTCCTTGATCCTTCCCATTCTCCACATGATATCCATGCAGGTAGGCTTCAGGGACTGTATCATAATAAGGACAATTAGATATGGATTATGTTAACTGATTAAAACCTGCTTTTAGGTTTTGCAAAAAAAACCACATCTGTTTGATCATTAAAGGTGTTGTTATGGATATTTGTAAAAATTGGTGCATTTCTGTCCAAGACATCATTTCTGTCCCTCATGAAATTTTCCTTCAGCACTACAAAGAGTGATACACTGAAAACCATTCATATCCAGATCTCATATTTGCTGCATTCAGGAAATTGGAAAGGATAGGAATAAAATCTTGGACGATCTGGACATTGCATAACATTGAGTGCAAAAGACCAAATCGTCCAAGATTTTGTTCCTAACCTTTCCAATTCTGTATATCTGAATTGTGTTGGAGCCAGCTTGGTGTAATGGGTTAAACCCTTGTGCCAGCTGAAATCCTGACCTGAAGATTGGTGGTTTGAATCCATGAGACAGGGTGAACTCCCATCTGTCAGCCCCAGTTTCCCATGCAGGGACATGAGAGAAGCTTCCCACAGAATGGTAACATATCCGGGTGTCCCCTGGGCAATGTCTCTGCAGATGACCAATTCTTTCACAACAGAAGCGACTTGCACTTTCTCAAGTCGCTTCTGACACAATTTTAAAAATCTGAATTGGATTTTACTAACCCTTTCTTTTATATTTACACTGTTTGACCCTTTTTATATCTCTCAAAATAGTTTCAATAAATTCAATTAACTCATTCAACATGGATACAGAACATTGTTTTATTGATTGAATTGTTTTTAAATTGCTATTGTTTTGTTATTATGTGTTATTGGGCTTGGCCTCATGTAAGCCGCCCTGAGCCCCCTTGGGGAGATGGGTGAGGGGTATAAATAAAGTTAATAAATAAATAAATAAAATGGTAATGGGGCAGCATCAGCATAGTATAGTGGTTTGAGAGTTGGCCTACTGTGTTCCAGGAAATCTGTGAAATAGGGATGCGCTGCCCACTCGGTGGCGGCCTCCTCCTTCTCACCGCCTGTGCTGCTCCTGGCCCTGGAGACCCCATGGGCGCCCTTGATGGCGCTGCCGGGCTGGGATGGTGAACCACGAAGTACAGAGGGAACACTGTACATCTCTGGAGACCAGGGCTCGAATCCCACCCAGCCATAGAAGCCTACGGAGAGACCTTGGGCAAGTTGCACATATACACATCTTGCCAAGAGAAACCTTAGAGTTGTCATAAGTTGGAAACAATTTGAAGGCACACAACAGCAATAATGGGGCAGCACTGAGATAGATGCCAGCTGTTTGATGAAACCTTTAATTCCACTGAGCACTGAAGCCTGATAAACAAATTCCCAAGCATTTAATTCCCCACTTGTTTTTATCCCACTATGGCCGCCAACATTTTCCAACAGATTTTTCCGTTGTCCAAATGAAGCCGTCTGTCATTTCTACCAGCAGGTGCTGTCAGTCCCACCTTCACTCTACAGCAGTTATTATACGAGATGAAGAAAACAAGCTTCCCTGGGTATAAAACTGGCACATAATAATAAACAAGTTCACCCCGGATTAACCAGAGAAGTGTGGGTGGTTTCAGTTGAAATGACAATGCAGTTTGTCATCTGCTTGCTGACACAAAGATTACCGGCACCAAGGCTTTCTGCTGAGTCTTGGGGAAAGTAGCCGGAGACTTGAATAGAAGAAGTCTCAGTAAACAAAATACTGAGTGAATAACCGTGAATTATCTCATTCTTGGCTAAATGTTTCCCTTGTAGCAAACATATGATGCAGGTGACCATGGGTCATTTTTTCCACACATATTTTCAGTTTAATTGCCGCAATCTAGATGAATCTATTAAGAGGCATTAACAGAAGCAAGAAAAAATGTCCATAAATTACATTTTAGTAAATATATTAAATCAGTGGTTCTCAACCTTCCTAATGCCATGACCCCTTAATACAGTTCCTCATGTTGTGGTGACCCCAACCATAAAATTATTTTTGTTGCTACCTCATAACTGTAATTTTGCTACTGTTATGCAGTGTAATGTAAATATCTGATATGCAGGATGTATTTTCATTCACTGGACCAAATTTGGCACAAACACCCAATACTTCCAAAGTTGATTGCTGGTGGTGTTGGGGGGTTGATTTTTGTCATTTGAAGTGATAGTTGCTGGGATTTATAGTTCACCTACAATAAAGAGCATTCTGAACTCCATCAATGATGGAATTGAACCAAACTTGGCACACAGAACTCCCATGACCAACAGAAAATGCTAGAAGGTTTGGTGGGCACTGTCCTTGAGTTTTGATGGTGTAGTTCAGTTACATCTAGAGAGCACTGTGGTCTCAAACAATGATGGATCAAGACCAAACTTGGCATGAATACTCAATATGCCCAAATGTGAACACTGGTGGAGTTTGGGGAAAATAGACCTTGACATTTGGAAGTTATAGTTGCTGGGATTTATAGTTCACCTACAATCAAAGAGCATTCTGGACCCCACCAACGATGGAATTGGGTCAAACTTTCCCCATGACCAACAGAAAATACTGTGTTTTCTGATGGTCTTTGACGACCCCTCTGACGCCTCCCTCACAACCCCCAGGTTGAGAAACACTGTATTAAGTGAAGGTATTTCCAATTAAATTAATGTAAGCCCTACTGACCCCCAATAATGTCCAATGAATTTTTCTTCTGAGAAGACAAGCATCTGGTTGCATTGTGTAATTTCATGGTAGTCAACTAATTTAATTCATTGTGTGTCATCGCTAATTCAGAGGATGATTCGGCTTATACACGATAACCTTTTTTATTAGTTATATTACTTTCTCTTTCTCACACTAGCTTCATTTGTTTAAATGAAGGACAACGAGTGGAGGGGGGTGGGGAGGCTTCCGGGAGACTCCCACTTGATTGTGGGGTCCCCCAGGGGGCCATCCTCTCCCCCTTATTATTCAACGTATATATGCGCCCCCTGGCCCAGCTGGCCCGTGACTTTGGTCTGGAGTGTTATCAGTACGTTGATGACACCCAGCTTCTGCTGAGAATGGACGGCAGGCCGGACACCGTACCCGATTGTTTCCATCAGTGCCTGGAAGCCGTGACTGGTTGGCTGCGGGCCAGCCGGCTGAAGGTGAATCCGTCGAAGACGGAGATCCTGTGGCCCGGTCGCCATGGGCTGGGTGGGTGTCGGTTGCCTGCCCTGGATGGTGAGCAGCTTAGCCCGTCATCTTCGGTTAAGAGCTTAGGTGTTCAGTTGGACTCCCTGCTGACCATGGAGTCCCAGGTCTCTGCGGTCAGCAGGGTGTCCTTCTTCCACCTACGACGGGCTAGGCGACTGGCACCCTACCTGTCCAGGACCAACCTGGCAACGGTAATCCAAGCGACGGTCATCTCGAGACTGGACTACTGTAACGCCCTCTACGTTGGCCTTCCCTTGGCGACAATTCGGAAACTCAAGCTAGTGCAGAATGCTGCTGCTGCTGGGGTTCCGCGGTGAGGAGCACATCACGCCCATTCTTGGCAGCTGCACTGGCTTCCCATCGAGTACGACCGCCTTCAAAGGTGTTGGTATTGACCTTTAAGGCCTTACACGGCCTAGGGCCTGCGTACCTGAGGGACCGCCTTACCCCGTACCCCGAGATCACTGCGGTCAGGCAGAACAGAATCTGCTGGCCGGTACCACCAGTCCGCTCATGCCACCTATCTATAACCAGACAGAGAGCCTTTTCTGCAGTGGCCCCAGTATTGTGGAACTCTTTGCCGGACAGTGCTCGAGCCATCTCAGAGCTGGCTCCATTCAGAAGGGCTTGTAAGACCGCCCTCTTTGGACTAGCCTTTAATTATGCATAGAAGGATTGTGTCTCTAGAACTATGTATGTCACCCTGCACCTCAAAATGTGTCAATTGTGTTTTTAATGTGTTTTATGCTTTTATTGTAGGGCCCCCTGTCTGTGACAGGATGCCCACTTACACTGTTGTTATCCGCCCCGAGCCTGCGGGGAGGAGCGGAATACAAGATTGAAGAAATAAATAAATAAATAAATATGGATATAAGATATAAGTGACATAACCAAGTAAAGAAAAGTATCTGAGATATTTGCAGGGCTACTCAAAACTCTGATGATTTAAGGGTTTCCAGATTTATTTATTTTTTAAAAGAACCAACATACTACATCATTGCTCAATTGGCATTTAATGCGCTTTCTCATGTTTACCAGTACATTTTTTGTTACCCTTGCGGTCATGATCTGTAGAAAATATTGGATACTAGGGTTATGCCTGATCATTACTGCTTAATTGCTCAGGTATTTTATATTGCAGAGATCTGCATCTTTGGTAACAACAAGGCCTTGTTCCAGAAAGATGCACAGTTGAGCCTTTGCTGACACCCAAACATCATTTTTGCTTTGCATAAACTATTTGAAAGGGCAAGGTGCATTCTGAGATAATGTCCTCTTTCTCTGTCTGTCTTCTTCCATAATTTAGTTTTGTCTCAGGAGTGACTTGAGAAACTGCAAGTCGCTTCTAATGTGAGAGAATTGGCCATCTGCAAGGACGTTGCCCAAGGGATACCAGATGTTTTTTATGTTTTATCATCCTTGTGGGAGGCTTCTCTCGTGTCCCCGTGTGGGAAGCTGGAGCTGACAAAGGGAGCTCATCCGTGCTCTCCCTGGATTCAAACCTCCGGCCTGTCGATCTTTAGTCCTGCCGGAACAAGGGTTTAACCCATTGTGCCACCGGGGCTCCTTTCTTCCATAATGAAGACTACTAATGGTTTTGTGGATGAGAAGGCATGCAAAATCTCTGATTGCTTCTTTAAAGTTTGGACAAAAACCCAGAATGGATCCCTTGTTGCTATCAAGGGGTCCATATTATAAGATGTAGAGAGGACTACCAAGCAACATGCTTTTGAAATAAGATTAGAGAAAGCCAAGTAACACAATACAAGTTTCCCTCACTTATTGTTGGGGTTAGGTTCCAGGACCTCCCGCAATAAATGAAAAACCGTGATGTAGGGATGCTCTATGTATTTTAATATTTATACATTACTTTAGTAGTTATAAACTATTTTAAGTCTTTATAAACTTAAAATAAAGTGAAGGAAAGGAAAAAGGAAAGGAAAAAGGAAAGGAAAAAGGAAAAGGAAAAAGGAAAAAGGAAAAAGGAAAGGAAAAAGGAAAGAGGAAAGGAAAAAGGAAAAGGAAAGGAAAAAGGAAAGGAAAAAGGAAAGGAAAGAAAAAAGAAAAGAGCAAAGAAAAGAAGAGAAAGAGGAGAAAGAGGAGAAAGAGAAGAAAGAGGAGAAAGAGGAGAAAGAGGAAAGGAAAGAAAAGAGGAAAGAAAAGAAGAGGAAGAAGAGGAAGAGGAGAAAGAGGAGAAAGAAAGAGGAGAAAGAAAGAGGAGAAAGAAAGAGGAGGAGGAGAAAGAAAGAGGGAAAGAAAGAGGGAAAGAAAGAAAGAGGGAAAGAAAGAAAGAAGGAAAGAAAGAAAGAAGGAAAGAAAGAAAGAGGGAAAGAAAGAAAGAAAGAAAGAAAGAAAGAAAGAAAGAAAGAGGGAAAGAAAGAAAGAAAGAGGGAAAGAAAGAAAGAGGGAAAGAGGAAGAGAAATGGAGGGAAAGAAAGAGGGAAAGAGAGAGAGGGGGAAAGAGAGAGAGAGGGAAAGAGAGAGAAAGGGAAAGAGAGAGAGAGGGAGAGGGAGAAAAAGAGAAGAGAAGAGAGAGAGAAAGAGAAAGAGAGAGAGAGGGAGAGGGAAAGAGAGAGAAAGGGGCAGAGAGAGAGAGAAAGGGAGAAAGAGAGAGAAAGAGGGAGAGAAAGAGAGAGAAAAAGAGAGAGAGAAAAGAGAGAGAGAAAGAGAGAGAGAGAGAGAGAGAGAGAGAGAGAGAGAGAGAGAGAGAGAGAGGGAGAGAGAGAGGGAGAGAAAGAGAGAGGGAGGAGAGAAAGAGAAAGAGAGAGAGAGAGAAAGAGACAGAGAAAGAGAGAGGGGAGGGAGAGAGGGGAGGGGAGGGAGAAAGAGAGAGGGAGGAGAGAAAGGGAGAGAAAGGGAGAGAGAGGGAGAGAGAAGGAGAGAGAGGGAGAAGGGGAGAGAGAGGGAGAGAGGGAGAGAGAGGGAGAGAAAAAGAGGGAGAGAGAGAGGGAGGAAGGAAGGAAGGAAGGAAGGAAGGAAGGAAGGAAGGAAGGAAAGGAGAGAGAGAAGGAAAGAGGAGAGAGAGAGAGAGAGAAAGGGAGAGAGAGGGAGAGAGGGAGGGAGAGAGGGGGAGAGGGGGAGAGAGGGAGAGAGAGGGAGAGAGAGGGAGAGAGAAAGGGAGAGAGAGAGGGAGAGAGAGGGGAGAGAAAGGGAGAGAGAAAAGGCTGGAGGGAGGGAGGATTGAGGAGAGAAAGTGCAGTGGCAAAAACCCACAAAACAGTGAAAATACCATGAAATATATTTTAAATTAATATTTTTTGAAATCCGCGAAACAGCAAGTCCGCAATAAGCGAACTGCGAAGTAGCGAGGGAACACTATATACAGTATAGCCAGATGACTCGTCTTATCTCTAGTATCTAAAGCAGTATACCTTTCATCAACTGCTGAGGATCAAGAGCAGAAGGACACTTACATCTTTCTTCCAACAGACATCTTCTACTACATTAGGAACAAGATTCGGGATTAGATCTGAGTCGGAGGGAGCTCTGCAAAGTGCTCAGGTGTTGCTGAACTGCACCTCCCAGTAGCTTTAGCCAGCAAAGGCAATGTGAGGCATGCTGAGAGATGCAATTTAGCAACATTTTGAGGTCCACAGAGTGCCCACTTCTGAGATAGGCCTTTGACACACAGCTCCGCTTTTCTTATGTTCTTAAAGACGTGTACAAGATGAAACCTGAAAACTGCTTTGCAGCTAAAACAGAACTGTATGCATTCTTGTGAGAAGAAGCAGTTGTACCCATTTTCATTCCCCGCCTTATTTTTCAAGTTTTTTAAAAATTTGTCATCAACATAGCCAATTCTAAGGCTGCCAAGGTTAAAAATAGTAGGCCGCTGAAATGGGCGTCTAAAACCATGGCAAGACAGAGGTGCCCATGCCCATTCCTAGAATTGTTATTAACATTGCGGGACACTTCTTGGTATCTCTTACTCATACCCTTGGGTGACACGCTTTGAAAATGTCACAACACACTGCCATACTAATTTTAATCAACACAGTTATTCCAGTTCACCATCTCCAAGCCAACACTAGTTTTTGTGGTCTGCAGCAGAATCTATTTCTTAATGCTGTGTTGACTAGGCATAGCTCAAGGGATAATCACAAGCTTTGTATGTACAGTTGGGAATCGGTGCTACCAATTTAGAAATGATAAGAGCCCCGGTGGTACTGTGGGTTAAACCACTGAACTGCTGAACTTGTTCACTAAAAGGTTGCAAGTTCGAATCTGGGAAGCGGAGTGAGCTCCCGTTGTTAGCCCCAGCTTCTGCCAACCTAGCAGTTTGAAAACATGCAAATGTGAGTAGACGAATAGGTACCGCTCTGGCAGGAAGGTAACAGTACTCCATGCAGTCATGCTGGCCACATGGCCTTGGAGGTGTCTATGGACAACTCCGGCTCAACAATGGAGATGAGTATCACCCCCTGGAGTTGGACACAACTGGACTTAATATCAGGGGAAAACCTTTACCTTTACCTAAAAACCAATTGCACACAGCTGAATATAATCCCACATTTTCTGTTTTGAACTGAATTATATGGCAGTGTAGACTCAGATAACTGAGTTCAAAGTAGATATTGTGGGATTTTCTGCCTTGGTAATCTGGGCTATATGGCTGTGTGGAAGGGCCCAAGGTCTTTCCCTAATGTTCCTTTCATACCCTTGGAACTGAGCCATTCTTTCGGTTAATGGAGAATTTACAGCCCTCCAGATGTTATTGATCTTTGGCTCTCAGCAGTTCCTTCCAACCTGGCCAATGGCAAAGCACTGTGGGAATATGACATTTGGAAGTTCAGAGCTTTCCCAACCTGGTTGAATGGAATATGGACAAAATCCAATCTTATGTAAGCAAGCCTGCTAGTACAGAATGAGTTTTTCCCTCTCTCTCTCTCTCTCTCTTCCCCAAGCACCTTCCATACACTGCAAATCTGTTCTTGAAAAATTCTGCAACCCTCCAGTGAAGTACTAGGGATGTGCAAGAGGCTACAGGGAGTATCAGTAGGTCAGCAGTCCAGTAGTTGGAGCACACTATTGCACATAACTCTATTTGGCCTCCACCCTGGTTCCTTAACAAGGAGCATCTAATAGGTAATGTCTTTCAACTGTTGCCCTATACCGTGGTTCTCAACCTGCGGGTGCCAGGTGTTTTGGCCTACAACTCGCAGAAATCCCAGCTTACCAGCTGTTAGGATTTCTAGCAGTTGAAGGCCAAAGCATCTGGGGACCCACAGGTTGAGAACCACTGCCCTACATGCATAGCTCCACCTTGGATTAAAGTGCTGGCCTTAGCCATCTTTATCCAGCCTTTACCAATGAGAAAGCATGATAACAGGTGCAATTAATGGACATCTGGAAAGTTCAGGAATCTTTCACCATGCCATAAAGCTTTCATCCTCCAGTTTCAGCTTTTCTAATGGCTAACACAAAGAATCCTAATAGGGTAGACGTTGCTTATGATAAACTATGTAGCTAACCAATGCAACCATATCATGTAGGCTTCTAATGTTATAAAGGGGTAAAGCGGCAACACAGAATGAGCACTAGTCACCATGCACTTAGCAGCTTTAACTTTTCTTTCAACTGTATCTTATATGGTCACATACTGCTCCTATAATTTAAATAAATTTCTGGTCCGGAGACACCAGCAATGCAAATACAAACACCAAAATAAATGTCACTTGAAAACAAAATTAAGAGGGGGGGGGGAGTAAATCAAGAAAATTCTTTTGAAATGTAAAGATCCAAAGTTTGGGTGTTTGAGGGATGTAATGTTGAAATTCAACATTTGGCTTGTCAACATTTCTCTCACTTCTTGTTGTCTCAACCCTGTCATTAACTAGGAGTTGTTTGTAATTGGATGTTTGTAACTCGGGGACCACCTGTATATCAGAGGGCACATTTCTAAGTTTCTAAATATAAGATTACAACAAGCAAACAGAATTATCAGTTAACAAGTGTAGATATGTATTATGTTATTAGCCTCTTTTGACCCTGCCAGAATTGATAGGCCTACAATCTAGTCAAGGGAAACAACCTGTTGAATAATAATCATAATAATCATAACTTTATTTTAATATCCCGCCTCCATGTCCCCAAAAGGACTCGGGGAGGCTTACATGGGGACAAGCCTGAACAGCATAATAAAACAGCACATTCAAATATATAACGGCAACATAAAACAGAATAAACCAACATTTTGTAACATAAAAGCAAAACATCAACCAACAACCAATAAGTTCTATGATTTACTCTTGAAAAAACTGTAAATATCTGGATAGAAACTCCTTGCTACTTTGTGTTTATAACCAAAAGGCTGCAATCTGTCTCACTGAATTCAATTTAGCTTACTTCTGAGTAGACATGAATAGGGTTTTTTTCATGTCAGAAGCAACTTGAGAAACTGCAAGTCACTTCTGGTGTGAGAGAATTGGCCATCTGCAAGGATGTTGCCCAGGGGATGCCTGGATGTTTTGATCTTTTACCATCCTTATGGGAGGCTTTTCTCATGTCCCCGTGTGGGAAGCTGGAGCTGACAGAGGGAGCTCATCCGCATTCTTCCTGGATTCGAACCTCTGACCTGTTGGTCTTCAGTCCTGCCAGCACAAGGGTTTAACGCATTGTGCCAATGAGGGCTCCATGAATAGGATTACAGTCAAAGTCTCCAGAAGAGATTTCAGTCAGCACCATTTTTACAAAGAGAAGGATGAAATTCTTAAATATTCTGGCAGGGGAAGCAGAACTTGTGCGTACCTCCAAAATATGCATTGAAACGACAGAATAGCTTTCTGTATGCTGTTACTCAATTTACCTTTTTACTCATCAACCAGTAAGGAGTGTTTATAATATGTGGCAAGTGTCAATCAGGGACTGTATGGACATATAGCAGTGAGGGAGAAAGTTACTCCATATGTTTCTGCACCTATCATCCCTAAATATTGGCTGTACTGCCTGAGGTTGACCGGAATTGCAGCCCAATCATATGGGGGAACATGTTCCCCCAAACTTGGGCGGGAGTCAAGGCTCCCCCCCCCCCTCAAGTATCCTTTTCTCCAGCAGATGAAGCAACAAAAATGTTCAGTAGATATGTGGATGTGAATAGTATATTGTGTGTTTTTTCAACTGTATGACTATTTATATTGCAAAATACATGTTTGTGGATGGTATATCAGAGTGTACCTAAAATTGAGGGTTTCTGAAAAGTATTTGGCACCCAACCCCCCTCCCTCTACCACACACAAGCTGCCTAGGCCCCCAGCAGAAGACAGCGTGCAGGTGCTCGCTGTTGGCTCAGCAGGAAACTAAACGTGACATGACACACAGCTTCTGGTATATACCAACTGAAATTAATTACCACGCCAATTGCAGATCCCTCCAGTGACAAAGTTGGACTGCCCCTCATACCAATCCAAAAGATAATGGAAGAGAAAGAATTTTAAGACGGGGAGGAATGTGACCATTGCAATACAGATCACAACCCTTATTAGGGTTTACAGGTCCCCCATATATATGCTCTATTATGCAAGGTCTCTTCTTACTGGAATGAATAATGGGTCGCAGATGGGAAAGGGAAATGTGAATCTAGCAAGGCTGATTTGGCAATTTATTAGAATGCCAAGGTTCACCAACTGGACCCGAGTGTAAATACATTCACTTAGAATATGGTGTCCAGAGCTCATTGTCTGTTCACAGTAAAAGCACTGCTGTTGTTGTTACCGTTGTTATTAATTTAATGTATGCCCATCTTTTCCCCTAATCAGGAAATGCATTATAGTTTAGTGAAAAGCACACAAATGGTTCGCATTAAAACAGAATTATAATATTAATGACAGTAAACAATTGAAAACACATTTTCAATACCTGTTCAGTACCTGTTCATTAAGTATCTTCAATTCTAAAATCCTGTTGTATTTGCTGACAGAAGCAAAGTAAACAAGGATGGGCCCGGTCTAGCCTCCCCAAGGAAAGGGGTTTGAGAGCCTAGCAGAAACCACTGAGAAGATACTAGTCCAATCTACTTGGGTAAGAAACTCAGATTCAGCTCAAAGTTACTTTTGACTGATCCCATAATGTCGCAGACCTCCCGTAAAGATCACATGTTTTACAGGGTTAAACTGGTATTTGGACAAAGTCGGGTGATATTGTGCTGGGCTTTGGGGCAGTCTGGATAGTTGTAGTGGGTCCACTATCCACATGGCATACCGATGCCATCACTCTTCCCTTGCATTCATTAGTGCAGTGACACAGGGCTCTGTGTGAGCTCCTGGATATTCTTTGTTGTGAGCATCACAAGGGGCACCTGTGTGACCAGGAAGAAGGGAAATTGCCGCCTCCTGATCACACAGACACCTCTGTTGATATCAGAAAAGGGCACCTGTGTTGGAGCACCAAGGAATCAGTAAGTGTTTGTATGAAGCTGATTGGTGGGTTACACCCAGGAAGATGGCTGAGCCTGAGACTTTTGATTACTGTTACATTTTTGTTCAGACTTCAGCTATGCAGGTGCACAGAGAGAAGAAGAGAGGAGGAGAGAGAGATTTCAGAGTGTGCTCTTACTTCATGAGCTGCTGAAGGAGATTATCCACACGGACAAAGTCAATCAACTCACATAAAAGACATTATGTGAGTTGATTGACTGACCACTTTGTACATATGTTGAACTACAAAGAGTAAACTACTTGTTCTTTATTGTTCGTCTGCATGGCATATTTTCTTTCTCTGACAAGACAGTGTGTGGGCTGATCAAACGTGAACTAACATGGTTTATTTTACAATAGCTTGGGGACCCGGCGGTGCCCGGGTCATTTGAGAAGTGCAGCAGGATGTAGAGTGGGTCATGGGGGCTCTGTGTGCCAAGTTTGGTCTTGATCCATCATTATTGGGAGTTGCAGTGGTATCATGAAATTACTGAAGGTAGTGGAAGTCCCATTATCTGTGGTCCACCCTCCCCCAAAGTGTAGTAGGATGTAGATTGGGTCATGGGGGCTCTGTGTGCTAAGTTTGGTCTGTATTGGTGAAAGGATGAGGGTTGCATTGTTTTTAGGAAGTGAGTGAAGGTACTTCAAGTCCCATCATCCGTGGTTCATCTCACACAAAACAGGACCAGGATGTAGAGTGGGTCATGAGGGCTCTGTGTGCCAGGTTTGGTGTTGATCAGTCATTGGATTAGGTTTGTAGCAGTATTGGAAAGTGAGGGAAGGTACTGCAAGTCCCATCATCCATGTTCTGCCCCCCTCCAAAGTTCAGTAGGATGTAGAGTGGGTCACTGGGGCTCTGTGTGCCAAGTGTGGTCTTTCTCGATGTTTGTTGGGGGCCGCAGTGGTCTGTGGGAACAGAGGGATGTGAAAGTACTACAAATTCCATCATCCATTGTCAGTCCTCCCCCGAACCTCACCAGGACATGAAGGCAGTCATGGGGGTTATGTGTGCCAAGTGTGTTCTCGATCAGTAATTGGATGAGGGTCGCAGCGGACTTGGGAAGTGAGTAGAGGTACTTCAAGTCCCATCATCCATGTTCTGGCCCCCTCCAAACTTCAGTAGTATGTAAAGTGGGTCACTGGGGCTCTGTGTGCCAAGTGTGGTCTTTATCAGTGTTTGTTGGGGGCCACAGTGGTCTGTGGTAACAGAGGGGTGTGAAAGTACTACAAATCCCATCATCCATTGTCAGTCCTCCCCCAAACCTCACTAGGACGTGAAGGCAGTCATAGGGGTTATGTATGCCAAGTTTGGTCTCGATCAGTGATTGGATGAGGGTTGCAGCGGACTTGGGAAGTGAGTAGAGGTACTGCAAGTCCCATCATCCATGGTCCACCCTCCTCCAAACTGCACCAGGACGTAGAGTGGGTCATGGGGGCTGTGTGTGCTAAGTGTGGTCTGTATTGGTCCTTTTTGGTGGCCTCAGTGGTCTGTGGGAACAGAAGTGTTTGAAAGTACTATAAATCCCATAATCCATGGGTCATGTCGCCCGAACCGCACCAGGACGTAAAGGGCATTAGGGGGGTTATGTGTAGCAAGTTTGGTGCAGGTCCATCAGCCGCGCTGGTCGCTGTGGCCTGTGAAAGTGGCTGCCACATATCCGCCCTTCCGCCCTCCCGCCCTCCCGCCCTCCGCACACATACATACATACAAACATTCCGCTTTATAAAGGTATACAGATTATGCCACAACCTGCAACAGCCGGGAGCTCAAACAGAAAATGGTGGCCATAGTATGAAGGGTTCGTAATGGTCTAGTGGAGCTGATATAGTTTCCACCCAGCTGGATCATGGACAATCCAGCCCTGTGGGCATTTGCTATGGAGCAGCCCCAGATGCAGCACATTTCGGCTTGTGTAGACAGCCTGGACCGGTGTGGCCCACATCACACCTCCTCCGTGTTGGAACACTCCTGGAAGCCGCTGTGTGTCATGTGGATAGACAGTGGTCCATTCATAGTGCGTCCAGATATTGGGACTTATGTAAACAAGCCCCATGTGGAGTATAGCGAGAGTTTCAGCAGGGTGCATCAGGTCACACCAAATTGATAGTAGATTCTCACACACACACACACATTCACATCGGCCCTACTTACTTACGTACAAAACATTATTCATTGTTACAGTATAGTTTAGAATGAAATGTTTTGTGGCTCCTGTTGGCAAAAAAATCTGGAGGTTAAAATAATTTCCAATCTACTTTGAACCACTATTTTTTTTACCCTAATTGGCCTCAGTTTTATATGCATTCAGACTTTCCAGTAAATCTTATATATCTGCTTGCCCCAATTTATGGTCAAACATGATACAACATCTCCACACACGTATACAAACAAAACCCACTAGTTTCTGTTTACATAAAGTTTTGATAACCAATGTGGAATATTCTGTAAAAGTTTTCTAGTTTGTTTTTAAAACAATTTTTGGAGGGAAAATGAAATGAAAGCAGGTACCCGCAGTTAGCCTTCATCCATAAGATTATGACATTTTAGGAAACAGACTTGCAATGTATTTCAGTGGCAATCTTCGCTGCACAGTCGCTATCTCAAATTATCTCAAATTTCATCCACATGGCTTCTTTTTAACAACAAAGCTACACGCCAAAAAACAGATGTTCTAATACATTTTTTCCACTGGGATATCCTCCCCCACCACCACCACCACCACCATAACATGCTATTTACTCTTTTTCAGTGAGCTCTGATGAAGCAAAGCAGAAGTGATAGGCTTTACCTATCAGTAGGTTCGCCTCATTTGGAGAAAAGCAATTTTCCCCCATTGGAAGGATATTAAAACCCTCACTAGCTTTTTAAATTCTAGCCACAATTTCTTTATAAACTTCAATGTCTACCAAGGTCAGAAAATACCTCCATTTTTTTAAAAAAAGGTAATTTTTAAAATCCTGTTGCCTGAGCATATATTTGTAAAGATTACTTTGATCTAAGACTATGATGAATCCTCATGTACATATATTCTAATGTATATATTTCAAAGTGGTGGGGCAGCTTGCAGGAGAGAGTGATCAAAACACCTTGAGTTGTTCTTTTTCCCCATGATTTTTTACCTTCATTCGATGATCCTAATTTGTCAGGGATCACGTAGGAAATATGATTATACCACAGTCCCACCAGGTGCGATCCAATGATAGTATATGTGAGAGCACAATTTGGCTGTCATTCAAAATTGGGGTAGTAGAGCTAACCATCTGCTTTAGGGAACCTTCTCCAAAGTGCCAAAATCCAAAGTACTCCAAAGTGCCAAAATCCAAAGTACTCCAAAGTGCCAAAATCCAAAATACTCCAAAATAGTCCATAGGCATGCTTGAAATAGTGACATTTGATTTCTGGCAGTTCATTGTACACAATTTCAATCACACAAATATGAAATTATTGTATAAATTAGATTTCTAGCTATATGTATAAGATGCATGTGAAACATAAATGAATTTTGTGTTAGAATATCCCATTACATACACAATTTTTTTTTCATGTCAGGAGCAACTTGAGAAACTGCAAGTCACTTCTGGTGTGAGAGAATTGGCCGTCTGCAAGGACGTTGCCCAGAGAACACCCGGATGTTTTAATGTTTTGCCATCCTTGTGGGAGGCTTCTCTCATGTCCCCGCATGAAGAGCTGCAGCTGACAGAGGGACCTCAACTCCCTCTCCCCAGATTCGAACCGCTGACCTCTTGGTCAGCAGTTCTTCCAGCATAAGGGTTTAACACTCATTGTGCCACCAATGACTTATGTACACAAATGTAAATACAGGTACAGTATTCCAAAATCCAATACACTTCTGGTCCAAGGCATATCAGATAAGAGATGCTCGACCTGTACTAGTTACTCCTATATTGATAATGAGTATACAACAATCATCCCCAGTTGAGGCAATTATGCTCTGCTGGAAAGGTAAGCAGTGTTAACCAAGTTGCTTTAGCAATGAGGACACTTCAAAATTTTGGGGGTTTTGTTTTTGTTTGTCCATTCCATCCTGAGATGAAACCAGAGAGTGGTTTTTTAAAAGATTGCAATGTATTACCAAGGATTGGCTCCCCATTTATGTCCCCACTGCACATTAATCAAGAATATATTTAGATCCATAAGAACTATTACATTTTCTGGGTACAGAATCAGATCATGCAAAAACCAGAGGGATTTTCTTTTTCTGATTTTAGTGCTCAAGCTTTCAGACCATTGTTTACATTCACCCATACATATTTTGAGACATTATAACCAGGTGGCTTTTTGAAACAAAAACACTCAGAACATTGATACATTTGATTCAATGCAATTTGGGGGGTGGAGTTCAAAGCTGTGAATGTCTATCTTTCTGCAATCAGATTTTCTAGAACAATGGCATTAAATGAAGATGGCAAAGCACACAAAATCAGTGACTTCTCTTCAAAGAGGGGGAAACAATTGATGGTGTAAGTGGTAGCAAGCACTGGGCATGGTGCTGTTTATAAGCTTTGAATTTGCCAGTATAAAGCACAGATGGCAGCGACAACATAGACAGTTTATGGACATCTGTTAAACATTCGTGATGTATTTTCATGATATCCTAAACCAACTGCCTGAGGTGGCTGTCTCATTCCACTTGACGTATTATAGAGTATTGACGGCATAATAACTATCTCATATTTTTCAAATATAGTACTTTAATTACAAAGCAGAAAAATGGCAGCTTCTTGGTCTGATAAAGCCAATTGTAAATCTACTTATTAGACATACTAGACATATTTAAACATTGTATAATTTATTATATAATTTATACAAAGTCTAAAGCCTGATTTTACTACGTTGTTGTACACTTTTATCCCCTTTTATCTCTGTTAATTGCTCCTTTCTCTTCCGCAACTATGATATTTTCACGGAAAGACATTTTTAAAAGAAGAGCTCCACTCAAGCAACTGGCAAAAAAATCGAAGAAATAATTTAAATAAAAATTAAATCACATATAAAATACAGTAAAGCTCTGTTATATTATATGTCAAGTTTGTCTTTATTTGTCTTAATTTGTTCTTCATTCCTCTGTTTCAGTATTAATACCTAGGCAATACAGTGTTTGGGGTATGGTATAGTATGGGATACTGTATTAAAGGTAAAGGTTTCCCCTTGATAGTAAGTCTAGTCGAGTCTGACTCTTGGGAGTGGTGCTTATCTCCATTTCTAAGCCAAAGAGCCAGCGTTGTCCATAGACACCTCCAAGGTCATGTGGCCAGCATGACTGCATGGAGTGCTGTTGCCTTCCCGCCAGAGCAGTATGTATTGGTCTACTCACATTTGAATGTTTTCGAACTGCTTGGTTGGCAGAAGCTGGGGCTAACAGTGAGAGCTCACCCCACTTGCCGGATTCGAACGCCCAACCTTTTGGTCAGCAAGTTCAGTAGCTCAGCGCTTTCACCTGCTGCATCACTGGGGGCTCCAGGGATACCATATTAGTTAGGCCTCAAGCAACCAGAAGCTATATTTATGAGACACCAACCACTCTCCGTGGCTGTCGCTTAACTGAGAGTTTATTGTACTAAGAAATTGGTTCTGATGAACCTTGCATGGATGGTGAGCAAACCTGCAATGGTTTCCAAACGATTTGCTAAATGCCTTTTCAATTAAGAAAACGTTTATCAAGAAACTAGAATCACTGGATTTAAAAAAAAACAGAAGGTTTTGTGGCAGTCTTAACTTCCTTTGTTTACTTAACTTAGATGAAAACAGTCTCCAAATCATTGAGCTTGCAAAATACAATTAGAATTCATTTTCTCTTGTTTACTTAAGAAGCTGCACTTCCTTGTTGCTTTTGTTGATTTATGGACGAGCAGACAAGATGATAGATGTTACATTCTATGTATGCTAAAGATTCAAAAAACATGATCACTCTTTGTGTTTCTAATGTTTCTATTTTTCCATGGGTGCATTGCACAGCCTTTCTTACATTTAAATAAAATTAGGAAAAAGAGGTCCCATTAGGTAAATTTGTTGCTAGTTTACATCCAGTATTCTGACACTGGATGAACATTTTCTTTCTACAAGCAGATACAGAACCATATGAAAGGAAAAGCCTCATAGGTCTCTGAGGCCTTCTTTGTCTTTATTCAGTGCATACATATTTACGTGTTTTTGTCTCTCCCATATTTTATCAAATACTGAATCTAACTCATGGCGGAGAGGGCAAATTGGAAATGTGAGAGATATGGGCCTCCTCTTCTCCAGATTCCCGGGCAACTTTTTCTATGCACACAATGCAGGAAAGGAAGAAATTAAACCAGTAGTTCCCAACCTTTTTTTTGACCAGGGGTCACTTGACCAGAGTCCACTCTCCAACACTAGTACTAAAAGGGTTACAAATCAGTTTTAGGTCAACTTTAGATTCGGTTTGGTTATTTGGGGTGCTGTTTCATAAAAATGCTTTGGATAGGCCACATCAGCTCTAGTTTCTTGGTGCTAACTAATGAACAAGATCTCGTTCAAGATGTCCTTGTAACTGAGCCCATAGGTACCAGTGACCACAACACAATAACCTTCAACTTAAGTTTGGATAGCAAACTGTCAGTAAAAACTAACACAGAGACCTTAAATTTTCACAAAGGGAATTTCACCAAAATGAGAAAAATTGTAAAGAACAAACTAAAAGGAGCAGTAAAAAAAAATCAAATCCCTCCAAAATGCTTGGAAACTGTTTAAAAATACCTTAAAACAGGCCGAACTAAAATGCATTCCAATAAAAAGAAAGAGGCATGGAAAGTCCAAAAGGACACCAGTATGGCTTACAAACGAAGTAAAAGATGTGATTGGAAAGAAGAAAAACTCATTTAAGAAATGGAAGGCTCTTCCTACCGAGGAGAACAGAAAGGAACACAAGCTCTGGCAAACTAAATGCAAAGCAACAGTCAGGAAAGCCAAGAGAGATTTTGAGGCACACATAGCAAAGAATATTAAAAAAACAACAAAAACTTCTTTAAGTACATCAGAAGCAGGAACCCAACTAGAAAAGCAGTTGGGCCACTCGACGCGACAATGGCCAGAAAGGGAAAATCAGCGAAGACAAAGAGATTGCTGAGCGGCTAAATGACTTCTTTGCCTCCGTTTTCACACAGGAGGACAGACAACATATGCCTTCAGCTGAGTCAGTTTTTTCAGGGAGGGAATTAAAAGAATTAAAACAGATAGAGATAAACAAGGAGGATGTTCTCATATGCCTTACTAAACTAAATGTCAACAAATCACCAGGTCCAGACGGCATCCACCCCAGAGTTCTTAAGGAACTCAAGTGTGAAATTGCTGAACTTCTAGCTAAGATATATAACCTTTCTCTAAGATCAGGCACTGTACCCGAGGACTGGAGGGAGGCAAATGTAACACCGATCTTCAAGAAAGGATCCAGAGGTGATCCAGGAAATTATAGACCAGTCAGTTTAACCTCAGTTCCAGGCAAAATGATGGAAACCATTATTAAAGAAAAATTACTAGGCACATAGAAGAACAGGCATTGCTGAAAGAAAATCAACATGGTTTCTGCAAAGGCAAATCATGTCTTACTAACTTGTTAGAATTCTTTGAGGGTGTAAATAAACACATAGATAAAGGGGACCCAATTGATATTGTTTACCTTGACTTTCAAAAGGCTTTTGACAAAGTCCCTCACCAAAGGCTCCTAAATAAGCTCTTCAGCCATGGAATCAGGGGACAGGTCTTGTCCTGGATTGGAACCTGGCTAAACTGTAGGAAACAAAGGGTGGTAATAAACGGACATTTCTCTGGGTGGAAAGAGGTGAGAAGTGGCGTACCCCAAGGTTCAGTTTTGGGTCCGTTACTTTTTAATTTATTCATTAATGATCTGGATGTAGGAGTGAATTCTGAGGTAGCAAAGTTTGCAGACGACACTAAATTGTTCAGGGTAGTTAAAAATGAAACTGATTGTAAAGAGCTCCAGAAAGATCTCTCGAAATTGAGTGAATGGGCAACAAAGTGGCAAATGCATTTTAACCTAAACAAGTGTAAAGTCATGCACATCGGGGCAAAGAACCCCAACTACACTTATCAACTGATGGGGTCAAAGCTTTCCGAGACAAACCAGGAAAGGGATCTTGGGGTCTTGGTGGACAGCTCAATGAAGATGTCAACCCAGTGCGCTGCAGCAGTGAAAAAAGCAAATTCTATGCTAGGCATGATCAGAAAGGGAATCGAAAATAGGTCAGCAAATGTTGTATTACCTCTCTACAAATCTATGGTAAGGCCACATTTGGAGTACTGTGTACAATTCTGGTCTCCGCACCTTAAGAAGGATATAACGGAACTGGAAAAGGTACAGAAAAGGGCAACAAGAATGATCCAAGGGATGGAGCGGCTCCCTTATGAAACCAGGTTGCAACGCCTTGGTCTTTTCAGCCTTGAAAGACGGCGTTTAAGAGGTGACTTGATCGAAGTGTATAAAATCCTGCATGGGATAGAAAAGGTGAATAAAGAAAAATTATTTTCTTTGTCACAAAACACTAGGACTAGAGGGCACTCCCTGAAGCTCCAAGGTAGGAAAATTAGGACTAATAAAGGGAAATATTTCTTCACCCAGAGGGTCATTGGGTTATGGAACTCACTTCCAGAAGAGGTTGTGACAGCTGTCAGCCTGAACAACTTCAAGGCAGGATTAGACAGATTCATGGATACCAAGTGTATCGGTAGTTACTGAAAAGGACATTCAAGTGCCACCTCGGAGTTGGTTGAGGTAGGCAGGATGTCCCTGGGTACTGGTTGTGGGGGTCGGGAGCAGGTCAGGGTTTTGCCCTCCCTTCTGCTCGAGATCCCCGTGTACAACTGGTGGGCTACTGTGTGATACAGAATGCTGGACTAGATGGGCTGAGGTCCGATTCAGCATGGCTCTTCTTATGTTCTTATGTTCTGATACAGAACATATGCCATCCAGTAGTCACCATCTGCTTGCTCGCAGAAAACCATATAAGCCTCAGCACTATACGAGGTTTTGCGAGAGTGGTTACTCTTTTTGCAATGGTGTACTAACAGTGAGGCTGCGGACCATATTTTAGTTGTATTGTCAAAGGCTTTCATCGCTGGAATCACTGGGGTTGTTGTAGGTTTTTCGGGCTATGTGGCCATGTTCTAAAAGCATTCTCTCCTGACGTTTCATCTGCATCTGTGGCAAGCATCCTCAGAAGTTGTAAGATCCTTACAACCTCTGAGGACGCTTGCCATAGATGCAGGCAAAACATCAGGAGAGAATGCTTTTAGAACATGGCCACATAGCCCGAAAAACCTACAACAACCCACATATTTTAGTTCTAGCGGACCACTTTTGGTCCATGGACCACAGGTTGGGAACCACTGGATTAAACCCTTCAAAGATCCTGCAGTATTTGTATCAGGAAGGGTTATTAATGGCACCGTAAAAATAATTTCACAATTGTAAAATCATATTACGACTAATGTATTTACAGAATAAACTAGATTAATTCTTTCAGAATTTATTAACACCACATATTTGGAACCGACTGAACATGTTCCAAATCCCTCATTAGCTGACTACTTTTTTAAACTCTGAGATGCTTCACAGCTGTCTTCTTCAAATACTGCATTATTGGTAGCCCACAGCTGCCAGGCAGCCCAAAGACTATAACATTGGCCAGCAGCCTCACCTTGGTTGTTCACCTCTCTATCTTTGATGCAGATCTAATTAAGTACATTTAGGCAAATAATACATTAGTTAGCACATACCATGTACATATCCTTCCCAATATCAAATAGCTGTTAAAAGCATATTTTGTAAGGTCATCCCTTGAGTTTCCACAGTTGAGCAAGGATTCCAGAGTCCTAGTCCAGCACTCAAAGAACAAACAATGCCAGCTTTCTTTACATGTCACACCTACTTAAATATATCTTGATCAACATGGAAGGACAAAAATAAAAACAGATCCCCTTGGATGGTATTAAAGCTTAATTTCTACCATCTATATTAGGAAAATAGGTAAAGTATTGGTGTTAATGGCAATCAAGTATGCTTCAACTTGTGATGACGCTATGAATGAGAGGCACCACCATCACCACCCTAAACATGCTATTAACAGACTTGCACTGGTTGCAAACTCAAGATCATTGCTTCCCTGACCGGGTTAATGTGTCAAAAATATGTCACCTTCAAATTTACCTAGCATTATCATCTTTTCTAACAAGTCACTTTACATTACCTTCAAATTTACCTAGCATTATTATTGGGGGGTTTTTCTAGCAAGTCGCTTGTAGATGTTGCCTTCAAATTCACCTATATATTTTCCAAGTCACTTTGTCCCATGGTATATCCTTGCTATAGTCATTTTAGCTTCTAGGGAAAGTTCATTGCAAATTCAAGATCATTGCTTCCCTGACCGGAACCCATTTATTAGTCTTTTTGGCAATCCATGGTATCTGTAAGACTGTCCTCCGGCATCACATTTTTAATGAGTTGATTTGCTTCCTGTCAGCTTCTACTTTCAGAATCATCCAGATAAACTGGAAATACCATGGCAATTATGACTCTTACTTTGGTATTTAATGGTACATCTTTACACTTGAGGATCTAATCTAAGTTTGTTCATCGCTGCCCTTCCAACTCCAAGTCTTTCTCTGATTTCTTGACTATAGTTTCCATTTTGGTTTACGACTCAGCTGAACTGTAGAAGATATTTAACTACAACATCAGAACTTCGGTTAACTCTTGTTAGTTCTATGTAGAAGGAGGCACTGGTAAACCACTTCTAAATTCCTTTTTCCATGAAAACCCTAAGATGAGGCAATCAAAGCATCACTGATATAAACATAAATCCCAATTCTCTGCTAGTTAGTAAGAAATAAGTTTCCTTATGTCCCAAGGTAGGTAAAGGTAAAGGTTTTCAGCTGACATTAAGTCTAGTGGTGTCTGACTCTGGGTGGTGGTGCTCATTTCCATTTCTAAGCTGAAGAGCCAGCGTTGTCCGTGGACATCTCCATGGAGCACTGTTACCTTCCCTAACCTATTGATCTACTCACACTTGCATGTTTTTGAACTTCGAGGGTGATAGAAGCTGGGCCTAACAATGGGAGCTCATACCACTCCCAGATTCGAACCGCCAACCTTTTGGTCAGCAAATTCAGCAGATTAGCAGTCAAAACTGCTGCGCCAGCAGGAAGTTCCATGTCCGAAAGTATTTCCTCCAAAGTTGGTGTGAATGAAGTGTTAATTTTTTTGTGCCTATAGTGTTCTGAAATAGAATACACATTCTTTTCCTGCTTCCTTGTTACCCTTCCAGGGCTTAATAAATAGACAAGCTTTTCACCCAACATAGACAAAATATATTTGAGAAGAATATATGCACTATGGGAGCATGGCATCTTTTAGATCTTAGAGCGCAATGACTCTTCCCTGTGGAGATATGAAGTGCGACAGCACTTGTTCCCATCAGGAAGAGGATTTTGGATCATTGGTAACCCAGCCCACTTGAGTAGTGGGGCATCTTCACACGAATCCAACAGAAGTGCAGAAATCAGCAGGTGGACAATGGCTCCATACCTTCCGAAACATGTCAGCCATCTTCAAAACATGGCTTACAAGAAAGGGCTTGCCCAAGACATTTTGAAGTCTGAGACACAGCAGCAAATGGCACTTGATTACCATCACAAGGTTGATATTTTGTCACAAAGCAAAAGAGTCCATGAAGGGTCCTCCTCCCTGGAAGTAAACTTAACACATCCAATGGTTTAACAGTTTGGCCTCCTTTTATCATCTCCTGAATCTGCTGCCTGAGGTGGCCACCTAATGGCAGGGCAAGCCCTGGTTATAGGCCAAGGACATGGCATCAGCAGATTGGGGAGTCGCTCCCTATCTTTTATTCCAGCTCTGCTCCCCACTAGCACACCAATCACCAGTTTTGAAAAGACATTTCAGGGGCTCCAGGGCTTGAACACACACCGAACCAGATCTAACTAGGAGAAGACATGTGGAAATACCTTGGCTCACACAGAGCACAAGAGTGTTGCCTTCAACAAAGGCATCTCCTTTCCTCCACTTCCAAAAGAAAAAGAAAAGAATTTTAAAATAGTTCCTATAATATGAAAAGGCGGCCTTACCTGTAATTGGGAGCCATGCCTGCAGGATGGCAGCGATCAGTATTCCTTTCCACTTCATTTTGCTCCCCCCAAGGTTACAAGGCGGGGTGGGGGAGACTGGAGGCTACAATTTAGCCGTTAGTGGGGCAAGGAAAAGAAAAGACACCTTCACAGCCTTTGTTCTTCTCACTGTCTCCACAGGAAGTGCTAAACCCATAAGATCTTTCAGAGTCCACCTGCTGGCAATGTGCTCGAAACACACAGTCATCCTTTTGCTCCACAATCAGGAAGCATTCAGAACATGGAGGCCACAAAAAAGGAGCATGTTGATGGGTTTTGAGTTGATATTGATGGTAAAAATGTCAAGAAAGACCATTTGAATTGCCTTTTTAATTTTAGTGCGGAGATGTAAAAAAAATTGGATTTTGCAAGCAGATCATTAGAAGATACTTGTTTTTTTAAACAAAAATGTAGAAATAGCAACTTTAGCATGCTTATACTCAATCTATATAAATAAAAATGTAATGTTAGTTTGTGGGATTAACATAACTCAAAAACCACTGGGCGAAATGACACCAAATTTGGACACAATACACCTATCAGGCCAACGAGTGACCATCACTCATAAAAACACTGAAAAATGCAGCAGAAGAGATCTTAAAAGTCAAAAAATAAAACAATGCATGCACAAAACCACATATATAAACATATACACAAATATATACACACATATATACACACACAAAACACAGATGCACAGACTGGGCCACAGTAACATGTGGCAGGGGGTGGCTAGTAGTTGATTTTTTGCAGGTCTTTCCAAGAGTTTAGGTATAGCATGGAGCCCCCGGTGGCACAGTAGGTTAAACCCTTGTGCTGGCTGGACCGCTGACTGACAGGTCAGAAGTTTGAATCCGGGGAGAGTGCAGATGAGCTCCCTCTGTCAGCTCTAGCTCCCCATGCAGGATCATGAGAGAAGCCTCCCACAAGGATGGTAAAACATCAAAACATTTGGGCGTCCCCTGGGCAACGTCCTTGCAAACAGCCAATTCTCTCACACCAGAAGCGACTTGCAGTTTCTCAAGTTGCTCCTGACACACAAAAAAGGCATAGCATGTATTCATTTCTTGCTTGTTGTTCCCTCCCCTTCTCTCTCTATCAGTCAGACTGCAGTTCATCAGACTGAATTTGTTCTCGGTTTGGTAGACTACTAATCTGCCCCCGACTTATACATGAGGTTGATTTGTTCATGAGTATATATGAAAACCTATTTCATATGTGTTTAGTAGGGAGACTAAGCCACTAAGCCTGTTCAATTTCTTTACTGATCATGTATGTGGGATCCTTATTGCTCACTATCTGCTTGGTCTGCATGTGAGACATACTACTATCTCTGACAGTGCCCAACAACTTCAGAGGGTTGTGCAGAGCTACTGGGAGGTCACTGAGGCTGAATAGCCAAGGACAATATGCTCCCCTTGTCTCCTTGTCCCTAGTTTCTGCCACTTGTACTGATTTTAGTGCCAATACCCACAGGCCAAAACCTGTTGTTTGACTCCCACTCTACTTCATACATAGAATTGAGCTGGATCGGTAGAAAAATCTTAATTCAACACTGAGAACTGATAGCACTCCCCCCCCCCCACACACACACACACACATACACACACACACACTTCTGGGCAATAGAATCGTTTAGGACAAGCCTGCACAACATGTGACCCTCTGGGTGTTTTGGACTTCAGTTCTCAGAATTCCTGATTATTTTACAAACTAGGGCTTCTGGGAGTTGGAGTCCTAAATACCTGGAGGGCCACACGTTCTGCAGGCCTTCTTTAGGGCAATGTTTCCCAAACAATGGTCTTCCAGGTGCTTTGGACTTCATTTCATAGAATCCTTGACCATTTTCCAATGTTGTTGAGGCTTTGGGGAAGCAAAGTCCAAAACACTTGGAAGATGAGAGTTTTGGAATCACTTGGTTAGAGGATTAGGACAAATGTTATGGTGCACACAGAAAGCAAATGAACAGAGGGATTCAGGAGGAAGAGATGAGAGTATGTCACTGTTGGTCCCTTACTCTTCTTAATAATAATAATAATAATAATAATAATAATCTTTATTTATACCCCACCCCATCTCCCCAATGGGGACTCGGGGCGGCTCACACAAGGCCAAGCCCAAGCAACAAATTACAATAAAATAAAATCAAAACACCAGCAATGAACACAATAAAAAAGATACATAAATATAAATAAAAACAATATACAACTAGATATCTAAAATCACAAAGACAGGGTGGGCTGTAAAGCACAAATATAAAATGTTAAAATGTTAAAACTCAGGGTGGGATAAAAGTAGCACTAGACATGCACTATATTTGTGTAATGCTTGTGCAGGGCAACCCTATGCTTGTCTCTTCAGAAGTAAGTTCTACTGTTTTGAGGGGGCCTTACTTAGTAGCAAATGTGTTATGATATTGCTTGGGTAGAAAGAGGTTCAACTATATGAGTCAACTTTACAGATCTTCTCTGGCCACATCACAACCTTATTGCAACCCTTTTAATAACATTCAAAATTATGCCACCCATGTCAAAACACTCCATATATATTATTAAAGTAGTTTTCATGAAAGCAAATGAGGCTAGTATTAACAGCAGATAAGAAGCAAAGACTAGAATATATGGGATTTCAACAATAGAGTTCCAGGCTACAGCTTATATTCTTAAACACTGCACAATGTCATCTTATTATCCATGAGGTTGTGATGAATTTGCACTGGCTGTGCACTTTCTCCCGCCGTTTGTTGTGGAACATTTATGGAGGAAGACATAACTAAAGAGTTGTTATGCTAATCCACCAGAAATAATCGCATTAGTTTTTCTCGAACATCTGTACGGATGGGAGAACCTAAAATGAGAGCAACCAGGATATAGAAACTATCTTTGGTTGTCTGAAGAGAAACATTCTTTATTCGCAAAATTTAATTCAGTACACAATTTAGCAGCCCTTTAGTTTTCAAATATTTTAAACTCGTAGGAATCATTAAGCACAATTAACCCAGAATTAGAGGTCAGATTGTAATCAAAACCTTTATTAAGGATTTAATCCACTGTCTGCTTTTGGTGGGAAAGAAAGAAAAAAGCTGTACTGTGTAGATCAGTGATTCCCAACATGTGATCCGTGGAGCACCAGTGGTTCGCAAGAACTAAAATATGGCCCACGGCCTCATACTACACCATTGCAATGAAAGCAACTGGTCTTGTGAAACCCTCTTAAAGTGCCAAGGCAACAGGGATGTCAGGAGGGAAGAGGCTGACAACCCACGAAAGCTGCGACAACTATCCTCCTGACCACTGCTTCTCCTCCTCCTCCCTCCCCCTGAGTGGAGCCATTTCATGTGGTGCCTGTGAGTGGGGTGGGGGGGGGGGCTTGGTGTCTACATTTTTAGCTTGTTCCTGGGGTTATTTAGGGTGCTGATTCATAAAATTGCATTGGATAGACCACATCAGCTCTAGATTAGCCAATATGGTTTTCTGTGTGCGAGCAGATGGTGACTACTGGATGGCATATGTTCTATATCAGAAACTAGAGCTGATGTGGTCTATCCAATGCAATTTTTCTGAATCAGCACCCCAAATAACCAAACCAAATCTAAATTTGACCAAAAACTGATTCGTAACCCTTTTAGTATTAATGTTGGAGAGTGGTCCCTGGTCAAAATGGGTCTTAGTGAAGTGGTCGCTGGTCTAAGAGGTCCCTGGTCAAGTGGTCGGCTAGTCAAAAAGGGGTTGGAAACCACTGGTGTAGAGGAAGCATTTTGGAAGTATTTTCCAACTAGATACAAGCCAGGCTGCCATGCAGAAGGAAGAAGCAAAAGTATATGCAGTTGGAGTGCATGCTTTTCAAAACAGAGGTTGGAGCCATATGTTATTTCAATGTTTCCCAACTTTGGGGTCTTATGCGTGAGTACAACTCCCAGCGAGCACAACAAATCATTTTAAATTATTTGCTGGGTGGTTCAATATATATTGCTTGCATATGTTGTTTTAGACTGATGTTTTAATTAGGTTATATGTTTTTAACTGCTTATATATGTTGTATTTTAAAATGCTGTTCTTTCCCACCTCAATTCATGGGAAGAGGCAGAAGATGAGGAGGAGGAGAAAGAGGATGAAGAGAAACAAAGAGACATCTTCGGAAGTATAATAAAACATCACCTGGGAACCCAAAGATTGGAATTCTGCTTGGAGAATAGAAGGTACTGGAATTCCCATCATTCCTCAATATTTGCTATGCTGACTAGGGATAATCATCATCATCATCAGTTTCTTACTTGTTAATCGTCCTCCATTAAAATGCTCCAGGCGATTTACATAAACAAATTGCATAAAAACATTACAACAATACCGAATAGACTGCATTAAACATTAAAAGCTCTGCTAAAAAGCCAGGTCTTGAGTGCCTGAGCAAAGGGTCGCAAGTCACGCATGGCCCTCAAGTGGGAAGGCAAGGAGTTCCACAAGACAGGGGCAGAGATGGAGAAGGCTCTAAGTCTCATGCTCTCGAGACGTACTTCCCTGGGGCCTGGAACATACGGTAAGTTTAGTTGGAGGAGTCGTGGCAACCACTGGCGGTGAAGAGGGGAGAGGCGGTCTCTGAGACATGCTGGCCCCTGACCATAAAGTGCCTTAAAGGTCAGAACCAACAATAGGATCTATTACCAAGCAACTTCTGGAGGAACACACGTTTTCGCAGCAGGGAGAAAACATTTGGACTCTATTTCATGCTGTATCATATCTTGAGCCACCACTGACTTAAATGGTCCTCAAATGCCTTCCTCCATTGGATTGTATTTTGAGCTCACCATCTGTTCTATGCATTAATCTTTTAAAAAATATGAATGCATTTGAGTCAATTGACAGATGCAAATAGGATGGCCACCTCTTGTGGTGAGGAAAAAGGCTGTCACTGTTCATTTGCATGACAATTCATTCAAATATATGTACATTTTAAGTGGTCCCTTGTGAAACATCAGTGGAGTGCTAGGAGAAAAACAACCATCACTCATCACAGAAAAAGCAGTCAAAGTAGCATAAACTGCCCAGGACGCACTTCTCCATGTAAATGAGAAATAGGAAATACTATCTGTCCATGGAGAATACAAAGTGCCCCCTGCCTGCAACTTCTCCCAACTGTTCTAAAACAAAACTTTATCTCAGTTGTGGGCTATGGTCCAGTTCGTGCCCAGGGACCAGAGCTGCAATTTCCCATGTAAGGTCACTTCCTTTTGTGGAAATGAGAAAGGAAGAGAAATCCCTGGCTCATGTTTTGGGGTCATTTGAACAGTTTATTTTAAAGTTAAATCATTGGACAGCTTGAAAGCAGAAATGAAATAAAGACAGAAGACAGTGGTAATTCTAGTGATAGATACGAGGGCGGGTCAATAAGTCTCTGACTTTTTGAATTTCCCACCTCTTAACTGAAAGGGCAACACTGCTCCAGTCAACAGGCATCTGTCAGTTGACTCCTGTCAAATTTGAACAAGCTGCGTCATTTACTTTGTGTTTGACAGCCATTGATAGCAGACTACCGCGTGATTTGAGGGGAAAATGGGAAAAAATGAATATCATGTGTTCATTAAGCATTATTTTTGCAGAAAAAACCATCACTTAAACTAAGGCTAAGCTTGATAAATACTATGGGGACTCTGCACCATCAATTTCAATGGTAAAAAGTGGTTTGCTGAATTTCGTTGTGGCCGTACAAGCACGGAAGATGCTGAACGTTCTGGGCGCCCAGTTGAGGTCTCTAAACCCGAAACGATTGAAAAAAATCATGACATGGTCTTGGCCAATCAGAGATTGAAAGTGCAAGAGATTGTGGAAGCCATAGGCATCTCACATGGCTCAGTGGTTTCAGTTTTAAATGACCACTTGGGTATGAGAAAACTTTCTGCAAGATGGGTGCCACATTTGCTCACAATTGACCACAAATGCAATCATGTGACAATTTCGCAGGAGTGTCTGGCGTTATTCAAGTGCAATATGGACGAGTTTTTGCGCAGTTTCGTAACCATGGACGAAACGTGGATCCACCACAACACACCAGAGACCAAACAACAGTCAAAACAGTGGGTTTCTTGGGGTGAATCAGCGCCAAAGAAGGCCAAGGAGGGTTTGTCAGCCAAAAAAGTCATGGCAACTGTTTTTTGGGATGCACGCAGTGTAATCCACATTGACTACCTTCAAAAGGGTAAAACAATCAATGGCAAATATTATGCCAACTTATTGGGTCCATTTAATGAGGATTTGAAGGAAAAAAATCACCGCATTGGGCCAAGAAAAAAGTTATTTTGCACCAGGACAATGCAAGGGTGCACACATGGCAACAACCCATGAATTGGGATACGAATTGCTCACTCATCTGCCCTATTCTCCAGATTTAGCCCCAAGTGACTATTTCTTGTCTCCAAACCTGAAGAAATGGCTCGGCGGACAGAGATTTCACTCCAACAATGAAATCATCTCTCAAACAAATACCTATTTTGATGACCTCAACAAATCTTATTTTTTGGAAGGGATTAAAAAATTGGAGAAACGTTGGACAAAGTGTATAGAGCTCAAAGGAGACTACGTTGAAAAATAAAAGGATTTTTTATCCGAAAACCTGTGTTTCATTCAAAAAGTCATGGACTTATTGACCCACCCTCGTACAAAGAGCTTGATAAAAGAAATGTCAACTTCTGCTCTGGAAAACTGATATGGAACAGGAATCTGTGGAAGTGTTAATGAGGTGAACATGGCTTGTAAATTTTGTAAATAAACTTTATATCCCAGAGACATCAAAAGCCTCCAATGAACTTACTTCAAAAAAACCCCCTGAATCCTGGGTAAATGCTCTATCCCGTAAACCATATTGAAGTGGAGCACATGCTTGTATCCACAGATAAAGATATCAGCCTTACTACTATCACCATGATTAAAGAACAACCCACCTGCATGTTTACAAAAGATTGTTTTCTTTTTACATCCAAGGACAAATCCCACAAAGCCATACATTCAGGATGTTGAATTAAGTAACTGGTATTGAGGCTAGACTGGTTTACAGATCCCACAAGAAACATTGGGGGAGGGGATCATATATTTATCTCTGAGCCTTGTTGAACTATAAATCTTTGGGGGGGGGGTGTAAGAGACATGAATTGTGGCCTTTGCACAGGCCCCAAAGCAAGCCTCTTACATTCTATAAACATTCAGATAAGCTCCTGTGACCTTGGAGAAACGGCTCGAGCCTTTGGCGCGAAAAGGGAGCTGTGCCAAAAGTCTCTTCCCGGGCTTTTCTGGACAATGGGAGGGACCTTAGTCCAATTGGGAAAATCTATCTATATATATATATATAAAGAGAGTGGTCGTGGTACCCGGAAAATGCACGCCAAAACTATATGTCCCACACACACAAAAATCACAGAGCCACTCATCCATACCACAAGGTCCCTACACGGCCCACAAAAACACCCCGAAACACCACACATCACCCCCAAAACCTCCCCTGAACCACAACATTACAACACATGCACAAAAACCCAGAACACACAAAATACCCGCCATCAAACAATCACACAACCGAGCATGCGCAACAAAAAACCACACCGCAACATGCCCCAAACGACAACCCCCTCCATACCTGCCCACTACCCCATCCAGAAGCAACAACAACACGCCAACACGGCAGCAACCCACCTCCTCCGCTGCCTTATCAACCTCCTTCTCCGCCTCCACGCGCTCCCGGACCCGGTCAGCACAGCCAACACCATGCCCCCCTCCTCCGCTGCTTCCCAACTGCTCCTGAGGCCGACGGCTGAGGTAACCAGCGGAGGAGGCCACGGAAGCGCCGGAGGAGGCAGCGTGCACAACTCGGCACCAGGAGCACCCCTAAAACGGCTAAGGAGAAGGACACGGCCACGAGACTACAATTCCCAGAAGGCTCCGCGCGGCTCACTAGGAAGGAGGGCGGAGACAGGGCAGGAAACAGAGAGATCTGGCCGCACGTGGCCTTCTGGGAACTGTAGTCCCCTGGCCCAGCCCACCTCCTACACCATCTCCAAGCCCCTTCCGGGCCCGGAACACACGGCCGCCGCAATGCCCACCTCCCCACCGCCTCTTCCCGTCCTCCCAACTGCATCCCACTACCTCCCCCACCACCATAAGAGAGAGAGACAGAGAGAGACACAAACCAAGAGGTACAGAGAGTGAAAGAGAGATAATGGAAGACAGAGAGAGTGATAGAGAGCCACCTCTTCCCGTCCCACTGCCTCCCCCACCACTGCGAGAGGGAGAGAGAGACACAGAGCGAAAGGTATAGAGAGTGAAAGACAGAGAGTGAAAGAGAGAGAATGATAGAGAAAGAGAGATAGACAAAAACAGAGAGACAGAGAAAGAGTGATACAGAGAGAATAATAGAGACAGACAGATAGAAAGACAGAGAGAAAGACAGAGAGAGAGACATATACATATATACACATACACATATACACAAACACACACATATACACACATACACATATATACACATTCACACACATATACACCTACACACACATATACACACACATATACACACATACACATAAATACACATACACACATATACACCTACACACACATATACACACATACACATATATACACATGCACACACATATACACATACACATATACATATATACACATACACACATCTACACATACACACACACATACACACATGCACATATATACACATGCACACACATATACACCTACAAACACATATACACATATATTATATTATATATTATTATATTATATTTCCATCTTGTATTCCGCTCCTCCCTGCAGGCTCGGGGCGGATAGCAACATAAAATTAGGCTGACATGTAGCCTCCATGTCGCCATACAATAAGATACAAACATAAAAACGCAACATGAATCCCGAGACTAAAATCGTATCGCATGCTATAGCATTCCCCTTAACCAGGGTATTGGTTATACAGATGAGTACGTTAGATTTGCCTGCCTAACCGAAGGCCAGTCTAAAAAGTGCGGTCTTGCAGGCCCTGCGAAACGGGATGAGCTCTGTAGCGGCTCGGGCATCGTCCGGGAGAGAGTTCCAGAGCACCGGAGCTGCCACAGAGAAGGCTCTTTGCCTGGTAGCAGACAAGTGGCAGGCGCTGACCGATGGTACCAGGAGCAAATTCGACTCCTCTGAACGTAGTGATCTCGGGGGAATATATGGGGCAAGGCGGTCCCTCAGGTACGCAGGCCCTAGGCCGTGTAAGGCCCTAAAGGTTAACACCAACACCTTGAAGACAACTCGGTACTCAATGGGTAGCCAGTGCAACTGCCGGAGGATGGGCGTAATGTGCTCGCTTACCGGCGTTCCGCCAGCAGCGAGCAGCGGCATTTTGCACTAGCTTGAGTTTCCGGATTGTCGCCAAGGGAAGGCCAACGTAGAGGGCGTTACAGTAGTCCAGTCTCGAGATGACCGTCGCTTGGATCACCGTGGCCAGGTCGTCCCTGGAAAGGTAGGGTGCCAGTCGCCTAGCCTGTCGTGTGACGCCCTGCTGGCCGCGGAGACCTGGGTCTCCATGGTCAGCAGGAGGTCAGTTGAACGCCCAAGCTCTTAACAACAGGCGACAGGCTGAGCCGTTCGCCATCTAGGGTAGGCAACCGGCACTCATCCCGCCCAGGCCGACCAGGCCACAAGATCTCCGTCTTCGACGGGTTCATCTTCAGCCGGCTGGCCCGCAGCCAACCAGTCACGGCCTCTAGGCACTGATGGAAACAATCGGGTACGGTATCCGGCCTGCCGTCCATTCTCAGCAGAAGCTGGGTGTCATCCGCGTACTGATAACACTCCAGATCAAAGTCGCGGGCCAGCTGGGCCAGGGGGCGCATGTACACGTTGAATAATAAGGGGGAGAGGATGGCCCCCTGGGGGACCCCACAGTCAAGTGGGAGTCTCCCAGAGGTCCCCCGCCCCCCTCCACACGTTGTCCCCGGTCCCGGAGGAAGGAGGCCACCCATTTAAGGGCAGTCCCCCCAACCCCGGAGCCGGCTAAACGATGGGTTAACAGTGCGTGATCTACTGTATTGAAAGCTGCTGTCAGATCTAACAAGACGAGCAGGGCCGATCCACCCTGGTCCAGCTGGCGGTGAAGTTGGTCTGTAATGGCGACAAGCACGGTCTCCGTCCCGTGCCCAATACGGAAGCCGGACTGGAAGGGATCGAATCCAGCTGTGTCTTCCAAGAACCGCTGCAGCTGATCCGCTGCTTCCCTCTCAATTACCTTGCCTAAAAAAGGCAAGTTGGAAACTGGCCGGTAATTGGAGGGAGCCGAAGGATCTAAATTCGGCTTCTTCAGCAGCAGTCTCACCATAGCCTCTTTCAATCCCCCCGGGAAGACTCCTTGCTCAAGGGAGCTATTTATGATCGTGCCCAGGGGGCCTCGTAGCCCCTCCCGACACGCTCTAACAAGCCATATACACATACATATACACACATACACATATACACATGCACACACATATACACACACACACATATATACACATACACACACATATACACATACACACACATATATATATATACACATGCACACACATATACACATACACACAGATATACACACATACACACATACACACATGCACACACATGCACACCTACACACACATATACACACATATACATATATACACATGCACACACATATATACCTACACACACATACATACATACATACACGTACACATACCCACTAACATCTCACATCTCCTAAATAGGGCACAGCAACGCGTGCCGGGTTCAGCTAGTGTGTATATAAGGCTGTACCTTGTGATTGTTTGTCAGTTCTGGCTTTGATTGCCTTGTATCCTGATTAAAGTGCTTTTCATGGTATCCGGTGCCTGTATTGCCGTGAGTCATTTAGCCTCATCAGTGAGCTCGTTACAGGGGGGTACCGTGGCTCAGTAACAGTAGTTCAAATAGTTTAAATTATGTTTAAGACATCTTTTAAACTATCTTTTAAATATGTTTTAACAGCAGAAAACGCCTACCAAAAATTCAACCTTGATACTTATTACTCTAAACATTTTATCGCCCAAACATAATAAGAAAATTCCTTGTTATAATGTTATCTTGGTATAATGTGCACCGGGAATGTGGCACAGCTGGCTAAGTGTCAGCTGCATAAGATCTCTCTGACCAGTAGGTCATGAGTTTGAGACCTGCCCGGGTCGAGGTAGGTGCTCGACCTTTAAGTGTAGCCTGCTGTCGACCTTTGCAACCCGAAAGACAGTTGCATCTGTTAAGTAGGAGATAAAGATACCACATTAAGTGGGGAGGCAAATTTTGACTGAATTCCAGGAATGCTGAGGAATGCAGAAGGAACAACAAGGGACTCTGGGAATGCTGAGAGATGAGGAGTGCGTCAGCTCCCCCTGGTGGCCACAGTTTGCCTCTGTTCGTCTATATGTGTGTATGTGGAAACGGCAGGGATTGTCTGCTAAGTATGTGTACCTGTAATCTGCTCGGAGTCTCCTTCAGGGTGAGAAGAGCGGAATATAAATAAAGTGTAATATTATTATTATCTATCTGCGCTACCAGAAGACAACAGAAACAAAGGTTGGGGGGTGCAGAAAAGAAGATACAGAGATTTTCAGTTACTTGAACAAATTTCATTAAGAGATTTTTAAAAAGACTATGGTGTTGTGCTAAAGATCATAACGCATTAGAGAAGAAAAAGATGGGCCAAAGGTGGGGTTTCACACTGGTAAAAATGGAGAGAAGTGCAACAAAGGTAGCAAACACTTTAAATTTTGGATTAAAGGGGGTGCAGCTATAAAATATTTCTATTCTATATAGTCATTGTTTATTGTTTATTTACAGTTTGAATTTTAAAAGTTTATTATTCATCTCACAATTACAAACTTATGAACTGTCCTGCCTTTCAAAAAAAATCTAATACACAGAATATTGTTAAGAGTCCACATTCTTACTTTCCTGAGATATTAAAGGCACAGCGGTTGTGTCTTATATTTGATATGTCTATGTTTAGGAGCAAGCTCTATTGACTTATAGTTGTAATAAAAAAAGTGTTAGGCCACAAGAGCCAAATTATTAGTAGCTGGTTCCTGAAGGTATATGTTTCATATGAGACAATAGTTTTTCCTGCTATTGGGAAGGTCATGATGGGAAACAGCAGGTTCTCTCTGCGGGATTAAAAGATATTTTTTTATTGTCTTCTTGATCTGCCATTCTGAACAGAACTTCATTTCCAACTCAAAAAAGTTGAAATAATAGGGCTGCACAATTCACAGCAGGATGGCATCCGGTGCCTTTGATAACTGAATAGAGGAGGAACATTTCACAAGGTGCATCTTTTCCAAAAATTAGATCAGCTTCCAGATCAAGATGTCAAGGACTCTGCTGCGATGGCCTTTGAAATAAGGGACATCAACTACGGTCCATGAAACTAGAGAAGTAAAACTGATTCAAAATAAGTGGCATCCCTTAAAATAAAGGCAAGCTTGAAAAGCTACATATTCTTTTTCTGCATAGAAATGAGAAGATGTCCCCATATTTTCATTTTTATCAACACAACGTCTAACAGATCTGTTTGACAATGTTAACTATAATATAATAATAATAATAATACACTTTATTTATATTCCACTCTTCTTACCCCGAAGGGGACTCAGAGCGGATTACATTACACATATGGCAGACAATCCCTACCAGTTTACATACAATTACAATACTACAGGTACAATTTAGAAGGATTTTTTCTTCTTCTGGCTGCATCACAGTCTGCAGTTGCTCCATTACATCATTATGTCATTACGTCACAAGGGGGTGCTGTTGCTTCATCCTCATGACGGAGAGCCTCTGTTTCTGCATTCCACCTTCCAACAGCCGATCTTTCTTTTTATTTAGGCGTTTTAAGTCCTTCTATGAAAAAATCCTTCCCGCTAGGTGGTTCCCAGTTTTATCTATTCACAGCTGGGCTGTTTTCGAACTGTTGGGTGAACAGTGGACAGGGCTCACAGCTGGGTGTCCAGACCAGCCCGGGAATCAAACATGCAACCTTCTGATTGCAAGCGCAGCTGTTGTTACCGCTGTGCTATCTTTCCGGCCTAACTAATCCAAAGCAAATGATTTAATGCAGGTTATCAATAACTGAATGGAATTGGCTCTGGTTGACAGGGATAATTTACCTACAGTCAGAGGAATTAAGATGCACCTGTTGTTGATAGAGACCCATTTCAAATAAAAATAATTCTACTGTTCACACATAATTGCTAATTTTGCTATGATCAAAATAGTTTCCACACAGTTATGGATAGAATGCAGAACTTCTGTCCTAAAACTGTTTTTTCTGTTCATCCCTAATATTCTTCTTTTCAACTGACAAGACATCTGCTACCTTGGTCATCCTGTTCTTCATCTATGATGTGAGAAAGAAAGGGGTCAGGTAAATGAAGAGATACTCAATGTTGTCACATGAGGCACCTAAAATGGATTCTGCTACTGCAACCTTGTCTTGCTTGAGACTGGAGTATGTCTTTCTTATTATGTTGGAAATAGCAACCTTCTTCAAGTCTCCTCTAGTAATATGTTTTGTATATGATTCTGTTTGCTTACTGTATTGTATATCTCTGTTTTGGTATGCAGATTTCCCTTTACTCTGTGTTTCTTGAGGTTGCGGGAGGGGCTGAAGACCACATGATCAGATCTGGGACTGCTCAGAGCTCAGACTCCATTATTGACTTCAGACTCCATTCAAGCACAGACTCCATGAGATACAATAATAACAACAACAACAACTTGATTTTTATACCCCACCAACGGTGAAAGTATTATGTTTTGTGTATTAGATGAAATGTAAATGAGGTGCAATGTATGATGCAATGTATGATACTAGTGACTGTGCAGAGCTGGAGTCTGGGTGCTTAAAGAGTTAAAGAGAGAGATGATGCAAGACTCTGTGACCAGTATATGTAGGAGGCTCCAAGCCAGCTTCTTCTTCCCATGTGGCTGATGTTAAGTGTTGGATGTCTGTGCAATTTGTCTGTGGCAGTAAAGCAGTTTGTACTCATTCTGGGTCTGCAGAAGTATTTTCTTCCACACAGCTAAGGAGCTCAATATTCTGACAAATGGTTATGGGCCCTTAGCTAAAAGTCCTGCCATAGCTTTCTGAGTTGCGCTGGAGCTTGCTGGTGTTGGATTTCGGACCTGAGACCGGAGTGGAGCTAAGTGTTGGGATTTCTGGAGCTTCTGTGGCTCCAGAGGAAGGCCTGAGATCTGCACAACAGGGCATGCTGGAGCCTGATTTATGGCCAGACCAGACATGTGGAAGCAGTAAAGTGATAAAGCCATTGAGCTGTGAAGATCGCCAGATGCCTGCTGTGAGTACATGGTGTGGAAATCCAGAGGCTGGGCTGTGAATCCGGGAGTGGAGGTCTTCTGTGTGAGAGTGGAAAATGGCTATAAGCAATCCATTCACTGAGATCGGGAATGGAATTGACCATAACTGTAAAAGTTGGTCTGAGAACATAGAGAGCCTGCAAGCCAGAGGAGAGCTGCAAATTGATAACTTTGTCCAGTATTGAAGTGAAGATACAGTATATGCTTAGATATTGTGTATATAGCAGGACAGAGATTTACATTTCAGAGGGGAATTGTGAAAGTATTATGTTTTGTGTATTAGATGTAATGTAAATGAGGTGCAATGTATGATGGAATGTATTTATGATGCAATCTATGTGCCTGGATTTCATCAGCCTACTAGTGAAGGGACTCGGAGTGGCTTACAAGGGGGCAAGTCCACGTTACAGATAAAAACAGCATTAAAATCAATCAAATAAAAACTTATCACAATCAAAGACATCATATTAAAACAATAAGGCTGAGATAACAGTCAAAGCTGGGATCTGGCTCAATTAATGGTAGGTTACATACCTGTGACCATCTTTCTTCGAGAGGAGCTCTGTGAATCTGCACTTATGAAATCTGCGCGCCAAAGCAGGCTTCCAACGGAAACGTCTCCAGTTTGAAAAGTTTTGGTGGTAGCCCTGCCCAGCGGGCCCAGAGGGCATATAAGCCGCTTCATGCGAGCCCACCCCATTCCTGCACCCCGTGTGCAACGAGGAAGGGGCGGTTTGAGAAAGAGGGGCCGGCCGGGCGGGTTAGTGTGGATTCACAGAGCTCTACTCGAAGAAAGATGGTCACAGGTATGTAACCTACCATTTTTCTTCGTAGGCTCTGTGAATGCACACTTATGAAGAGTTAGCAAGCTAAGGTTCAGGATGGTGGGAACAAACCGACCAAAGTGTAGGAACCAAACAATTTTATTGCAACAAGCCATCATGATCAATGACTATAATAATAATAAATAAGGATGGAAGGCAGGCTCCCAATCCTTGTAAGCAAAGTGCAACAAGCACCATTCATGCCAGGCACGCAGGCCTCACATTATTGAAGGTGCACATAGAAAGTGCAAACATGTAAACATCAAACATACCCTGCCGGGCAAAGCGCACTAATAAATATAACACAGTGACCTGAGAACATAGGGAACGGTACATACTTTAAACATTGGTCCCTGCCCAGGCTCCGTAGGAGGAGGGGCGACCGGTATCATAACCTGACGACCCCTGAAGTGGGTCGTGGAACGAAGGTCTAGGGAACAACAGGCCCCTGAGGTGACACTAGTGCAGTGGTTCTCAACCTGTGGGTCCCCAGGTGTTTTGGCCTACAACTCCCAGAATTCAGGCCAGTTTACCACTTGTTAGGGTTTCATCTGGGGACCCCCAGGTTGAGAACCACTGCTCTAGTGACTCGATTGGATCGAAGGTATGGTCCTCGATCCGACACCCCGAATTTCCCTAAGGGCGAGGGGTGAGCACCGATCGGCCAAAGGCCGCTTCCCTACCATGTAGAGTATCCACACGATAGTGGGAAATAAACATAGAGGGGTTGGTCCAAATGGCCGCCCTGCAAATAGAGTCCAGCGGGATACCGTTAAGGAAGGCGGTTGAGGTGGCAACCGCCCTTGTCGACCTACCCTTGACCCGCGGGGGTTGCGGTTGGCGGGCTATCTGATAGCACAGCTCGAACAGGGACGCTACCCAATTAGAGAGCCTCTGTGACGACACCGGCAAACCCAGCTTGTCGGTGGCGTAGGAAACAAAGAGTCTATTAGACCGTCTAAAGTCTTGAGACCTCGACTTGTAAATCCCCAGGGCCCTTTTAACATCTAGGGCATGAAGGGACTTTTCTTCCTCTGAGGAGGGCGATGGGAAGAGGTCTGGCAGGACAATGTCCATGTTCAAGTGAAAGGGCGACACCACCTTTGGCAAGAAGGTAATGTCAGTCCGTAGTATTGCCCTATCAGCCAGGAAGATCAGGTATGGCTCATCTACCCGAAGAGCCGCCAGTTCCGACGGTCGTCGAGCTGAAGCAATGGCCACCAGAAACGTCACCTTCCAAGAGAGGAGACGCAGGTCGACCGATGTGAGAGGCTCGACCGGCGGAGCCATGAGGCAGAAAGCACCAGGTCCAGGTTCCATCCCGGAGTTGGTGGGTGCACCGGGGGGCGGATCCTGTTGGCTCCCCTCAGGAATCTCCTGACCATAGGGTGTTGGAACAGCGAAGGCCCGCCCCTCTGCTGGCTGTGCCAGGTCAGCGCCGCGAGATACGTCTTCAGCGACGACATGGAGAGGCCTCTCTCGACTAGCCCTGCAAGGAAGTCGAGGACTGTCGACACCGAGGGAGGAAACGACCGGTCGGTGTGTGTCTCCTGGAACTTCGTGAAGCGGGAGAGGCACGCTGAATAAGCCCTCGAGGTGGAAGGCTTGTGTGCCGCCGCCAGGATCGAGGCCACTGCCGGGGTGAAGCCTGTCAAGGCCGGATCCTCCACGCTGTGAGGTGGAGAGATGGAAGGTCGGGATGGAGGAGGAGTCCTCCCTCCCTCGTCAGTAGGTCTGGTCGACACGGCAGGTGGCGAAGCAGGCCGTTGGCCAGGTGGAGCAGGGTTGGGAACCACACCTGCCTCGGCCAGTAGGGTGCGATGAGGATGCAGTCCGCTCTGGCCAGCTGAACCCTCTCGATGACCCGAAGTAGTAGCGGGAACGGCGGGAAGAGATAGAGGAAGCCCGTCGACCAGTCGAGCAGGAGGGCATCTCCTAGGCAGCCCTGGTGAGCACCCGGGCAAGTCTGGCACCGAAGCGAGGTAATTGATTGTTTTCTGGCAACGCGAAGAGATCTGCGTCGGGGAATCCCCACTCCCGGAAGAGGTGATGTAACTCCTCTGGATGAAGCATCCACTCATGCGAGGACCAGCGGGTCCTGCTGAGGAAATCCGCCTCTGTGTTGTCGACACCCGGTAGATGCACTGCTCTGGGCACGACCTGATGTAGTATGCACCACTCCCACAGTCTCTGGGAGAGGGCTAGTAGCTTCCTCGACCCGGTTCCGCCCTGCTTGTTGATGTAGTACATGGCCACGATATTGTCTGTTCTGACCAGTACTACTTTGCCGGTGACGATTGGCACGAAGGCTCGCAGGGTCTTGAAGACAGCGAGGAGCTCGAGGTAATTGATGTGGTGGAGCTTTTCCACCATCGACCACTGGTCGTTGATGGATAGCCCCTCCGCGTGGCCGCCCCACGCTGACAGCGAGGCATCCGTTGTGACTGTGATGGATGGCAGGCTTGTGTGGAACGGGACCCCGATGCACACATTACGGCTGAGCGACCACCAGTGAAGAGAGTCTCTGACCTGTTGTGGTGGGGAGAGCCTTTTTGAGTGATGCTCCATGACCGGGTCGAAATGGTCGAGGAACCACCGCTGTAGAGGCTGAAAGCGGAGCCTTGCTAACGGCGTTACTGCTACGGTCGATGCCATGTGGCCTAGCAGGACCTGGACCTGTTTTGCTGTGACGGTCGAGCGGTTGCACCGGTTGATCTCCCGTCGAAGCGCCTGGAATCTGACGTCTGGCAGAAAGGCGAGCTGATCAACGGAGTCGAACATCGTCCCGATGAACTTGATGCAGGTCGTCGGGACAAGTTGTGACTTCTCGTCGTTGAGGCGAAGGCCCAATGAAGAGAGTAGTCGTAGAGCAATGGTGATGTGCTCCTCTAGTAGATCTGGGGACCTGGCCGCCAGCAGCCAGTCATCCAGATATGGAAAAACCTGGATTTTCTGCTTCCTCAAGTGCGCAGCCACCACCGACATGCACTTTGAGAATGTCCTGGGGGCGGTTACTAGGCCGAAGGGCAGCACGTTGAATTGGTACGTCTGTCCGGCCACCTTGAAGGAGAGGAAGCGTCGATGGGATCGCCGTATCGAGACGTGGAAGTAGGCGTCCCGGAGGTCTATGGAGGTGAAGTGATCGCCGGAGTGCAGCAGTGGGAGAATGGACGACACTGACACCATCCTGAATTTCCTCGGCAAAACGTACGCGTTTAAGTCTCTGAGGTCCAGGATGGGTCGCAGGGTACCATCGGGTTTCGGCACGGTGAAGTACCGAGAGAAGAATGCCTCTCCGTCTTGGTTCGCCGGTCGTGGCGAAACTGCTCCCTTTTGAAGCAGAGTGTCGACCTCCCTCAGGATCGCGTGTGACGGCTCCATCTCGACAATGAACCCCGTGGGCGGGAGCTCTCGATTCCAAGGCATAGCCGTCTTGGACAATCCTGAGAACCCATGCATCTGAGCTGATGCGTCGCCAAGCACCGATGAAGAGGGTCAGGCGGTCCCCGAATGGAGGGTCTGTGGGTGGAGGTTGACAGATGGGAGGAGGCGTGGAGGTGGCAGCAGTACCGTGCGAGGAGGCGGTGTCGTCCGTCGTCCCGTCAAACACGGCGTCTTGACTGTCCATTGCCGGAGGTTTGACGCGGCCTGGACCGTTGGTTTTGGCGGGAACGGTTTTGTTGCTGCTGCTGCTGTTGCCTCGGCTGCTGCTGTTGCTGCTGTTGCTGCTGGGGCGCGGAGTACGGCCGGGGGGACTGGTGGTACTGCGGTCTGGGTTGGTACCTCGCCCTTTGGTAGTACCTCGCTCTCGGCTGCGGTGGCGGACGGTCTAGCTTCACCATCAGAATCTTAAAGTCGTGGTTGGCCTTAAGCTTCTCATCCGTCCCCGCGAAGAACAGTCCCTGGGCGTCGAAGGGAAGGTCCTCGATCACCCTGCGGGAGTTTGAGGAGAGGCACGACGATTTCAGCCATGCATGCCGCCTTATAGTGACACCGTGGGCCAGGAGTTTTCCGGAAGTGTCCCCTGTATGACGAGCCATCAGGATTTGATGGTGGGCAAGGTCCTGAGCCTCCTGGCTGATCGTGGCCAGGGCAGCCTGCTGTTCTCCAGAGAGATTCTGGAAAAAGGGTTGGGCCCTTTCCCACAGAATCTGGTGATATGCCTCCATGCAAGCACCATAGTTTGCCACTTTGGTGAGAAGGAGGCCCGCTGAGTAGATCTTCCAACCTACAGTGTCAAATCTCTTTCCCTCCTGGTCTGTGGGAGCGGTCGACTCTCGACCGGAGGTTTGGGCCGAGGTGACGATCATGGAGTTAGGTACTGGATGATCGTGAAGCCAGTCCTTTTCCCTCTCGTCCGTTTTATACCAGGCCTCGATGCGTTTTGAGGTCGGTGGTATGGAGGACGGGCTCTTCCACGATGCTTTGACGACCTCTTCCAGGGGCTCCAGCATAGGGAGATGGGGTTGTGCTGCGTCTTCCACCTGTACACGGCTGAAGACTGGGCAGGCGTTGGCTCTACAAGGAATGTATGTCTCGATCCTGAGAGCTCTGGCCATCCTCCCGACCTGGTCCCCGAAGGCCCTTGCGGAGTCTGTAGGGGATGAAGACGGCTCCGGGTCGCAGCCATGGTATGAAGGGGTGCGATCCAACGCCACCGACAGAATGGAGCCCGACACCACAGATCTTGCGGCCTCTCCATCCTCCAACTCATCGTCCGACGGTGCCGTTGGAGCTGCAACTTCCGGTCCTGCCGGAAGTGAGGTCGAGGGAGCCATGGTCTCGGTCGAGATGGCTACCGCCGAGGCCGTTGCAGGAGGAGGCCTTTTAGAGGCCGATGCCAGGGCCAGTCTGGTCGTCTGTCGACCCTTCTCCGGCGTCTGGGACACAAATAACTGTCTCACCGACGGTTGGGCCGGAGGCACCCTGACGACCGTCTGCACAGAGTCATCTGGGGAGATGGTCGGTTGAGCCGCCACTCTCTCCACAGCAAGAGAGGGTGTAAGTGAGGAGGTCGAGGATGAGGCCGACGCGGGTGTCACCAATGACGCCGACGTAGTTTTTCGCCTCTTCGGAGACGGTGGTCTTGAGGCAGCGGTCTCTAAAGACTTGCCCGGGAGTCACAGGTACCAGTTCCCTGGTCTGGGCTCTACGGGCCTCCTCGGTCGACCTCCGGAAGGCGATTTCCATGGCCTTGTTGGAGGGAGTCCTCGAGATGGCCGACCTCTGGGAGAGGCCTGACGCCACCGAGCTCATCGACGTCCGTCGGGAGAGAGGCAACTGGACGGTTTTGGTCGTCACCGTACAGGCCTTCTTCGACACCGAAGCCTTAGATGTTGTAGGCTTCGGGTCCTTCTCCTTCCGTGGACGCTTCTTCCCAGCCGGGAGAGAGGTCGACACGGAGGGGGCCGGAGCAGCCGCCCCGACCCCAGAGGAGGTAGATGGTGCAGCCGCCGCCATCGTAGGTGGAGCAAGGGATTGCTCGAGAAGGTAGGCCCGAAGCCTTCGGGCCCTGGTTCTCCTGGTCTGCGCGGAGAAGGCCTGGCAGTGTCGGCAGGAAGGAACGATGTGCCCTTCTCCTAGACACCGCAGGCACTTGGAGTGTCCGTTGCAGTCCGGGATCTTACTACCGCACGTAAGACACCTTTTGAAACTGGTTGTGGACATGCTACGCTCACACAACCAGCAAGGAACTTTCCGATGTTGCCCAAGTGGCGGAAAACAAAGGAATGGGGTGGGCGCGCATGGAGCGGCTTATATGCCCTCCAGGCCCGCTGGGCGGGGCTACCGCCAAAACTTTTCAAACTGGAGAAGTTTCCGTTGGAAGCCTGCTTTGGCGCGCAGACTTCATAAGTGTGCATTCACAGAGCCTACGAAGAAAAAGTGCAATTAAATGTTAAGAGCATACTCATGTTGCTGCTGATTATAAGAAAGATGCCCTATGTTATCTGCACAGAGAAACTACTTCAAATATATGTGTAACTGGATGCTGAATTATTTTTTTCTTAGTGTCAGGAGTGACTTGAGAAACTGCAAGTGTGAGAGAATTGGCCGTCTGCAAGGACATTGCCCAGGGGACACCCAGATGTTTTTAATGTTTTACCATCCTTGTGGGAGGCTTCTTTCATGCCACTGCATGGGGAGTTGGAGCTGACAGAGGGAGCTCAACCCGCTCTCCCTGGATTTCAACCGCTGACCTTTCAGTTAGCAGTCCTGCCAGCACAAGGGTTTAACCCATTGCAACACCAGGGACTCCGAGCTGAATACATTAATACCTGTATGCTGAATACATGAAGGTTATGAGTAAACCAAATGTGCTATTTTTAACAAACTCTACTTTATTTTTGTCTCTTGAGAGCATGATATAGAAACAAGATGTTTTATGGGAGAGTAGATGTTTTGGGGCACTGAAAGAAAAGAACACTTCTGAAACTCTGATATACTGTAGTTGTGATGTATTCAAGATCGTACTTACGTTTTGTCAGAGATCAACATTTGACACATTTCACTTTCAAATATTTTCACCTACAATTCCCACAGTCCCATATCATTAGACATACTGAGTGAGGCTCTTGGGGGTTGCAGACGTCACATCTAGAGAGACAAAGACTTCTCTCCACTGAATTAGCTCTGTGTTAGAGTACACTCAGCTGAGAACGTATTCCTAGCAATGAAGTTAAAAGTGCATATTTATATCCGTGATTATCTTTATCTGGTGTAAGTTTCAAACTCTGTACTTCTTCACATTCTCTCTTTGAACGTGCTGCTATTTTCTTTATATTATATTTAAGTTGTAATTCTGGTTTTCTGGCATAATGATAGAACACATAGGAAATGAGAAGGAGCCTCTGGTGGTGCAATGGATAAAAACCTTGTAGCAAAAGGACTGCTGACCGAAAGGTCGCTGATTTGAACCTGGGAGTGGGGTGAGCTCCCATCTGTCAGCTCCAGATTCTCATGTGGGGACATGAGAGAAGTCTCCCACAGGATGGTAAAACATTCAGATGTCCCCTGGGCAACGTCCTTGCAGATAACCAATTCTCTCACACCAGAAGCTAAATCTCTACATCTTAAATGGGGTGCTGGAAGGTGATCACCCAGCCGAATTCACCATTCTTTCAGGCACAAAAATGAGTGCTATCGATTACATGGCCATTTCAAGGGATTTCCTCCCTTATGCTAAATCCCTAAAAGTTATGTCCAAACCTGAGAGTGACCATCTCCCAGTCCCTCTTCAATTAAACTTTTTCTTGCAGGAAACTCACATAACCAAACACTACCAGCCTCTACTACTGCCAACAGAAAGATCTTATACCCGAGCCAAGTGGACCCCACACCTGAACCAAAGAATAACAGATCAGCTTATGAGCCTTCGCTCCTCTCTGACAACAGCTGAAACCACCAGCACACTCATGGAAAGCTATAGAAACATCATTCAAGAGCTTCAGAGACAGTTAAATCAGAGCAACAACATAGACCAGAAACAGCAACATCTACAACAATCAAGGGTGTGGTTTGACAAGGAATGTATTTTTATGAAGGTTGAATGAAAAGTAATGCCTCTACCTTTGTAACACCTCAACAGATGGCAGTACTGGTATGCGGCAGGTACTGTCTTGTTCAGTAGACTCTCCTCTACAGTTCCTTTTTGGCAGGAAGCCTTAGCATTGAACGGTTGTGTTGTGAAAGTGTGAAGTATGGAACCCTGCGCAGACGGTCGGTCAATGCGACTTAAGCAACGTGCCGTCATTGAATTCTTGACAGCAGAAGGTGTCACCCCAAAAGAGATTAGTCAGAGAATGCAAGCTATTTATGGTGATTGTGTCGATGTGAGTACTGTGCGTCGTTGGGCGAGTAAGTTTAAAGATGTTGAGGTGGGAACATCTCACTTGTGTGACAAACAAAAAGTTGGATGTCCTGTGACAGCAATCACAAGAGTTTCACAAGTGAAAGGTTGACAGGTTGATTCAGGACAATCGTCGTATCACTTAGAGAGAAATTTCAAGCATTATCAGCATTTCTCTTCCTGATAATGAAAGAAGATCTGCGTAGACTTCATTATCTTCTGATGAAGATGTTGAGAGAACTGTGAGACGCTAGTTGTGGATATAGAGTGTCGACTTCTTCCGTGACGGCTTCAGAAAACTTGTTCATCATTGGCAGAAATTTATCCAATTGTCTGGTGATTGTGTGGAAAACCGAACAGTGAAATTTAAAGAGCACATTCTAAGGATTATTTCTGCGTTTGATTTATTAAAATATTCCCATCCAAACCCAAGTAACGAAGGTGGAGGCATTACTTTTCATTCAACCCTCGTATATTATTATTAGCCTCAAAAAGGCATACCTCTAGCAAGTATAGCAAATTTATGATCCAGTTAAACAAAATATGTCTCATTTTGAAATCTTAATTTTGAGTTTGGAAATCTTCGTCTGCCCTATATTTGTTTCTCTTGAATTATCACTCATCATTCAATTGTTAGGGAAGCTGCCCCTCCAGGCTGTAGTGTGCCAATCGAAACAGGTACAAGGAAACTATAAAATGCAAGTACAAATTTGATGCACATTTGTAATGTGGACACAAAGGGGAAAAGCAGCAGCAGCAGCAACATCAGTAATGAATAGGTACAGAACATATACCCAAGTGCTCCTGACAATTTTTTCGTACGATATATGAAGCTAACTCAACTTCACAGGCAGCTATTTAATGTATCAACTCTTGTGCGGGGAACCTGCCTAAAGATACAGCAACCACAGGGTTTGAAGTCTTAACAGGAAATAAATTAGCCCTGAAAAACAAACCTACGTCAGAAACAGGTTGCTGTTATAAATAACTCGCGTATTGTTACCACAGACAGCTTATCCATAATCATCGCTCACAAACTGCTGCTCAGAACAAGCCGATTGTCTATGCAGGCGCTCTCCTGAGGCCACTTAATACAAATAGGACTGGCAGGCGAAATGAATAACTTTGTCACCTGCGAGCAGGAGGAGGAGACGTGTAAAACTTGGGGGAATGCACTCTCGGAAAGTCTCCTGCAGAGCCCGGCTCATGCTTAGTCAAAAATGATCATGTTTTAGTCCCAGGGAGGAAAATCAAAGCTAATACTTAAAGCCGCTTTTAGAGATGCTCACACAAAGATAATGGGCACTAAATAGCAAGCTGCTCCATACAGTGAGCAAGTTGGTAACCCTCAGTGGGATACAAAGCTGATTTGTTGTGCGGAAAAGGAGCACAGCCGCATCCACGGTGCACAAACCCATGATTTATACGGAGAAAATTTAAAGAGAATCACCGCCTCCAAATGGCTTTGCTATTCCACAATGTATGTCTCCCCCTTACAGTGAAATTTCACTTGGCTGTAATTGGGTTCCACTGTGCTAATCTCCTGGAAATGCACCAATTGCTGGCAAATAGATATTAATTGCCGCATTCCAAGGGGATTATCCCACCCCCAGCCTGTACATTGACCAAGCCCCAGAGAGCAAACATAAAACAAAACCAAACAGGAGTTCTTGGCTGTGTATTTTACCACCACCAGCAAATATGTCTACACTACATTTCCTCCTATTTGTGAACACATGGTGGCTGTTTGAGGCACATCCCAGTCTGCCTCTTTGCTATTTTGTGACAACCTATTTAGTGAGAAATGCAAAGAAAACCTATGTGTGCTTACAAGCATACATGTCTTAAAGCAGTGGTTCTCAACTTTCCTAATGCCATGACCCCTTAATACAGTTCCTCATGTTGTGGTGACCCCCAACCATAAAAATAATTTTGTTGCTACTTCTTAACTGTAATTTTGCTACTGTTATGAATTGTAATGTAAATATCTGGTATGCAAGATACTTTTTCATTCACTGGACCAAATTTGGCACAAATACCCAATATGCCTAAATTTGAATACTGGTGGGGTTGGGGGTTGATTTTGTCATTTGGAAGTGATAGTTGCTGGGATTTATAGTTCACTTACAAACAAAGAACATTCTGAACTCCACCAGCAATGAAATCGGACCAAATTTGGTACACAGAACTCCCATGACCAACAGAAAATACTGGAAGGGTTTGGTAGGCATTGAACTTGAGTTTTGGAGTTGTAGTTCGCCTACATCCAGAGAGCACTGTGGACTCAAACAATGAGGGATCTGAACCAAACTTGGGACAAATACTCAATCTGCCCAAATGTAAACACTGATGGAGTTTGGGAAAATAGACCTTGACATTTGGGAGTTGTAGTTGCTAGGATTTAAAGTTCACCTACAATCAAAGAGCAGCCTCAACCCCACCAAGGATAGAATTGGGACAAACTTCCCACACAGAACCCCCATGACCAAAAGAAAATACTGTGTTTTCTGATGGTCTTTGCAACCCCTCTGACACCCTCTCCCGACCCCCAGGTTGAGAAACGCTATCTTAGAGGGAAAGCGATCGCAGAGTGTTCCCACAGAGGACAGGTTTAGTCACCTGTTCATCATACTCTGGCTCAAGTGGCACTTAACTTTTTTTTAAAAAGTAATTATATATTTATTAGAATTTGAAGACTAAGACTTACTGTTGCCAGGCCCCATCATTTTAAAAGGGTCTATCAGGCTCCATGTTAAGTCGCAAGAGCTGAAACTGCAAGTGCTGTTGCTAAGATGTACCTAGTGTGCTCGCCAGAACATAAGAAACTGGCTTCCAAGTTGCTGATTAGGAGACACCTGGCGAGAGAAGATCTTTCAAGAGTCACATCCCAATTTGTGTCAATAGAAAAAAATCAATCCATGAACAAACACAACCTCTCACACAAATGTCTCCTTGGATAAGCCTGTGCTTTTGAAAAAAATTAATCAAGGCTATTTTTTTTCTCTTGCCACAAAATGAGTCTATCCACCTTGACTACCTTGAAAGGAACTTGGAAATCGCACTGACGGAGTGGATGGATGAATGAGAAATGGAAGGATACTTAGAGGGTGCCCACGTGGAAGGCTTTACTGGTGTCCACCACAATAAATCACATTCTCTATGGACACTGATCACCAGGCAAGGTCAGAACTCAAAACACAAGGTTGGTCCAAGGACTTTATCACATGGGCTTTAAGCCAACATGCAGCCAGGGCCGAGCCTGCCAGAGGCCATCGCATGACGCAGGGCTACTTCCAGTGAGACTCCATGCCAGCTCTGTGCAGCAGCCCTGCCAGTTGTAAGCAGCAGCCCCTGAGAACATGGGCTATCCATGTTCTCATAGGGTAAGCCAGGGACAGCGTGGGATCAAACCAGGGGCAGACGAGTTTCCGTGTGAAATGGTAAGGGGGATACTTATTATTTATTTATTTATTATCTCATACTTATCTGCCGCCCCCCAAGTGTCTCAGGGCGGCTCACAGCAGTCCATAAAAACACAGTCAGCAAACATATCACAAAACTACAGCAAAACACAATTAAAATAGAGCTACAATTAAAACAGCAGATAAAATCACAGTAGGCCGCATGTTAATATGCAGGGTGCTGCCCGATGGTTTCCAACACTGCCCCATGGATTCTCCCTCTGTCCCCTGGCTTAAGGACAGAGGAAGTGTGTCCTTGTTGGTTCTGCTGGACCTCTCAGCGGCCTTCAATACCATTGACCACGGTATCCTTCTGGGACACCTCAGGGATATGGGACTTGGATGTACTGTTTTGCAGTGGCTCCAGTCCTTCCTTGAGGGTCACTCCCAGAAGGTGTTGTTGGAGGACAAGTGCTCATCCTCACAACCATTGATTTGTGGGGTCCCACAGGGATCTATACTGTCCCCCATGTTGTTTAACATTTACATGAAGCCGCTGGGAGTGATCATCCGGAGTTTTGGAGTTAGATGTCATCTGTTCAACTCTATCACTCCTTCCCACCTGTCACTAAGGAGGCTGTGCAGGTCCTGAACCGATGCTTGGCTGCTGTGTCGGTCTGGATGAGGGCGAACAAATTGAAACTGAATCCAGACAAGACAGAGGTACTCCTGGTCAGTTGAAAGGCCGAACAGGTTACAGCCTGTGTTAGACATGGTTACTCTCCCCCTGAAGACGCAGGTTCGCTCCTTGGGAGTGATCCTGGACTCATCGCTGAGCCTGGAACCCTAGGTCTCGGCGGTGGCCGGGAGAGCTTTAGCACAATTAAAACTTGTGCACCAGCTGTGCCCATTCCTTGGGAAGTCTGACTTGGCTATGATGGTCCACGCTCTTATTACATCCTGAATAGACTACTGAAACACACTCTACGTGGGGCTGCCTTTGAAGACTGCCCGGAAGCTTCAACTAGTCCAATGGTTGGCAGCGAGGTTGCTCACTGGAGCAGCATACAGGGAGCATACAACTCCTCTGTTATGCCAGCTCCACTGGCTGCCAATCAGCTTCTGAGCACAATTCAAAGTGCTGGTTTTAACCTTTAAAGCCCTAAACCAGGGGTGCCCACACTTTTTCAGCATGCGAGCTACTTACAATAAAACCAAGTCAGAAAGTTCTACCGAGAGAGAAGCAGGGCGGAGCAGGGGGCGTGGCTTGGCACGGCCTGGCTCCGCCCCCTCCACCCTCTGGCTTTAGCGCTACCACAGCTTCTCCAGGCTAGAGGAGGGTAATGCAAAGCCAGTGGTGTCATAGATAGCCACTACTGGCTTGGCATTACCCTGCTTTAGCCTGGAAAAGCTGTGGTAGCGCTGAAGCCGGGGAGGGGCGGGGCTTGGAACGGCCTGGCTCCGCCCCCTCCCCCCTTTGGCTTTAGCGCTACCACTCCTTCCTTTTCCCTCCCTCTCTCCCATTCCTTCTTTCCTCCATTCTCCCTCTTCCTTCCTTCCTCTTCCTTCCTTTCTTTCCCCCCTTCACCCTTTCCTTCTTCTCTCCCTCCTTTTCCCTCCCTCTCCCCCCTTCCTTTTTTCCTCCATTCTCCCTCTTCCTTCCTTCCTTCTGTCCTTCCTTCATCTTCTAATCTTTTCCCCTAAGTCTTCCTTTCCTTCTCCTTCCCTCTCTCTCTCTCTTTCTTTTCTTCTTTTCCCTTCATTATTTTACTTTTTCCTCACTTCCTTTCCTTTCTTTTCCCACCCTTTCCTTTCCTCCCTTCCCATTTCCTTGTTTCTTTCCCCCTCATTGTCTCTCTCCTGCTTTTCTTTTCTTCCGTTTCCATAGTTCATTCTTCTTTTCTTTCTTCCTCTCCCCCTCCCTCCTTTATTTCCTTCCTTCTTTCTTTCCCCCTTCCTTCCGTCTTCTCTTCCTTCCCAGAGTCCTGAGCATGCCTTTTGCAGAGCCAGGTCTGAAGTGTCCCGTCATTCTGCCGGGGGAATCCTTTTCTCATAGTATGTACGTATATACTCACATTTAGTTAAATTCAGTCTTAAAATATATTATATATATTATATGGCTCTCACTGAAAGAAATTTCCAAATATTTTGCTTTTTTTTTTAGTCAAAAAGGTTCCTGACCCCTGCACTAGAGTTTGGTTGCAGGATACACACATTATTACTAGAGCCTATGGATTTGCAAGACTTATTATATACAGTGGTGTAATAACAGGGTGTCCTTATATAAAAAAGCAAAATCAAGTTTTGGTGTTTTGTTTTGGGGTTTTTTTGGGGGGGGATAAAGCTTTGGCTGCAGAGTCTGTGGATATGGAGGAGCTGTATTACAATTGTTTGTTGTTCAAATTCTGTAAACAAGGCATTCTGTTTCTGATGTACAGACGGCTGGACAGAGGAAAAGGGAATTGCAGGACCCAGGAGAGAGGTGCCACTCTCGTGGTAACACCCAAAGGAACCCTGTGGATTTAAGAAGAGAGCAAATACCCCCTAAGGAGACTGATTAAGTGTGAGCTAGGACTCCGAAGATGCCTGAAGGGATAGGACAGCAGCCCTGAAGCTGCAAATCAGATCGGCTGGCAGACAGCTCAATTTGTAACTTCAAAGGTTTACTCTTCTCAGACACAAAATACTTGTAAATACTGAAAGCAAATTCAGTTCTCTGAGTGCCACTCCTTATACAGCAAAATACACACACAGGCACCTTTCACCAGAATCACATTCATTCAACCCCGCTATTTCCAGAACTGCTCAAAATCTATAGTAAATAACTCTTTAGGTCCAGGAGGGGACTCCAAAGCAATCAAATCAGGACGGACAATGCTGATTTCAGGTTTTTTCTTCTTGCTGTGTGCCTTCTATTTGTTCCCAATTTATGGCAGATGTATTATAGGATTTTCTTGGCAAGATTTCTTCAGAAATCTCGGTAGTCCTGCAAATTAAGAAATATTGGGGGGAAATACATGAGCACGCCCCAAAAAATTTAAAACTAAAGTTTAAGTTAAAACTGGAATACTATTTACTAAACCTAACAGACTTTGAGATAGGCAAAAATAAAGATAAAATATACTTTTATTTAACTTCCGCAGCAAGACTACGACTAGCGCAGAAATGGCGTGAGAAAGAATTCCCAACCATTGACTCACGGTTTACCAAACTTAAAGACCATATGGACTTGGAGTCCCTAACATTCCTGCTTCAAGACCAGATGAAGAGACAAAAAACAGATTGGACACTGCTGAAAGAATATCTCCAAACAATGAAACTTGCATGAGGTCCGTGAACAAGAAAACAGAGGAAAGGGGGGGGGGGGAATCAAATTTAAACAAATAGATAAATAACCAAGTAAAATTTTAATAGAGAAAAGAAAAATGGTGAGAGCTGTGAGCAAGTACACAAGAAGAAGGAGAAAAAAACAAAACAAAACAGGAAATGGGAAATTAAACTCCTCGTGGAATGGACGGGAAGACACCATTACCCCCAATCCTTATGTATCATCTCCACTTCTCTTCTTGTCTTCTTTTTAATATATTATTTTTTCTTTCTTTCCTTCTTTTCTTTTTTTCCCTCCCTTACCGAACTCCCTACCCACGCAATCCCAAATTCTGTTAATGTAAATAATGAAAATCCTTGTAATAAAGATATTTTTTTAAAAAAGATTTTGCCATTCTTCGAAGCTAAGATAGTGTGACTTGCTGGTATTGCACCACCTGACATCCGTCGGGAAGTAGCAGCCAATAATGAAAGGACCAAGGCAGTGGCATCTCCGGACCATCCCCTTTTCGGATATCAGCCAGCATGCCAACAGCTTAAATCAGCTTCCTAAGATTGAGAGAGATACTTGCAGGAACCACAGAAAGCGAGTATTAAAAAGTGACAGCATCTTAATCTGGCTGAGACCAGATGACAAACTCCCTCCTGGGCACACAGAAGGTTTGGCAACCTGGAAGGCGCTGAACAGGCTGCACTCTGGCACCACGAGATGCAGAGCCAACCTTAAGAAATGGAGCCACAAAGTGGAGTCCACAATGTGTGAGTGTGGAGAAGAGCAAACCACAGACAACCGACTGCAATGTAGATCTTGAATAATAGGGCGGAAGTTCTTCAAGTACTCTATTTTTATAAAATTTATAGTTAAATACCTCATATCCCTCTCACCAGAGGGAAAAACCTCAGACTCTATAGAATCCATATAGACTCTATAGCAGTGCTGTTCAACTTCTTCCGGCCCAAGGGCCGGAAAAAGTGTCACTGATCACCTGGGGGCCGCAGGTGATCAGTGAGCAGGGGCGGGGCCGATAGCGGGGGTGGGGCGGGGCGGGCGGGGCGGGGCGGGAGCGGGGCCAGCTGACTTCCTCCTCCTTCGCCCCTCCCCCCGCGGACGCATCGCGGTGCGGGAAGGAGGAGGGGAAGGAGGAGGAGCCAGCTGTCTTCCTCCTGCCTGATCGCCTCCGTCCCTCTCTCGGCGCCGCCGCTGCGAGGCAGTTTGCAGCGGCGCCGCCAAGAAAGGGAGAAGGGGCGATCCAGGCAGGAGGAAGATAGCTGGCCCCTCCTCCCTGTACCGCCTTGTCCCTTCCTCGGCGGCGCCGCTGCTACCGGCCTCGCACCGGCGGCGCCGAGAGCGGGAGATGGGGCGATCCAGGCAGGGAGGAGGAGCCAGCTGTCTTCCTCCTGCCTGGATCGCCCTCCGTCCTTCTCTCTCGGCGCCGCCGCTGCAAACTGTCTCGCAATGGCGGCACCGAGAGAGGGAGAAGGGGCGATCCAGGCAGGAGGAAGAGCTGGCTCCTCCTCCCTGCCTGGATCGCTTCTCCGTCCTCTCTCGGTGCCGAAAAAGGGCAGAAGGCGGCGCAAACGGCAGTGCTGCACAGGCCTGGCGTGACGCGCTGCTCCCTTGGCACCGCCTCCTCTCTTCCGGCGCCCCCTCCCTTCCTAGGCTGGGGGAGCAGCCGGAGGAGAGAGGCGGTGCCAAGAGCAGCGTCACGCCAGGCCTGTGACGCGCTGCTCTTGGCGCCGCCTTCTGCCCTTTTCGGGCGGCTCCCCGCCCTAGGTAGGGAGGGGGCGCGAAAAAGGAGGAGCTAGCTCTCTTCCTCCTCCCTGCCCCGCCCCCTCCCCCCGGCTGCCATTTTTATTTTAAAAATCGATTTTTTTTAAAAAAAATTTAAAAATGGCGGCTGAGGGCATAGGTGGGGCCGTGTCCAACAGGCTACGGGGCCGGATCCGGCCCCGGTGCCGCCAGTTGTACAGCCCTGCTCTATAGAATCCATATGAACAGTATCTAGTTGCTGATACCAATGGGCTTAAACCATTGTGCCACGAAAGCTCTTTAAATACCTGGTATTCACAAATTATAATAACCCACATTGCTAACAGGCATCAAGTTGATACAATGCCATGATGCCCAAATGCATTCACACATGATACATTTATTTTTACATCTATGTTGTAAGTGTGTAACTTTTATGAGATCTGCAAACCTCAAGGAAAACAAAACCCATTCATTTACAAACACTCAGAAACGTAATAAAACTGAAATTAATTTTTCATTAGCTGCAACAGAGAACAGCAATATATTTTTAGTATCCGACATTACTGTGTTAGGTCCCAGGAACATCAGATTTCTCCTGTTCTGTTCTGATATATATGCCAAAATTTAAATTAAAGGTTAACAATGTCATTGATCAAACAAACAAAACTCCACAGTACATGGCACCCTCTTCTGGCCACAGCTGGCATTACAACCACACATCTCAGACACATTTTTGGCCAATAGAGGTGATCCTTTCCCCTTGCCCACAGCTCTACTTCCCCTCAACAAAAGGTATTTGTATATAACAAAAGGGAGATGCATTGTTTGTTTGACTTAAGGTTGTGATATAGTTGCATGATCTTTGCCAGAATGCGAAACCGGGCAAGAGACATTTAACTAAGCCTGTTTTGCAAAACTCTACACTGATCACAAAGGAAAATTTCCTGAATTTTCTGGCCTTCTTTTAGATTGATGCCCTGGCTTTTTGCTACCAGCTCTGCTATTAATACCTTTATTCACTAATCATGAACCCCCTGGTGGGGCAGCGGGTTAAACCACTGAGCTGCTGAACTTGCTGACCAAAAGATTGGTGGTTCAAATCCAGGGAGCGGTGTGAGCTCCCACTGTTAGGCCCAGCTTCTGCCAACCTAGTAGTTTGAAAATATGCAAATGTGAATAGGTCAATAGGTACCGTCTTGGTGGGAGGGTAACAGCATTTCATGCAGTCATGCCGGCCACATGACCTTGGAGATGTCTATGGACAGCACCAGGAATTCAGCATAGAAATGGAGATGAGCACCACCCCCGAATCGGACATGACTAGACTTAATGTCAGGGGAAATCTTTACCATTCATAGCTGATCTGCAAACCTGACACAGGTAAACTAATAAAACTCTGCTATGTCCTTAGAGGCAAAATTAGCTCTGTTTATTCTGCTTTTGACATTGTATTTTGTGGTCTTTCCGCTCTACCATGGATGTCTACACTGGAGAAATTATACTGTTTAGTCGGTATTGCATCCACCGCGAAGTAGCAGCCAATAATGAAAGGACCAAGGCAGTGATATGTCCAGCCCATCTCCTGTTTTGATATCCACCAGCACACCCAGGCCCGGATCAGGCCCTTTTGCCGCCCTAGGCCAAAGGGTCTGCCTCCGCCCCTCCCTGCCCCCAGCTCCGCCCCTCCTTGCCCCTGGCTCCGCCCCTCCTCACCGGATCGAAGGAAGGAGGGCGGGGTGAGGAGGAGAAAGAAGCGCCTCCCGCCGCGCGCTCCCTGCGCGCCGCCCACCCCTTTTCGGCGGGGCTGGCGTGATTCTCTCTCTGCCTCCCTCCCTGCCGTGGTGTGGCATCGCCAGGCAGGGAGGAGGAGGCGAGCCGCCGCCTCCTCCTCCCTTGCGTGGCGTGACGACGCAAGGGAGGAGGGCCGGGCAGCGACTTCTCTCCACCTCCTTCCCTTGCCTGGCGACGCCAAGCCAGGGAGGCGGAGAGAAGCTGCGCTGCCGCCGCTCCTCCCTTGCGTCGCCACGCCACGCAAGGGAGGAGGGGCGGCGGGGCGGCTTCGCCTCCTCCTCCCTGCCTGGCGATGCCACACCACGCCAGGGAGGAGGCAGAGAGGAGTCCCGCCGCCACCCCTCCTCCCTTGTGTCGCGCCAGCCCCGCCGAAAAGGGGTAGGCGGAGCACAGGACACGTGGCGGGAGGGCACCTCTTTCTCCTCCTCGCCCCGCCCTCCTTCCTTCAATTTGGCGAGGAGACGGGGAGGGGTGGAGCCGGGGGCGGGGAGGGGCGGAATAAGGAGCGGAGCCAATCCTCCTTCCCTACCTCCTAAAGCAGAGCTGAGGGGAGCAGAGCAAAGGGAGGGGGCGGCCGCGCATGCGCCCTTTTTTTGGTGAATTTTTGGGGGGATTTTTTAAAAAAAAAATTGGGGGTCCGGATCCGCTGCCCCCCCAAACGTGCCGCCCGAGGCCATGGCCTCGGGTGGCCTTATGGGTAATCCGGGCCTGAGCACACCAATGCCTTAAATCAAGAAATAGCTTTCTAATATCTTCAGGGATACTCACAGGAACACCTCAGCAAGCAAGAGTCCAAAAGTGGCAGGCAAAAACCCAGATCCTCAATTCATGGCTGATACCAAATGAGAGACTCCCTCCTGAGCATACAGAAGACTGAGTGACTTGGAAGGCACTGAACAGACTCGTCTCTGGCACCACAAGACGCAGCACCAACCCTAAGAAGTGGGGCTAAAAAGTAGAATCCATGACATAGCGAGCGTGGAGAAGAGTAAACCACAGACCACCTGTTTCAATGCAGTCTGAGCCTTGCTACATGCACAATGGAGGACCTTCAAGTGGCACTCCAAGTGGCCAGCTACTGGTCAAAGGACATTTAGTATAATACCAAGTTTTTAACTTTGTGGTTTTTTAAATACATTATAACTATATTCTTAATTTGCTTCTGACACGATAAATAAATAACTCTACCACGGCAAATCATCTCAATTATCAGAAAACAAGAACCCTTTTTTAAGGCAACACCAGCAACACATGACACAGTAACTAGAGAAAAAACCCAGTTCTAAATATATACAATTTTATATTTTTAATAACTATCAGTGTCATAAGAAAATTATATATACAGTATATATACAGTATATATACAGTATATATACAGTATATATACAGTATATATACAGTATATATGTATATATATATATATACTGTATATATATATATATACATACATACTGTATATATATAAAGACTGGCATCAGAGGGATTTAGAAATTATACAGGAAATATTAATTTTATAGAAATACTATGAAATACACTAGTACTGATCAGGCTGATATTATTTTGCATATGCATGCGTGTGTGTGTGTATGTGTGTGTGTGTGTGTGTGTGTGTATGTGTATATATATATATATATATATATATATATATATATATAGTCAAATTCTATATTATTTGACCTCTATAGTTTTGAAAACTGGCTTCGCACCAAACCCTATACAAAGTGGGCCAAATTGATCAATTTAATGAACAAAAGTGTAGTTTGCTACCTGGCACCAAACTTACACGGAAATATTCAAGCAAAGGAAACTTATAAAGTTTACACAGTTTATAAATGTAGTTTTGAGCAATCAGAAGTGGCGTTTCAAAAGCTGCAGCCAGGCTGGGTCCAAAATTTTGCTTTAGTTTTTTCCATTGTATCATGCAACACACCAAGTTAGATGACTCTATGCCCATGTTACTTTGTATAACACAGAGAACACTATGGTCCCTTCCACACAGCTGAATAAAATTCCACATTTTGGGGTTTTGAACTGGATATATGGCAGTGTGGACTCAGATAACCCAAGACCCATCCAGACAGTACCTTTATCCCAGGAGCTTCCGCAGCAAACAGGAGGGTGGCTAGACGCCGTTCCCTGTAAACGTGGAAGCAATGGCTATGAAAGGCAAAAAAATGCAGGATTTCCAGGTGCAGGAATATCGTGATTTTGAGACAAATATGCGGATCTTCGCATGTCCCTGCAATTGGAAATCATGGGATTTTTTAAATCTGTGTTTGCTCCTGGATTTTAGATGTTTGATCCTGATTGGTTGGTTCCTCAAAAGAAGGTGACACTTGAGTAGAAGACAAAAACTTTGTGTGCCAAAAATTTCATGAAATGTGTGGACGGCACATTTTCTCTGCCCCCCCCGCTAGTCAATGTTGTACATCTTTTCACAAGAAGAGCAATCAGGAACAGCCACGTATTACCCAGGAACAGCACCCTGTTGTTTGATGCCACAAGTACGCAACCAAATCTGTCTTACCTTTTGATCACCGTCTGGGTACTTACCTATTGATGTTCCTCAGGACTTCCTCTAATACATCTATGTGATCTTTTTTATATGGACTCTTTTCTTGACCGTGATCTGGGTACCTACCTACATTCGTATGTTGGATTTCCTTCATTGGTGATTATACAGTTACTGTCCGTGTGAATTCCACTTCATATTGATTGCGGCACTTCCCTATTGCATTACACGCCTTGCCTTGAGAAAGCCTGGTTTACACAGGCGAAACGGTTGGTTTTGGCACCTGGAATTGCCACTCCGTCGGCACCAACACTTTGCTCACTCACCATCGAGCTTGGGAGGCACCGCCCTCAAGTTATCTGCATTTTCTTTAGCATTTTTCAGCCTTAATCTTATAGACTCTAATGAGCTGACTGACACAAACCTGTTCCTTATTTCAACAAGACTAGAGGTTTAAACGCAGTTTATTTTGTCATTTAAGCTCACACCCATATTTGTGGGTAGCGTTTGCGTTTCCAAACATCCCATTGGGGATACCAACTAATAGATATGTTCCGCGATTCCTCATTTATGTATAATTAGTCTTGCATTGTTCAGATATTTCGAGGCTTGTCCTCACAAAGAGAGATAAACCTCTCCAGAGTACGTGGAGGCACTATCCACGAGCTACAACTTAACACCTTCGAAGTATTTTCCCAGATTGATATTGTATGTACTGTATATATGTTTTTCCTGGTTGCTTGAATTTGCGTCATTGGATTATTGTCAATACTGTATTCTTGATTGATAATTCATGGATTAACGTAGACTGCACACAGTGAATGTTTGTATTAAAATATTGATTTCTTTATATTTATTTATTTATTTATTTGTTCGGCTTCTATGCCGCCACTCCCAAAGAGGCTCGGGGCAGCTCACAGCCAGAGAGCAAACAATACACGAAACGCACAGACAATCTAAAACACAGCATAAAATACAAGATAAAAATGCAAGATAAAAACATCATTAAAACCACAATGTACAGATTTAAAAATTGAGGGCAGTCTGGGCTCATTTGCACAGCGTGGGGGGGGGGGGAGTCCCAACCAAGGGGTCCCATTAGGCCTGCCCCTGAAAAGCAAGTCGGAAGAGGTGGGTCTTACACGCCCGCCTAAACGGGAGTAACTCGTGAATGGCCCGTGTAACTGCCGGAAGGGCGTTCCACAATATCGGTGCTATAACCGAAAAAGCCCTTCGGTGGGTGGCAGTCCTTTTTGCCACTTTGGCGGAGGGGACAGCTAGGAGATTGGAATCCTCCAAGCAGAGTGATCTCGGAAGGTAGTATGGGATGAGACGGTCCCTCAGATACGCTGGCCCCAGACCGTGTAAGGCCTTGAAGGTAAGGACCAACACTTTGAAGGTGATCCGGTGCTCAATAGGCAGCCAGTGCAGATCCTGCAAAATAGGTGTTATGTGGCATCCTGCTGGGGAACCAGACAGGAGCCGGGCGGCAGTGTTCTGCACCAGTCTGAGCTTCCGGGTCACCGACAGAGGAAGGCCAACGTAAAGAGCGTTACAGTAATCTAGCCTCGAGATGACCGTGGCTTGGATCACCGTGGCCAAGTCAGTCCGGGACAAGTAGGGGGCCAGCCTCCTTGCCTGTCGGAGATGAAAGAAGGCGATCTTGCTGACCATAGAGACCTGGGTCTCCATGGTCAGCTGGGAGTCCAGGTGGACACCCAAGCTCTTCACGGAAGACGATGGGCATAACGCCGCACCGTCCAGTGTCGGAAGCTGGACATCCCTACCGCCCGGGCGGCCCAGCCACAAGATCTCCATCTTCGCCGGATTCACCCTCAACCTACTGGCTCGCAGCCATCCAGTAACGGCTTCGAGGCAGCGTTGGAAATTATCGGGGCCGGGGCCGGACCTGTCCTCCCACCTCAGAATGAGCTGGGTGTCATCAGCATACTGGCGACACTCAAGCCCATAACTCCGCACCAGCTGTGCAAGCGGCTGCATGTAGATGTTAAATAATAGAGGGGAAAGAATGGCCCCCTGCGGGACTCCGCAAACTAATGGGGAGCCTCGGAGACCACTCCACCCCTCCTCACACGCTGAGACCGCTGGTGGAGGAAGGAGGCCAGCCATTTAAGGGCTGTCCCCCTCACTCCAGCCATGGCCAGGCGGTGGATCAAAAGATTGTGGTCGACCGTGTCAAACGCTGCCGTGAGGTCCAATAACACGAGCAGCGCAGACCCGCCTTGGTCGAGCTGGCAGCGGAGTTGATCTGTGATGGAGACCAGGACCGTCTCCGTCCCGTGCCCCTAACGGAAGCCGGACTGGAATGGGTCTAGCCATGTTGCATCATCTAAGAAGGACTGCAACTGCTCCATTACTGCCCTCTCAACCCACGTAACCCCTCCAGGCAAGATCTAACAAGCCAGGAGGGGCACGGGTCGAGGGAGCAGGTGGTAGGCCTGGTTGCAGCCACAATTTTATCAACAGCATCTGCGTCCAGTGGCCGAAACTGGTCGAGGGTGGGCCCGGCGGAGGGCCACGGGGTCTCGAGTTCCCTTACTGTATCAACCGTGGACGGGAGGTCCCGGCGGAGGCTCAATATCTTGTCTGCAAAAAAGCTCTGAAAAGCACCGGCAGTAAGGGCCTGATCACTATTTTTTGGGACAGTAGGGACCGTCGTCAAGGACCGAATTACTTTGAACAATTGGACCGGGCGTGAGCTGGCAGACGCTATCTCAGCAGAGAAATAAACACTTTTGGCCGCCTTGACAGCACGCTCATAAGCATCTTTGAATAGCTTATAAGCCGATAATGAGGCTCCGTCACGGAGTTCCCTCCACACGCTCTCTAGCCGTTTCCTTTCCCGCTTCATCGACCTAAGATCTTCTGTATACCAAGAGGATCGATGTTTGCGGGGCCGGAGAGGGCGCCTGGGGGCAATCTCGTCGAGAGCTCTAGCTAATGAAGAGTTCCAAACTTGAACCTGCTCATCAACTGAGACGCTGATAGACTCCAGATCCCTCAGATCATTCAGGAACCTTTCGGGTTCCATAAGTCTCTTCGGGCGAACCAAAATCTGTTCGGCGCCCTTGCATGGGGGAGGCGGTTGCTCAACCCGGATCCTTAGAACACAGTGGTCCGACCATGGAACCTCTATTACGGAGGCTAGGTCTATGTATATGCAACTGTTACAATGACCATTTGTTGATTTGTTAATACCAAACAATTTATGTGTGTTAAAACAGCTCTTTAAGTATTAAGTAAACATATCAGCATTGACCTATTGGCGAGGGTTAGGCTCTAAAAAGTGTCAATAATTTATGTATTTATTTATTTATTATTTCGATTTATATACCACCCTTCCCAAAAAGGCTCAGGGTGGTTCACAACAATGAATACACAACACAACGTAGTTAAAAACAGAATAAAAACATATTAGGACCAGAATGGAAAGCACAGCCTTAGAGATTAAATGCCTCGCGGAAAAGGGTGGTCTTACAGGCCCTCCTGAAGGCCTGTAACTCCGTTATTGCTCGTGCCTCTGCTGGGAGGGTGTTCCACAGGGTAGGCACTACTACAGAAAAGGTACGCTGCCGAGTCGATGACAATCGGCAAATCTTGAGTGATAGAACCTCCATGGACCGTAGTGGTCTCTGGGGGATGTGCAGAAAGAGGCGGTCCTTCAGATACACTGGCCACAGACCATGCAAGGCCTTAAAGGTTACCACCAGCACTCTTAATGACAAAGTTCTGTTCCTAGCTTGAAAGTGTGTGTTCCTGTTCGATTGTGCAGTGCTGACTTGGGAAGATGGTCCTACCCCGTAAACTTTGTTTGTGTGACAGGTACTTCATGAAATGTCTGGAGGGCACAGTTTCTCTGGCCAGGACAAAGAACAGAACTTTAGCAGTGATTTGCTGCAGTAATTCTCTAAATATCCACATCTTGAGGGTTGTTTTTTTTTTAAGCCAAAGTTCCAGTGGAAGTCCCACGACAACCATCTTGAGAGCCTCTAAATCTCGCAACAAAGCATCAAGTCGGGACAAGGGAATCAGTAGCTACTGAAATGGACATCCAAGTGCCACCTCTGTGTTGATGGAGGCAGCCGGTACTGGTTGTGGGGGTCGGGAGCAGGTGAGGGTTTTGCCCTCCTTTCTGCTAGAGATCCCTGTGTACAACTAGTGGGCCACTGTGTGACACAGAATGCTGGACTAGATGGGCTGAGGCCCGATTCAGCATGGCTCTTCTTATGTTCTTATGTTCTAACAGAGGCAGAAATCCCGGTACCGAAAGGTCTGTACGTGAACCTCTTCTGGAGTCCCAGGATTTGTTGCCCGTGTTTAAAACCCATGATTTAGTGCTGTCTGGAAGCCCCCCGAGTTCAAAGCAGATATTGTGAGGTTTTCTGCCTTATACACCTGTGTGGAAGGGCCCTATGTCAAAACAGCGGAGCTGGCATCAAAGACAGTATGGATAATGAAACATGATAGCTACTTAATTTCAAGAATAGTTTATTTCTGTGTAAGTATAAATGTATTATGGAAGTTAGGGTTTCAACAAGCAAATATAATCATCTAATTATATCAAGATAAAAATATATAAATCATTTTGATAATCTACAGAGGTAGAAAAACCGGTTCCACAATTTTGTAAATTTACTACCAAGCATGTTACACTCAGACTGGGATGTCTGAGACGTAACATGTTTAGCCACAATGACACAAAGGCGAGCAGAACACGCTAAACATTTCTATCTCTTGTCTATTAATAACAATGAACAATCCGAGTGCAAATACAGCCAATCCCTGGATTTAAGTGACAAGTGCTTGGTGGGGTTCACATTGCCATTGTTTCTGTGAGAATCATTTCAAAACAGCAGATAAGCATTTCTCTATCATCAATAATGCATTCACTAGGAGACAACACTGTTTTTAAGTAAGACATATCAGCATTGAATCCTGCATTTACGTGACCGGATTCACAGAAAACCCAGCCAAGGCTGAATGAAGCTTTACCCATATTTAATTAGTAGCTAATCCCGCAGAACTCAATGGGTTTACTTTTCAATAGGTATGCCCCTGCCCTCCCCACCCTGGTCCTTTGGCCAGTCATTAAGAGTTTCATAATCAATACTAAATATTGATTACATGGAACTTTTAGAAAATATAAAATGAGACTTCACGAGTCGCCTCATGGCACTAGGAAGATTTTTTTCATGTGAATCTATGATTATTTCCATGAGACCTTATAAGCATATACAATGTATATTTAATGTACTTCAAAAATATGAAAATCATTGGAGAATTACTGCTCTGCTATCTGTTTGAAGCAGTGCAATCCAGTCTTTTGTGGCTAGAATAGAATTGAACTCCAAACCCAAGTCTAACCATAAAATCAATTTGCTTCATTTACATGTTATACACTAGGCCTGGGCAGTCATGATTCTAAAGTACTTACAAAACTAAAGTTCTGGTGGTGACGACTAGGTGGCGCTGGTGCTTTGCTTCTACAGTGTTGCTAAAGTTCTGGTGGTGAACATTTCAGAACTGTAACAAAACTTTCAAAACTTCATTATTATTTCATTATTGGCGGTTTTAAAGACTGAACCAATCAGGAACTGCCATTTATAACGAAAATTTTGAAAGTTTTGTTAGAGTTCTGAAATGTTTACCACCAGAACTTTAGCAACACTGTAGAAGCAAAGCACCAGCGCCACCTAGTGTTCACCACCAGAACTTTAGTTTCACAAGTACTTTAGAACCATTTAGAACAGTGGTTCTCAACCTGTGGGTCCCTAGGTGTTTTGGCCTACAACTCCCAGAAATCCCAGCCAGTTCATCAGCAGTTAGGATTTCTGGGAGTTGAAGGCCAAAACATCTAGGGACCCACAGGTTGAGACCCACTGATTTAGAACCATGCATTGCCCAGACTTATTATACACATAGCCTGAAGGCAATTTTATACAAACTCTTTAATTAATTTTGGGCATGAAACAAAGGTTGTGTACACTGAAGTATAGGAAAGCAAAGGTGCCACTCTCAGCCACCAGGAGGTCCATTTCGGATTTAAGAATTCCAGATAAGTAATGCTCAACCCTGGCAATAACTGCAGTTAGTTACTGCTAGTTAGATTCCTCCAAACGCTGTGTTCATATACTACTAATACCACTTGTAGTTTCAGACTCTGGTTACAATATTGACAATTTAATGTTTATATTGAAATAAAGATCCAAGATAGAATTGAGGTCATGTTCAAAGTCAGCTTTGAGATTCTGCGACACGAGCGATAATAAGGCACACAGGTGTTTTTGTCAGTATGTAATGTTTTCTGGTATGAAAATTGCTTATAGTTCAAACTGTATGGTTTCAGAAATGCATGGGTTAAAACAACAGAGATGTGTAGACCTGGTTAGAGTGTTACTTTTGGAGTTTCCTGTGTAAACCAGAAAGGAAGCCAGCATTGTGCTTCATGCAGCATGCTGACTTTTCCCGACAGTTTTCTCATGTTGTGTAAAAGTAGAAATTATTGCAATAGTTTTGTGTGCTTAAGTACACTTCTGCCCTAAACTTTAGACTTAGGGTCACCCTAATTCTAAAACAACTTGAAGGCACACAAGAATAACAACAATCTTAATTAACTTGACTATCTCCCCAGCCAAAAGCAGGACCATGCCTCCCATTGAAATACAATAGAGTCTCAGTCATCCAACAACGGCAGAAAGTTGGATATGCATTGGGTTCCTCCTCTTTGTTTTCTCCCGATTCTTTTTTTCTTGGCTCCGTTTTAGTGATGATGAGATGGATTTTCCTCTGTCGGCGTTTGCTGAAAGGTTAGTGCAAATTCAATATCCAAGTGTAAAAGTAAAATCATGGGTGAAGGGTGTGCACATTTGCATCCAAAACACCGAATTACATTTTCTTCATATAAATTCCTGGTATTTTATATGAAATACACACAACGCAAGAAGTCCATTAGGATTTTAGGAATTCTATACGTATTCGGGGGTTTTGCTTTTCATGTTATAAAAGTGAATTATGAAAGAGAAAATATTTGCTTTCATTCAAAAAAAATCTTCATTGCCTACAAAAGAAGGAGAAAGAAGAATATTTATTATTATTGATTTACAGCATTTATATTTCGCCCTTCTCACCCTGAAGAGGACTCTGGGCAGATCACAGAACACATACACAGCAAACATTCAATGCCATTAAACAGGCAGGACAAACAATAGACAGAGGTATTATGTCGGCACCAACTTCAGTGTCCTGGAGGTTGTGCTCGATTCCGGCCACCGGGGGGGGGGGTTGCTCCATCCTCTATGACGAAGAGCCTTGATCCCAAACTTCCTCCTTCCTTTGATCGCCGGCATTTTTCTGGTATTTCCTTTCATAGTGCCAAAAAATAACCTCCCCACTTAAGTGGTACCGAATTTCTCTACTCACAGCTGTTTTCGAACTGCTTAGGTGGACAGTGAGCTGGGCTGAGAGATCGGGTGCTCACCCCGACCCAGGCTTCGAACTGCCAATAGATATTTAATTACGCATGATAGTCTAAATATTAGGATTCCATTTTCTATAAGTCTCTATCACATGAGAGGAAAGGCCCAGAGTTTGGACAACTTTCCCTTTTGGATTACAATGACCATGTTGGCTGGTGGATTCTGGGAGTTGTAACCCAAAAGAAGAAACCCTTCCAAAGCCCAGCAAAAGCTATATCTCAATGGAAAAGCACAGGCTTTGAATGAAGAATGTCCCAGTTCAGTTTCTTGTATCTCAGATTAAAAGGATCACTAATAGCAAACCAACAAAGACTAATGAAAGTAATTATTTGTGGGTCAGATAGTAGAGAAGACAGCACTGGACAAGATAGAAAAATAGCCTGAGAAGGGCATCAATCCAGCCAAAGTTGTACTCTTATAAATCCTACTTATTTCAATGGAAGGAAGCGGCTTGGTCTTGCTTGCTTATTTAGGGCTCCATGAAGATAAAGGGATCTCTCTGCCAACGAAGAGGGAGCTGGTTTATAGAGGGGATGGGGATTTCTCATGGCCAAATTAAGGTTGTGAGACTGAAGTTGGAACAAAACGAACTTATGTACGTTGGAAATAGTGCATAGTTGTCCCTTATTGCTCCTGCTCTCCCTTTCCTTTGCTTTTTCGCGATCTGCCTATGATATGATCAATTGTGAGCCGTAAAACAGTGAAACTTATACTCGAGTAAAACACACTACCATTTAAGGCAGAAAAAGACACAAACACACACATACCCCGGCTTAAACTCAAATCGAAGTTATTTATTATTTCACTCTGTTGTTATTATTATTACATTTATTATTTTACTCTACTCAGGCATATAGCCAGGGGGGGGGCTAAGGGGGCTTCAGCCCCCCCCCCCCGAAATTCTCAGGGTGGTCTGCGAAAAGGCCTTACTGGTACATTATTTAAACTGTTATGTTTATTCATATCATGATCTGATCACCATGCTCATTATATCCCACATTAATGGGGTTATTGGGATAACAATACAAAAGGTTTGCTAGGGTAGACCCTCTTCCACCCAGTGTCAGCCCCCCCTGAACCAAACTCAGCCCCCCGAATCAAAATCCTGGCTACGGCCCTGACTCTACTTATTATTATTACTACTATTATATTTACACTATTTTACTCTATTATTATATGTATTATTTTATTCTATTTATTAGTGTTGTTATTACATTTATTATTTTACTCTATTTATTATTATTACAATTATTATTTTTCTCTATTATTATATTTATTATTTTACTCCATTATTATTACATTTATTATCTTACTCTATTATTACTATTATTATTACATTTCCATTATTTTACTCTATTATTATTTTACATGTATTATTTTACTTTATTATTATTGAAAGGATACATAAGCACATTTACATTGAAGAAAGTTAGAATAATGGTTTAATCAGTGTTGGACAGTGTTAAGTAAATGTTCAAAAACATTTAACCCACGGATGCCTACATTAATGTAATTTTATTGCTATCTATTTTTATTTTGAAATTTACCAGTAGCTGCTGCATTTTCCACCCTTGGCTTATACTCAAGTCAATATATTTCCCAGTTTTTGTAGTAAAATTAGGTGCCTCAGCTTATATTCGGGTCGGCTTATACTCGAGTATATATGGTTAATTACATTATTTCCAGTTTTACACACTAAAAGCATTGAAAACAGTATTTTTTTATATTAAAAAACAGTAAAGCATGCCAATTGGGATTTGTAAAAGCATGCTAATAGTGCTAAGAATTCTAACAATACAATATATTGAAAATCAAACTTTATAGTCCTATTTTGCAATGTTTTTGAAACATGGCATACAATTCCGTATGTGTCTACTCAATCCCTCCGAATTTTATAGGGCCCAACATACCTAAAAGACCGCTTGCTGATGCCTGCTTACTCAAGGACCCCGCGGCCAGCAAACAAGAACCTTCTTCACGTACTCAGGCTTGAAAGAGGCCCACCTGAGACCACGAGACGGAGATCGTTCTCTCGTTGTGGCCCCCGCTCTTTGGAACTCGATGCCACCGGACCAGAGAGCCTCCCTCGACCTGCCCCAGTTCCTGACCGCTCTGAAGACCTGGCTATTTAGGAAAGCCCATGGTTAATGCAGAACCAGGAACTCAAATACCGAGCCTGGCCCCTGCATTTAACCACTGAATATTTTAATCTAGTTTTAAATACTCTATTTTAATTGTGGAATTTGTTGTGTGTAAGTCGCCCGGAGCACTAACGTGGAGGGCGACTCAGAAATAATAAAGTCAGTCAGTCAGTCAGTCATAAATTACTATAGGGCTGTTCTCACATAAATTACTATACCCATTTACTTGAGAAAGGATTTCTGATAAGAATAATATCCAGAGTGTGAAACCCTTATGCCTGAGCGAAGAGTATCATAGCCATAAAGTCCCATTTTGGGAGGAATATGCGGCAAAACCAAATCCCGAAGACAATGTAACCAAACTGCGACCAACTTACTAGGGCACAGCATTAAAATATTCTTCTGGGGTCACAGTCTTGATTCCGCCAAAGTAGTCCAGGACCCAGACGTTGGTGATGTTCAGTTTTGCAAAGAACCAGTCATGATCTCGTGGCCACGAAGCCATTTCAGGATGTCGGCTGAACAAGGCTGTCTTGGCAAAGTTGGCTTCGGTGCCATTTGGAACCTAAGACACAAAGTTGGTTATCTACCATGTAGCCTAAATACACAGAATATAACTCTATATGCTGAAATTTTGTAAATAAATAAATAAATAAATAAATAAATAAAACATGCATTTTGGTATATGGCAGAAACAGACACTGGCTGTTTAACAAATCAGAAATGCCTTTAGCCTTGTAGTTCTAGCTCAGAAATGGGCCCTCCAAGCGTTTTGGACTTCAACTCCCACCATTCCTATTTATTTATTTATTTATTTATGGTATTTATAGCCCGTCACTTCTCTACCCCAGGAGGGGGGCTCAGGGCAGCTTACATAAGCAGCAATTCAATGCCATTACAAGAACAAGTAAAACAATATTTATTTATTTATTTATTTACTTTATTTATATTCCAGCCACCGGGGTGTTGCCAGGAGGGATGGGGTCAATTGTATCTCATATGGAAGCGCGTTCCATAGGGGGGGCACCACCAAGAAGGCCCTGTCCCTCGTCCCTGCCAGCCAAGTTTGTGATGTTGGCGGGAACTAGAGCCTCCCCGGATGATCTTAGGTTACGAGGTGGGATGTAGGGGCATATACGTTCGGAAAAGTAAGCTGGGCCAGAACCGTACAGCCTCAGGCCCTTTCCTTTCCCCCCTCACTGCTTAAGAAACGGAAAGGGCCTTAGCTTGTTAGGAATGATGGGAGTTGAAGTCTAAAACACCTAGAGGGCCCAAGTTTGCCCATGCCTGATGTACACTCAAATTTGACCATCGTAAAATAAACTTGTGTGAGTCAGATCCTTGCCTACTGGGTTCACAAACTTCATTGTCAAGAGGCCACTCAAGGCTTTAGTAAGCAATTATAGCAAAGAGTCACTTGCAGCTCATCTAAATTCAATGACCTGCCCAGACTCAAAGAAGGTACGTTTATAATTTAGCAAAGGCTAAATTATAAACTGACTGAAATTAGTCATAATTAACTTGTCTTAGGACCTCATCGCACTAGAGAATGAATCCACTTTAAATCTGGTTTCTGCCTCCTGCAGAATTCTGGGGTTTGTAGTTCGGGAGGAGCCTTTAACAGCCTCACTAAACTACAAAGCCCAGCATTCAGCAGGAGGCGGAAACCAGATTTATAGTGTGATGAAGTAGTTATACTGACTGTAATGGAAGTACAGCATTACTACATTAGTCTATAGACAAAAGTTTGGGAATATAACAATGGAAGTACAGCATTACTAATGGATTGTAATGGAAGTACAGCATTAATAAATTATAATAATAGAATCATAGAATCATAGAGTTGGAAGAGACCTCATGGGCCATCCACCCCCCTGTCAAGAAGCAGGAAAATTAATCTATAGACAAAAGTTTGGGAGTATAACACACACCGGAGGTTCTTTTATTTTGAGATATTTTGTTGCTATTTTCATGTCTTTTTCCTAACATGACCAGGGAACCTTGGTGGTACAGCAGGTTAAACCGCTGAGCTGCTAAACTTGCTGACAGGTTGGCAGTTTAAATCTGGAGAACGGGGTGAGCTCCCGCTGTTAGCTCCAACTTTTGCCAACCTAGCAGTTCGAAAATATGCAAATATGGGTAGATCAATAGGTGCCCCTTCTGTGGGAACTTCAAGCAATGTTATAAAGTCCCAAGTAAGTGTCTATTAGTGTCAGAAAAGTTGCATGCTGCCTTCAGTACTTCGCTTCTATGACAATACAGAACACAATTTTGGTTGTAATGTCCATATTTGTTGGAAAAATGAGTTGTAGTTTAGCTCCCCTCAAAGGAAAGGCTGGTTCAATTCCTTGTTCAGCCAAGTAAAGCCTAGGGTGCATCTACACTGTTGAATTAATGCAGTTTGACACAGCTTTTACTTCCATGGATCAATGCTGTTGAATTATGAGGATTGTACAAGGGTTGAATGAAAAGTAATGTCTCCATCTTCGCAACTCCTCAACAGATGGCAGTACTGGTATGCGGCAGGTACTGGCTTGTTCAGTAGACTCTCCTCCACAGTTCCATTTCGGTGGGAAGCCTTAGCATTGTTGGTTGTGTTGTTAAAGTGCAAAGTATGGAACCCTGCACAGACGGTCATTGAATTCTTGACAGCAGAAAGTGCAACCCAAAGGACATTCATCAGAGAATGCAAGCTGTTTATGGTGATTGTGTTGATGTGAGTACTGTGTGTTGTTAGGCGAGTAAGTTTAAAGATGTTGAGGTGGGAACATCTGACTTGCGTGACAAACAAAGACTTCTTCCGTGATGGCTTCAGAAAACTTGTTCATCTTTGGCAGAAATTTATCCAATGTGGAAAAGTGAATAGTGGTAGTTAAAGAGCACATTCTAAGGATTGTTTCTGCGTTTGAATTATTAAAATATCCCCATCCAAACCCGAGTAACAAAGGTGGAGGCATTACTTTTCATTCGACCCTCGTAGTCTGATGAAGCACTAGCACAGTGCTTCTCAACCTTCCTAATGCTGCGACCCCTTAATACAGTTCCTCATGTTGTGGTGACCCTAACCATAACATTATTTTCATTGCTACATCATCACTGTATTTGTGTGTGTGGGGGGGGGGTGTGATTTTGTCATTTGGGCTCTCCCATTCCCCGCTTGGAGTCTCAGAATCAGCCCTCCCCTTGGTTGGAAGGCCTGCCAATCACAGCAGAGGAGAGCTTTAGGTGGGAGAATTCGCAGTCTATTTCCAAAAAGAAAGAGAAGAAAAAGCGGAGGGATCTTCAACCTTCTCTGCCAAAGGGCTTCCTAAGACCATCAGAAATACATGTTTGGCGACCCCTCTGAAACCCTCTCGCAACCCCCCCTGGGGGTCCCGACCCCCAGGTTGAGAAACACTGCACTAGCATCTTTGGCAGAGAAGGAGAAAGACCCAGTAAAACTACAATTGCCAGGATTCCATAGCTGTGCATACAACAAATATTATGTCTTACCTGTTCAACCAACCCAGAAAAGATCACATGGGCACATAAGGGACTCTGAGGATCATAACCTTTTCTCTTGCAGTAAGAGGTCTGTGCTAAGGACATGGTTAGGGAGGCATTTGCATTCACCTGAAATTAAGCCGGGAAAGGGATGTCAGAAATGTAAGAAAATCATTGTAAGGACATGAAAGTATATTCACATGGATCCTATTGTTGGTGTTACATATCAGCAGAAGATATAGTATGTCTGTAGAGCAATGGTTCCCAAACTTTTTTGGCCTACCGCCCCCTTTCCAGAAAATTTTTTACTCACTGCCCCCCCTAAAAAAAATTTTTTTAAAAAATTAATAGCAATTAAACAGAAAGATATATGTATTAATGTTTCTAGCTTTTTCGTAAAATTAAATGTTTTAATGTGTTTTAATTTTAATTTAAATGTTAATTTAATTGAATGTTGTTTTTATGGCATTGAAAAAAGAAGGGGCGGGCACTGGACAAACAAGGCCCACCTTGAAAAATCCAATACTAAACGCAGTGTAGTTACTATCTCTCGTTACTCACAATACAACACACTTTGGGATTTCAAATATAACCAATTGTATCAGGCTTGCATATAAGCACTATTTCATCAATATCAATAACACAAAAGTATACGTTCCATATAAACGGCGCACAAACCAAATGAAATTACCAATGTCACTCACGATCCTGTCCGTAGCCCTTCAATGAGTGTAACAACTCAGTACTATAGTTCAATTCCTTTGCGTTGTATCTGTGTAATAATCTTCCAGACCAAATGGTCAAATAAATTTGTATTCCTCGGCCCGTTGGCCCAAAACAAATCAAAAAGGAATGAAGGACGTGATTCCTGGGTGTCCGTCAGAAGTCGTGAGTTCCAATGCGTAAGATTCCACTCCATTTGTGGTAATCGCTGGGCAGTCCACCTACGGGTAAATCCTTCTCCGGTTACCGACCCATTTCGATCCTCTCTTCGTCAGGGTGGCCCCAAATTATAGAGATGCACTAGACAATATGTCTGAAATATAAACTCGTACAATAATATCGGGCCGAGGAATACAAATTTATTTGGGCCAACGGGCCGTGGAATACAAATTTATTTGACCATTTGGTCTGGAAGATTATTACACAGATACAACGCAAAGGAATTGAACTATAGTACTGAGTTGTTACACTCATTGAAGGGCTACGGACAGGATCGTGAGTGACATTGGTAATTTCATTTGGTTTGTGCGCCGTTTATATGGAGCGTATACTTTTGTGTTATTGATATTGATGAAATAGTGCTTATATGCAAGTGCCACCTTGAAAAATGCCTCCTACTCGCCGGGCCCAGCAACGCGCGCTTGCGAGGACATCCCCATTGGAAGGAAGAGGCAATACACAGGACTGCGGCATGGGTAGGATTGACGAGAAGGAGGAGGCACGTGCTGCAGTTTCAATGGGAATGCCTGCCCGGGGATTGCGCGCTTGCGACTGAGTCCCTGCGAGTTGGAATCCCCAGGTAGGCATTGCCGTGGAAACCGCAGCATGCGCCTCCTTCCGCTCATCAACCCCGCCCACGGCGCAGTCCTGTGTACCGCCTCTTTTTTCCAACAAGGATGTCCTCGCAAGCGCGCGACCCTGCAAGTGGCTCACGCCACCACCCTCTTACAGGGGTTCAGCGCCCCCCCCCCCCCAAATTCTCCTGAGCCTCCCAGCGCCCCTTTGGATCACCCCACCGCCCACCAGGGGGTGTTACCGCCCACTTTAGGAACCACTGCTGTAGAGTATTTTCTTTGTTTGTGTAAGAAGGCTGGAAAGCGCAACAGATGTTGAAAATGTCCTTCCCTTTACGGATCCAAAACTTTGCCCTAGTGACCTCTCTGGAAATTACCAGATAAGTTTGAAGGGAGACCCAAAAAAAAGGAAGCTTCAGAATCACATGATTTAAAGTGAAACAAACATTATGCATTCCTTGCTGGACATTAGTGACAGCAGAAAATATTCATATTACTCAGCATCAAGAAACTGCTGAATCACGGTTATTTGGTGAGTGTTATCTGCGAGCACAGGACAACATGTGATGGTGGAACATGCAGCTGTCTGCTCATATTGCAACAGATAAAGAGACCACAGCACTTTTTAGGGTCTCCTGAAAGGGAACAAGTGACTGTAGAAGCAGAAATACATGACCAATGAAACCATATCAAGCTTTTAGATACCATCTTACACTGAAGGGTTTCTTTAGTTTGCTATGCATTATGGCAAGAGCAAAAATCCATCCTGAAATCTATTATTATTATTACGTACCTGCATCTCCTTATAGTTAAAAACACATACAGTAGAGTCTCGCTTATCCAACATAAACGGGCTGGCAGAATGTTGGATAAGTGAAAACGTTGGATAATAAGGAGGGATTAAGGAAATGCCTATTAAACGTCAAGTAACATTATGATTTTTCAAATTAAGAGCCAAAACATCATGTTTTACAACAAATCGACAGAAAAAGCAGTTCAATACACGGTAATGTGATGTAGTAATTACTGTCCTATCCGTTGGCACCCCCTTGTCGCAGGGGAGACGTTGAAGTTGGCGGTGGCATAATAGCCACCGGTAGGGCCTCCCATGCCAGACAGGTCACAACCGAAGGGTCTGACAAAGAGCGTCAACGGGCAGGATGGGCTCTCTAGCCTTTTGGCAACAATCCTAAGAGAAGGAAAACTCTGATTTCAAACCCAGGCAGATGGTGCTCGTCTAACCCTGTAAGGTCAACCATCTAAGAGAAGGAAACTCGAACCAAACCTATGACCTGATGACCTTGCTGCCAACATCCAAGCTTGCTAGGCCCCGGGAGACGAACCTTTAGTTTAAAGGGTGAGGCCAGTTCTGTGCACGCGGCGCTCCACCACAAAAATCCATTGCACAGGCTCAAAGGACACATCCAACTTCCTTAGTCATCAACGCGCTTGTAGAAAGCGTGGGAGGGGTCCTTCCTAAGAATCTTTGTTCGCGAAGTAATGCCAGAGAGAATTACTGTATTTATGAATTGAGCACCAAAACACCACAATGTATTGAAACAGCTGTGGATCCAGGCAGGAGGCTGATTGCATTGGATAATACAGAACGTTGGATGAGCGAAGGTTGGATAAGCAAGACTCTACTGTAATTATAAATCACTATGTAAAAGACCTGGTGGCGCAGCAGGTTATACTGCTGAACTTGCTGAACGAAAGTTTGGTGGTTTGAATCCGGGGAACAGGGTGAGCTCCTGCTGTTAGCCCTAACTTATGCCAGCTTAGCAGTTCGAAAATATGCATATGTGAGTAGATCAATAGGTACTGCTTCTGTGGGAAGGCAATAGTGCTCCATGCAGTCATGCTGGCTACATGACCTTGGAGGTGTCTACAGACAACTCCGACTCTTCGGCTTAGAAACAGAGATGAGCACCACCTCCCAGAGTTGGACACGGCTAGACTTAATGTCAGGGGAAACCTTTAGCTTATGTAAAAGACATACAATAAAACACATTTTTATCAAACACATATATTAAAATGCACAGGCTCGAAGGACACATCCAACCTCCGAAAAAGCATCAACGCGCTTGTAGAAAGCGTGGGATGAGTCCTTCCTAAGTATCTTCGTTCGCGAAGTAATGCCAGAGATATTAAAATACTTAGAAAAAAGATTAAAATACAATAAACACAAGGCATGAGTTTAAAACTCATAATAAACAATTGACAACATCTCAACACAATCTTACAGCTGTACAGATGTTTACAGGAATATAAACAAGATTAGAAAACTAAAAAAACCATCATGATGCAGTAGTTTGGGCACTGAACTACAACTCTGGAGGCAAAGGTTCAAATGCTCACTTGTGAACAAACTGTGCCAAGAAAACTCCATGACAGGTTCATCTTTGGGCTGTCGTATGTCAGAAGAGATTTGAGGGCATGCAAAAACAAATTAAAACTATGACAAAGGCATTATCAATGGTTGTAAGTGCTGAATGTGTTCAGCTTGGCAAATAAATGGTGGTGGAAATATTAAAACAACCAATTCTGACTGCTGACAAGAGAACTCTTAGTAAATAACTTCTAATATGAACACAGTATTTTCATTTTATAGGCTAGCTTCGTAAACTAGACGGAACCCAAACAGCATGCTATTTCCAGATAAGCATGAAGCGTCCAAATGAAAGAAAATGACAACAACTGGACTATAGTTTTGACTTTAAAAGCCAGAAGTCTGTTTTCAATGCATAGCCAAAGAGCTCAAGTCGCATTGCATTAAACCCACCTGCCTATTAAGAAGACTAGCAGAAAATATTTTTCTGAAGTGCAAAATCACCTGCATTGTGTGCTAAAAGCCTTGGGTTCTTGTCCTTTTCCTTTTACAATAAGGCTATGGAAGGGCTTTCATTACAAAATCAGATGTCTACATCCAGCAAGATGTCAAACACAACACAGACAACTCGACTTCACAGTCAAGTGTTGAAATCTCTACCTCCTGCCATCTGTTTTGTAATGTTTACCTGATGAAGCAATCAAGCAATTCCAATATTTTGCAAGTGTTTTTTGTTCCCTTTTAATTGGCCTGATAAAGGTATTATAGTAAAGTAAAGGTAAAGGTTTCCCCTCGACATGAAGTCTCATTATATCCAACTCTTTCAGGGGGGCTCATCTCCATTTCTAAGCCAAAGAGCTGGCATTGTCCGTAGACACCTCAAAGGTCATGTGGCCAGCATGACTGCATAGTGCACTGTTAACTTCCTGCAGAAGCATTACCTATTGATATACTCAGATTTGCATGTTTTCGTACTGCTAGGTTGGCAGAAGCTGGGCCTAAAAGTGGGAGCTCACCACATCTGTGGATTCGAACTGCCGACCGTCTGGTCAGCAAGATCTGCAGCTCAGCGATTTAACCCACTGCACCACCATGGCCCCCTAAAGATAAAGGTTTCCCCCTGACATCAAGTCTAGTTGTGTCCGACTCTGGGGCGGGGGTGCTCATCTTCATTTCTAAGCCAAAGAGCCAGCATTGTCCGTGGACACTTCCAAGGTCATGTGGCCAACATGACTGCATGGAGCGCAGTTACCTTCCCGCCAGAGCAGTACCTATTGATCTACTCACATTGGCATGTTTTCGAACTGCTAGATTGGCAGAAGCCGGGGCTAACAGTGGAAGCTCATGCCACTCACCGGATTCAAACCGCCAACCTTTCGGTCAGCAAGTTCAGCAGCTCAGCGCTTTAACCCATTGCGCCACTGGAGGCTCTCCCCAAAAGGTATACTAATATGGATTTCGGATTACAGAATATCCCAATATCTTTGTCTCCTCCTCAGCCTTTTTTTACTCATGTTCCAATAAGTATGAGGACTACTATAAATCCAACTAGTCTAGCAACATACAGATTAAACCTGTCATAAACTTCCTGCATTCTTTAGAAGGGCAGGGAATCAATTATTTCCTGGATAAGAGGTTAGTCTTCCGATACTGGTAAATCCATCCCATCCTATGACGTTTCAGGTTCGATTCTGGGGCATTTGAGATGGCTAGCACATCCAGGACAAGCCTGGCAGTAATGTTGATGGAGTAATGCATAATTACAGCCAAGACATAGTACTGGCTGAAATCAAGCCACAATAGATTAAAAGCTTTGATTTGGATGGCTATATATACACAATGCATATTAAGAAAGGAATCAGGAAGCAAAGTGATAAAGAAGACACAAATAAAAGGCCGCTCTTCTGCCTGCCCATCAAAAAGTAAAGGGGTTGGTGCTCCTCTCCATTTCTAAGCTGAAGAGCCGGTGTTGTCCGTAGACACTCCCAAGGTCATGTGGCCGGCATAACTGCATGGAGTGCCATTATCCGTGCAGTTTACCTGTCCGAACGGATTCTCCCCTATGAACCATCAAGGGCATTAAGATCCTCCGGAGAGGCCCTGCTCTCGGTCCCGCCAGCTTCGCAAGCGCGTCTGGTGGGGACGAGAGACAGGGCCTTCTCTGTGGTGGCCCCTCGGCCGTGGAACTCTCTCCCAAGTGATGCTAGATCCGCCCCCTCTCTGTTGTCCTTTACAAGGCTGGCGAAGACCTGGATGTGGAACCAAGCCTTCCCAGAATAGGCTGAGATTGGCTATTGTCTGAATGAATGACCACGTTTACAGATCAAGTGTAATTGTTTTAGTGGCGATGTGGTTTTATGCTGGGTTTTTAAAAATGTATTTTAATATCTTGTTGTAGTTGTTTTTAAATTGTATAGCAGGGCTGTCCAACAGGCGGCCCCGGGGCCGTACACAGCCCCCCGAGCCCCTTCCCTCCGGCCCCCTAACTTGTTTTAATAAAATACAAATTAAAAATAAAAACAAAAAAAACCCTACTTCCTGGTTTAGGCAAGCATCGCGAGACTACGCCAGCCACAGACGGGATTTCGAGGGAGGTCGAATCCCTTCTGTGGCTGCGTAGTCTCGCGATAGCTACCGAAATCTGGTCCCGCGGGATTTACGGCCGGCCTGGGCGTGCGCCTCCTCCCCCTCGCGGCTGCTTCCAGGCCAGCCCCCATTCCCTCAGAGAGGGAGGAGGGGAGTGAGGCAGGAAAGCCCCTCCTGGCTCCGTCCCCTCTTCCTGTGGAGGGCCCTCGCTTCCCGCCCGCGGATGGGAGAGCCGCCGCGCCCGGCCTGAGCTTGGCCTCGGCTCCAGCGGGGCTCTTCGGGACGGCGGCGGCGTTGGCGCTCGGCCCTGTGGCGGGACTCCCGCAGTATGGGTAAGGAAGGGCCTGGCTCGAATCAATCAATCTAAAAACAGTGGGACGTTGGGTGAGGGGTCCCTCAGCGGCGGTTTCCTTGGTGACGCTTCCCTCCCCCTCCTCCGCGCCCCTCCCCTTGTTGTGCTGCCTTCCCCTCGTGCAGGGCGCAACGTGGCTTCCTTTGCGCCTGCCCCGCAGCTTGTTTTCCCTTCAGGGAGGGAGGGAGGAGGGAGCTCTTTGGGCCTCCTCCACCCGCCTCTGGGAAAGGAGGCCCCATCAAACCCCTGCGATGGCATTGAGGTGTTTTTGTTTTTTTGGTGTGTCCCAATTTGAGTGTGGACTCAAATAACTCAAAGGTATTAGGAAACATTCCCCAAATCCACCAGTGTTCCCATTTGGGTATATTGAGTATTCATGCCAAGTTTGGTCCAGATCCATCATTATTTGAGTCCACAGTGCTCTCTGGATGGAGGTGAACTACAACTCTACAACTCAAGGTCAATTGTAAGTAAATTGAGCCGGGAGGGGGCGGAGCTGGGGAGGGGGCGGAGCCGGGGGCGGAGGCAGACCCTTCGGCCCCCCAGGTGATCAGTGACCGGAATTCCGGCCCTTGGGCCCGTAGAAGTTGGACAGCTCTGTTGTATAGCATTGAATTTTGCTGTAAGCCGGTCTGAGTCCCTCTATAGAGGTGAGAAGGTCGGGGTTCAAAAGTTTTAAATAAATAAATAAATACCCTCCCGCTGAAGCACTACCTATTGATCTACTCATATTGGCATGTTTTCGAACTGCTAGGTTGACCGAAGCTGGGGCTAACAGCGGGAGTTCAGCTCACTCCTCGGATTCGAACCGCCAACCTTTTGGCCAGCAAGTTCAGTGGTTTAACATGCTGTGCCACCAGATTTATGTGTTTTTAATATAAGGGGAGGTAGGTAAGTAATAATAATAGATTTAACCCGCCAAGCCACTAGGGTTGTTGTTGTTGTTATCAGAAACACAACAAGTTTAGTACACAGCAAACATGCTGACTTTTGTATTTGATCACATATCGGACATTTCTTGTGCCCCTGAAAAATGTATCGGACTCATGAAATTGTAACTCAGCAAATTCTCTTTCCGGCCATATTGTTCTTATGTTGTGTATAATTATGTTGTATTGTTTTTAGCTGATGTTTTAATTGGTAAATGTTTTCTTCTGTGTATTATTTGTTTTTTGGGTTTGTCCCTTGTCTCCAGGGGGAGATGGTTGGCGGGGCATAAAAATAAAGTTATTATTATTATTTCCCAAGTGTCTAGGACCGTGTGATGTATTGATGAATAATGCGTGCAGATCCGAGTAGGGTGGCATTTTGCAGCTGACAAATGGTAATTTTGTCAGCGCCGATTGATTTTAAGTGCAAGCCAAGGTCTTGAGGCACTGCACCCAGTGTGCCGATCACCACTGGGACCACCTTGACTGGCTTGTGCCAGAGTCTTTGCAGTTAGATCTTTAAATCCCCATATCGTGTCAGCTTTTCCAGTTGCTTCTCTTCAATCCTGCTATTTATTATTATTATTATTATTATTTTAATGCCTCGCTTTATCTCTCCCGAAGGAGACTCAAAGTCCAGAGCAGGCACTTCCAAGAAAAAGGCTGACACTACAAACAAGAACCCCATTTGTGAATAATGACTGCAAACGTGTTTTGTATTTGGAAGCGGGAAGAATTTAGATTAGGATGAGCACTTCCGTGACAATGAGTTACTCACTGGGACTGAATGCAAGGCTGTCCTGGCTGTCATCACCTATTAGCTTGCATGAACGTTGAGTTTTTTTGGTAGTGAATCATCGGAATTTGTCCTTTTTTAATTGCCTATCAGTAATTGTCGGGTTCCAGTCCCTGGACATGGAAACCAAGGGCCTTTCCACACAGCCCTCTATCCCAGAATATCAAGGCAAAAAATCCCACATTATCTGAGTGTGGACTCAGATAACCCAGTTCAAAGCAGATATTGTGGGATTTTCTGCCTTGTTATTCTGGGAAATAGGGCTGTGTGGAAAGGCCCTAAGCCAGGGGTCAAGAACCTATGGCCCGGGAGTCAGATGTGGCTCTTTTCATGATTGCATCTGGCTCTCCAGAGCAGCCCAGGCCTCGGTTTCCCAGCATGCAGCGAGGAGGAGTGGCGCAAATGCGCCGCGACTGCCGCTTCTGCGCCACCATCACCGCCTCTTCCTCATCCCCTGCTGCTCTCGGGGCCCTGCACCCTCTTTGCTGGGGATGGTGGAGCCCGGCGGCAGGACCTCGTCCTTATCTTCTTTGTTCTCCGCCACGGGCCTCGGGGGAGGCGACAGAGGCAGGCCTGGCCCTGGCGCTGCGGACCCGGCCTCGCTGCCCCCGGGGGATGCCCAGCTCATCGCCCTCATCGTCAGACAGCTCAAGAGCCACTGCCTATTTGACGCCTTCCGAAGGGACTGCCTCACCAACGTCGACACCAAGGTCCACCTTGGCCCCGCACCCTCCTCTCCCTTCTTTTCTTTCTCTTCCTTTCTTTTTCCCTCTCTTTTTTTCATTCTTTTTCCTCCCTCTCTCCCTAACTTCTTTCCTCCCTCTTTGTTCCTTCCTCTTCCTTCCTTCCTTCCTTTCTCCCCTTCACCCTTTCCTTCTCCTTCTTTTTCCCTCCCTCTCTCCCCTTCCTTCTTTCCGCTGCCTTCCTTCCTTTCTCCCCTTCACCCCAGGGCCGTAGCCAGGATTTTGATTGGGGGGGGGGGGGCTGAGTCTGAGTAAGAGAGGGTCTACCCTAGCAAACCTTTTGTATTGTTATCCCAATAACCCCATGAATGTGGGATATAATGAGCATGGTGATCAGATCATGATATGAATAAACATAACAGTTTAAATAATGTACCAGTAAGGCCTTTTCGCGGACCACCCTGAGAATTTCGGGGGGGGGGGGTCTGAAGCCCCTCAAGCCCTCCCCCAGCTACACACCTGCTTCACCCTTCCCTTCTCCTTCCTTTTCCCTCCCTCTCTCCCTCTTCCTTCCTTCCTCTTCCTTCCTTTCTCCCCTTCACCCTTTCCTTCTCCTTCTCTCCTTCCTTTTCCCTCCCCTCTCCCCTTCCTTCCTCCATTCTCCCTCTTCCTTCCTTCCTTCCTTCCTTCCTCCCCTTCACCCTTTCCTTCTCTCCTTCCTTTCCCTCCCTCCCTCTCCCCCCTTCTTTCCTCCATTCTCCCTTCCTTCCTTCCTTCCTTCCTTCCTCCCCTTCACCCTTTCCTTCTCTCCTTCCTTTTCCCTCCCTCTCTCCCCCTTCTTTCCTCCATTCTCCCTCTTTTCCTTCCTTCCTTCCTTTCTCTCCTTCACCCTTTCCTTCTCCTTCTCTCCTTCCTTTTCCCTCCCTCTCTCCCCCTTCTTTCCTCCATTCTCCCTCTTCCTTCCTTCCTTCCTTTCTCCCCCTTCACCCTTTCCTTCTCTCCTTCCTTTTCCCTCCCTCTCCCCCTTCTTTCCCTCCCTTCCTCCCTCTTCCTTCCTCTTCCTTCCTTCCTCCCCCTTCACCCTTTCCTTCTCTCCTTCCTTTTCCCTCCCTCTCTCCCCTTCTTTTCTCCATTCTCCCTCTTCCTTCCTTCCTTCCTTCCTTCCTCCCCTTCACCCTTTCCTTCTCTCCTTCCTTTTCCCTGCCTCTCTCCCCTTCTTTTCTCCATTCTCCCTCTTCCTTCCTTCCTTCCTTTCTCTCCTTCACCCTTTCCTTCTCCTTCTCTCCTTCCTTTTCCCTCCCTCTCTCCCCTTCTTTCCTCCATTCTCCCTCTTCCTTCCTTCCTTTTTTCTCCCCTTCACCCTTTCCTTCTCTCCTTCCTTTTCCCTCCCTCTCTCCCCCTTCTTTCCTCCATTCTCCCTCTTCCTTCCTCTTCCTTCCTTCCTCTCCTTCACCCTTTCCTTCTCTCCTTCCTTTCCCTCCCTCTCTCCCGTTCCTTCTTTCCTCCATTCTCCCTCCCTCTTCCTCCCTTTTCTATTCTTTTCCAAGTCGTTCTGTCCTTCTCCTTCCTTTCTTTTCACTTCCCTCTCTCTCCCCTTCTTTCTTTTCTTCTTTCCCTTCCTTATTTTACTTCTTCCTCACTCCCTTTCCTTTCTTTTCCTCACCTTTTGCTTTCCTCCCTTCCCATTTCCTTCTTTCTTTCCCCCTCCTTGTCTCTCTCCTGCTTTTCTTTTCTTCCTTTTCCATAGTTCGTTCTTCTTTTCTTCCTTCCTCTCCCTCCTTTATTTCCTCTGTCTGCCTTTCTTTCTTTCCCCCTTCCTTCCTTCAGTCTTCTCTTCCTTCCCAGAGTCCTGATCATGCCTTTTGCAGAGCCAGGTCTGAAGCGTCCCGTCATTCTGCCGGGGAATCCTTTTCTCATAGTATCTCCGTATAGACGCACATTTAGTTGAATTCAGTCTTCAAATAGATTATATATACATTATATTATATGGCTCTCACTGAAATGCATTTCCAAATATTTTGCTGTCATGGCTCTCTGGGTCAAAAAGGTTCCCAGGGTCCACTAGCATCGAGCCACGGCTGTCAAGGAGGCGTCAAACCGCGCTAATTCCACAGTGCAGACGGTCTCCTCACCTGCAAGTCCCTCACGGAGACCTCCAGCGCCGTCAGGTACATATAGGGCACCCCGCTTCCCTGGGAGCCCTCCGGCCCGTCGCTCACCGAGAAGATGTTGGCGAAGGGCTGGCCCTGCATCGGGGGCTCCTGAGCAGAGAGCGTCGCCAGCGCCGCCCAGTCGCACGAGTGGGCCACGAAGCGCGCCACCCGCGCCGCGTCCTCGTGCGGAGGGATCCCCGCAGACAGGCCCACGGACACGGCCGCCCCGCACAGCAACAGCGCGCGCGCCCACATCCCCGCAGCAGACTGGGGTCCCGGCCCGGGAGGCAGCGGGTGAGCCAGGAAGGGGCAGGACACGCCCCGGGTACCTCCTGGCCAATAGGAGCCCTTCGAACGCCCCGTCCTTCTACACAGAAGGAAAACACTCTTCAGAAGATAGGGTGCTTCCCAAAGTGGGTAGGACACGCCTCCCAGACACGCCCCCGCCCACCTCCCGGCCAATAGGAGCCTTTGAAATGCCTTCTAATCTACATAATCTTCAGTAGACGGGGCGCTTCCCAAAGTGGGCAGGACACGCCCCTCGCGTACCTCTTAGCCAATAGGATCAATTCGAACGCCCCTTCTAAAAACACTCTTCAGAAGATAGGATGCTTCCCAAAGTGGGCAGGACACGCCCCCAGACACGCCCCCGCGCACCTCCCGGCCAATAGCAGCCCTTGAAATGCCTTCTAATCTACATAATCTTCAATAGACGGGGCGCTTCCCAAAGTGGGCAGGATCTTGGCCAATAGGAGGGCTCCTTCTGCCCACTTCAGAAGACAAGGCTGTCCCAAAGTGGGCAGGACACGCCCTCCCGCGCGCCTCTTGGCCAATAGGAGCCCTTCGAACGCCTTTTCCGTCTACACAGAAGACAAGGCTGTCCCAAAGTGATCAGGCCACGCCCCCCGCGTACCTCTTAGCCAATAGGATCCCTTCGAACGCCTCTTCCGTCTACACAGGAGAAAAATACCCTTCAGAAGATAGGGTGCTTCCCAAAGTGGGCAGGACACGCCCCCAGACAAGCCCTCGCGCACCTCCCGGCCAATAGCAGCCCTTGAAATGCCTTCTAATCTACATAATCTTCAGCAGACAGGGGCGCTTCCCAAAGTGGGCAGGACACGCCCCGCCCACCTCCCGGCCAATAGGAGCCCCTGAAATGCTTTCTAATCTACATAATCTTCAGTAGACGGGCAGGACACGCCCCCCGCGCGCCTCTTGGCCAATAGGAGCCCTTCGAACGCCTCTTCCTTCTACACAGGAGGAAAACACCCTTCAGAAGATAGGGTGCTTCCCAAAGTGGGCAGGACACGCCCCCAGACACGCCCCCGCGCACCTCCCGGCCAATAGGAGCCCTTCGAATTGCTTCTTTCTTGGCTCTTCCCAAAGTGAGAAAGTCACGCCCACCACACACCTCTTGACCAATAGGAGCTCTTACAATGTTTTCCTTCTGCTGAAAAAAACACTCTTCAAAAGTCAGGGCTTAGTTTGGTAATTACCAGCACTCTTTAGGCAACGAGGTTGAATTCTGTGTGAAAATACAGCTCCCATGATTTGCTATCATTGAGTCCTAGCACTTAAAGTGGTGTAGATGAACTCCAGGAGAGAAACCCCTTTTTAGCTAAACAAAAGCTTCATAATTGGAATTATTATGAGAGGAAACAACATCCAAACCTCAAGCCACACTTCTGGGATTGACATAATGTGTTTAAAACTTGGCATATGTATGGAACATCATTCAATCTTGAAAGAGGAGAGTCATTTCCTGAGGTGAGGCAGCCATTAAGCCCAATTTATTGCTATGGAAATCATACACACATGGATATTGTTAGCTAAGGATGGAAGGAAATCATGACTAGTAAATTGTATCCTTTGTCTGAAAACAGCAGCAGATTCCTTGGTGCTCAGACCAGGATTGTCAAAACTGTACAATAATTTCTGGGGATTTTATATAAATAACACTGAATGCATGGAGGAGAAATACTTTTTCTATGTAAGGAAATGTGCATTGTGTAGTAAGTAGCCTCCTTTCAGCTATCTCGCCTGTATATTAAATTTAAAATAATAATAATAATAATAATAATGTCAGGGCTCTTCCCAAAGTGGGCAGGGCACGCCCCTGGACACGCCCCCACACGCCTCCTAACCAATAGGAGCCCTAGTCATGCCTTCTAATCTACATAATCTTCAGTAGACGGGGGGCTTCCCAAAGTGGGCAGGACACGCCCCCCGAGCGCCTCCTGGCCAATAGGAGCCCTTCGAACGCCTTCCTTTTGCCCACTTTAGAAGACAAGGCTGTCCCAAAGTGAGTAGGACACGCCCCTCGCGTACCGCCTGGCCAATAGGAGCCCTTCGAACGCCTCTTCCTTCTACTCAGAAGGAAAACACTCTTCAGAAGACGGGGCTCTTTCCAAAGGGGGCAGGACACGCCCCCACGCACCTCCCGGCCAATAGCAGCCCTTGAAATGCCATCTAATCTACATACTCTTCAGCAGACACGGGTGCTTCCCAAAGTGGGCAGGGCACGCCCCCCGCGCGCCTCTTGGCCAATAGGAGCCCTTCCTTCTGCTCAGGAGGAAAACACGCTTCAGAAGTCAGGGCTCTTCCCAAAGTGGGCTGGACACGCCCCTGGACACGCCCCCACGCGCCTCCTAACCAATAGGAGCTCTTCGAACGCTTTCCTTCTGTGCACACTTCAGAAGATAGCGGCTCCTCCCAAAGTGGGCAGGACACGCCCCCGCACGCCTCCTGGCCAATAGGAGCCCTTTGAGTTGCTTCCTTCTTGTCCTGCTTGCCAGGAAAAAGGTGTTACCCACTCAGTGATCACAAGAGGGCGCTGTTTCCTTGTTTAGTTTGTAACAATATATAAAAAGAATCCCATGACTTGTCAAGAGTTACTGAAAATGAGGTGTACGTTCAAAGTTTCATGAGGATTTGTTGTTTTGGTTTATTTGTTTATCAGAAAAAAATATTTGCTTGGTCTGCTGGGTTTGTATGAAACGTACAGTTTCCACAGTGCCTTGGGGAGAAAAGATTCACAACTCCATAAGAATGCTAACATCTTTTAAAGCCAGCCAAGGGTTTTGAAATAAAATATTGCAAAAGATCCCTCATGCATCCTGTTGTGGAACTATTGAAGCTAGGGCCTCTTCTATACTGTCATATAATCTTTCTATCTAGCAGGTAATAATAATAGTAATAATAATAATAAAAAACACTTTATTTCTAACCCGCATCCATCTCCCCAAAGGGGACTCAGCGCAGCTTACATGGGGCTGTGCCCGAGCAACAAATCACAGAAAATATAATACACTAAATACAATAAAAACAATAAACACAATAAAAACAATATACACAACAGAAACAATAAACACAATAAAAACAATAAACACAATAAAAAAAACACAATAAAAATACATCTTTGATAATACGATAACATAGATGAATCTAAAACAGAAATGACAGGGCAAGCCATATGAACGTATATATGTTTAATACTCGGGGGCGATTAGTGGAGTAGGGTCGACTCATAAAGATCACAAAGGGGGGGAAAGGTCTCGCAGATACGGGGGCATTTGAGGGGCCTAATCTCCAAAGGCCAGGTGGAAGAACCAGGTTTTCAGTTGTTTTTTAAAGGATTCCAGTGAGGGGGCATTCCTAATATCTCCCGGGAGGGAATTCCAAATACGGGGGGCGGGGGCCACAGAGGAGAAGGCTTTCCCCCTAGTGCTCACAAGCCAGGTCTGTGAGACTGGCAAGGGCCTCCCCTGAGGAGTGAAGGGCTCGAGCTGGTTCATGGGAGGAGAGCCGGTCACGAAGGTAGGCGGGTCCCAAACTGTTTAGGGCTTTATAGGCAGGCCCGGATCATGGCCTTTTGGCGCCCTAGGCCAAAGGCTGTGCCCCGCCCTCGCCCCTGCCCCGGCTCCACCCTGCCCCCAGCTCCGCCACCGCCTCCTCGCCGGCACGAGGAGGAGGAGGAAGGAAAGCGCCACTCCCGGAGCCGATGCCGCGGGGAGCCGTCATGCCGGCCTCAGAAGCAGCCGAAATCGCCCTTTTCAGGCCGGCATGACGGCTCTAGGAGGGAGGGAGGAGCCGTGGGGAGCCTCCCCGTGGCTCCTCCCTCCCTCCTAAAGCCACCATGCCAGCCTGAAAGGGTGATTTCGGCCTCATCTGAGGCCGGCATGACGGCTCCCCGTGGCATCGGCTCTGGGAGTGGCGCTTTCCTTCCTCCTCCTCGTGTCGGCGAGGAGGCCATGGCTGAGCCGGGGCGGGGTGGAGCCGGGGCAGAGCAAAGGGAGACGATGGTGCTTCCGCTGCCGCGCATGCGCACTTTTGGAACTTTTTTGGGGGTGCGGATCTGCTGCCCCCATGGCTGCCGCCCTAGGCCATGGCCTAGGGTGGCCTTATGGGTAATCTGGGCCTGTTTATAGGTAATCACCTGCACCTTGAATTGGGCTCGGAAAATAAACTGCAGCCAGTGGAGCTCTTTAAACAGGGGGGTCGACCGCTCCCTGTAACCTGCCCCAGTTATTAATCTGGCAGCCGAGCGTTGGACAAGTTGAAGTTTCCGGGCTGTCTTCAAGGGAAGCCCCATGTAGAGCGCATTGCAGTAGTCCAACCTAGAGGTAACCAAGGCGTGGACCATCATGGTCAAGTCAGACTTCACGAGGTATGGTCGCAGTTGGCGCATGAGTTTTAACTGTGCGAAGGCTTTCGCAGCCACCGCCGACACCTGAGCATCAAGCGTCAGCGCTGAATCTACATTATCTGCTTTGAACTGGATTATATGAGTCTACACTGCCATATATTTGTTTGTTTATTTATTTTACCGTATTTATATATCACCTTTTCAGCCTGAAAACGACTCAAGGCGGTTAAATCCAGGTCAAAATAGATAACCTGGATTTTATATGGCAGTGTAGAAGGGGATTGGGTCTATAACCTACAGACAATGCCTTATTTATTTATTTACTTTGTTTATATTCCTCCCTTCTCACCCCGCAGGGGACTCAGGGCGGATTACAATGCAATATATAGACATACAACATATAGACTGAGACACAGAGGCTACTGACATTTCAGTTTCTGGCCACCAGGAGGAGCTGTCGCATTCCTTCACATATTTCCTGGAGATATTTATGGCCTCATAAATCAGTTAAATTACCTTAAATTTCCTACTTTACAGATGCAACTGTCTTTCGGGTTGGGAAGATCGACAACAAGCTACACTTAATTGGTCGAGAGCTCACCCCGACCTGGGCAGGCCACTAACTCATGACCTTCTGGTCATTAGAGATCTTATGCAGCTGACACCCAGCCAGCTGCGCCACATTCCTGGTGCTTTCTCCCATTATTGCAGAAACCAGGGCAGGAATAGGCCAGATGATATGACTGAAATAATGAAAGCTTTAATAGACACAGCTTGAAACTGGATTGCTGTGAGTTTTCCGGGCTGTATGGACATGTTCCAGAAGCATCCTCTCCTGACGTTTCACCCACATTTATGGCAGCCGAGCGTTGGACAAGTTGAAGTTTCCGGGCCGTCTTCAAGGGAAGCCCCATGTAGAGCGCATTGCAGTAGTCCAACCTAGAGGTTGTGAGGTCTGCTGGATACTAGGCAAGTGAGGTTTATATATCTGTAGAATGTCCAGGGTGGGAGAAAGAACTCCTGTCTGTTTGAGGCAGGCTTTGAAGCTGCAAGGTCATTCAATGCTAATCAAGGTGGCCAATTGAAACATTCACACTTGCCTCAAACAGACAAAAGTCCTTTCTCCCACCTGGATATCATTCCACAGATATATAAACCTCACTTGCCTAGTTTCCAACAGACCTCACAACCACTGAGGATGCCTGCCATAGATGTGGGCGCAACGTTAGGGCAGAATGCTTCTGGAACATGGCCAGACAGCCCAGAAAACTCACAGCAACCCAGTGATTATGGCCATGAAAGCCTTCAACAACACAGCTTGAAACCTTCCATATTTCCTTAATCACTGTGTTTGGTATTTCCCCTCTTTTGCCCAGTGTTTTAGAAAGAAATTCAAGTTGAATTATTTCATAATGTTGTGGTTTGTTTATCTTGTAGCTGTGCTGTGCATTGCAATTTCCCAACATACAGTATATGCTGGTTTAGAAACTAATTTGATTATGCTTTTGCTTTTTATTAGCTACTAGCTTGGGAACTCGGCAGTCCCCGGGTTTTTCGAGAAACGTAGTAGTTGGTCTTTAGCAGTTATTTATGTGGCTCACAGTGGTGTCAGGAAGTTAGTAAAGGCACAGTAAGTCCCATCATCCATGGTCTAACCTCCTCCAAATCACACCAGGATGTAGAGTGGGTCATGGAGGCTCTGTCTGTCCAGTTTGGCCTTGATCCATCATTATTGGGAGTTGAAGTGGTATCATGAAATTACTGAAGGTACTGCAAGTCCCATCATCTGTGGTACACTCTTCCCCAAGCAGTACCAGGACGTAGAGTGGGTTTTGGGGGCTTTGTTTGCCAAGTTTGGCCTTGATCCATCATGATTGGGAGTTGAAGTGGTATCATGAAATTACTGAAGGTTCTGCAAGTCCCATCATCTGTGGTTCGCCCTCCTTGAAATTGCAGTAGGATGTAGATTGGGTCATGGGGCCTCTGTGTGCCAAGTGTATTGGTGACTGGATGAGGATTGCATTGTTTTTAGGAAGTGAGTGAAGGTACTTCAAGTCCCATCATCCGTGGTCCGTCTCACACAGGGCCGTAGCCAGGATTTTGTTTCGGGGAGGGCTGAGTTTGTTTGGGGGGGGGGGGCGGAGACTGGGTGGAAGAGGGTCTACCCTAGCAAACCTTTTGTATTGTTATCCCAATAACCCCATTAATGTGGGATATAATGAGCATGGTGATCAGATCATGATATGAATGAGCATAACAGTTTAAATAATGTATCAGTAAGGCCTTTTCGCGGACCACACTGAGGATTTCGGGGGGGCCTGAAGCCCCCTTAGCCCCCCCCCCCGGCTACATGCCTGGTCTCACACAAAACTGCACCAGGATGTAGAGTGGGTCATGAGGGCTCTGTGTGCCAGGTTTGGTCTTGATCAGTCATTGGATTAGGTTTGCAGCAGTTTTGGAAAGAGAGGGAAGGTACTGCAAGCCCATCATCCATGGTCTGCCCTCCTCCAAACTGCAGTAGGGTGTAGAGTGGGTCATTGGGGCTCTGCATGCCAAATGTGGTCTTTATCGGTGTTTCTTGGGGGCCGCAGTGGTCTGTGGGAACAGAGGGGTGTGGAAGTACTACAAATCCCATCATCCATTGTCAGTCCTCCCCCGAACGTCACCAGGACATGAAGGCAGTAATGGGGGTTATGTGTGCCAAGTTTGGTCTCAATCAGAAATTGGAAGAGGGTTGCAGCAGACTTGGGAAGTGAGTAGAGGTAGTTCAAGTCCCATCATCCCAGGTCCGCCCTCCTCAAAACTGCACCAGGACGTAGAGTGGGGCATGGGGGCTGTGTGTGCCAAGTGTGGTCTATATTGGTCCTTTTTGGTGGCCACAGTGGTCTGTGGGAATCAAAGTGTTTGAAAGTACTACAAATCCCATTATCTGTGGTCCATCTCCCCCAAACTGCACCAGGACTTGCGTTGTTGGGTTCAGTGTGCTCTGGATATCTATTGTGTCAGTCTCCCAAACCCTTCCAGTCTGTTCAGTTGCTGATGAATTCCTCTGTGTTTGCTGTGTGCCATAGGAAAGGGTTAAGGGAGAGGCAGTAAATGGGCTCATGCAAATTCCACACAAGGAATGCTGGGATGCTTGCCTGGGGTAGAGGGAACACATCAAATGTAGGATGGAAGTCTCCCCAAATGAAAGCATTACTTGGGTGGTGAGCCCTAGTGTTTGGGGAGGACATTGGTAGTGTTTGGGCTACATGTTAATGGCGCTCACTGTAACCTGCAATGTCAGATGAGGGAGTGCCTTTGGAGGCTTCTCAGCATTTGGAATTATAGCCTGCTTGTGGAGGCCCAAGGCTGTCTGTGTAAGTGGATACTTCCTCCACATACATACATACATACATATTTTTCTCTTTTATTATGTATAGAGAAGATGTATATTGACTCACTTTTATTATGTATAGTGATAGGGATGTATAGAGAAGGTTAGTCATCGTGAACAACTTTTTAGAAGGCAGAAGATCAAAGTCAAAATACCTTAACTCGGTGTTTCCCAACCTTTTTTGAGCCGCAGCACACTTTTTACATTTGCCAAATCCTGGGGCATACCACCAACCAAAATGACACAAAATGACACTCTAACACAGTCATACCTATAGTTAATATGTTTTAAAATGTATTTATACACTCAGTGTGAAACCTGGGCCTGTTTCGATGAACACAACATAGATATCCTGGCAGGAATGGCAGAAAGACACAAACTTCCCACACACAACTCCCATAACCAAGAGAAAATGCTATAAGAGTTTGATGGGCATTGACCTTGGGTTTTGGAGTTGTAGTTCACCTACATCCAGAGAGCACTGTGGACACAAACAATGTTGGATCAGGACCAAACTTGGCATGAATACTCAATATGCCCAAATATGAACGCAGATGGAGTTCAGGGGAAATAGACCTTGGCATTTGGGAGTTGTAGTTGCTGGGATTTATAGTTCCCCTACATCAAAGAGCATTCTGAACCCCACCAATGATAGAACTGGGCCAAACTTCCCACACAGAACCCCCAGGAGGCAAGAGGAGGTCTCTACTTGGGGAAAGGGAGGCGGGCCTTCCCAATGCATGGAGAGGAGAGACCAAGTAGACAACGGGTGGGGAGGGGGGTGGTTGTAATTTTGTGCCTTTATAGAGGTAGGTTTCTTAAGGTTTTTATACTTCAACACACTAGCCTCCCCCCCCCCCCTTTGGAGGTTCCAATTTCCCAAGGCACACCTGATGAGCTCTCATGGCACACTAGTGTGCCCCGGCACACTGGTTGGGAAACACTGCCTTAACTAAAACAACAATAAATCCTCCATCTTCTGTGCTTTTCAAATGCTTCCTTTTTCTTTTGCAAGGTGGAGGCACGCTGCCACTCTTTCGCAAGATGTTTCAAGGCAATTGCATAATAGGCTGCAGGGTTGCTTGGTACAGTTCCTGCTCTCTCTTTTCAGCAAGACAAAAAGAAGTCTAGAAGCAACATATTTCAAGCAGGGCTCAGCCCTGCATCCTCAAAGTGCTCTCAGTCTGAAAGAGGTTATTTCTGTCTGGATAACCCTTTCCCTTTGGCCAGATAGCAGTCCTTTAAGGGAAAAGGCAGCCTCTCTCTGGTCCGCCTGTTTCCTTTGAGAGTTGAGCCGATCCAGCTGTGTCCAGATAACAGTATTCCACCAAGGGCTGGGTCTGCCTTCTTTCAGGATAACATTGTTATTATCTTGGCCTTATTTCGGCATGACACAATAGAGTCTGAAGATTACAATTGAGTCTGTCTGATGTCCAGCGAAGCAAGCTATCAGCCCATTTCCTCCCTCTTTCTCGGGAGCCTTGGCTGCCCGCTCTGCTGATAACCCAACCTGTTTCTGCTTCTGGTCTGGTATAACCAGAGCTTGGGAAAGTTGCTTTTTGAAAATACCCATCCACGAACCCACAGTGAGAATGGCCGGAGCCCATACTGGCTGAGGATTTCTGGGAGTCAGAATTACTAAACACAATTTGTCAACTCTGACTATAACTCACCTAGGGTGCATCTACACCGGGCATGGGAAAACCTTGGCCCTCCATGTGACGTCATGTAAAAATAAACCACATTTGATCAGCCCACACACACTGCCTTGCCAAAGAAATAAAATATGCCACTCAGATGAACAGTAAAGAGCAAGTAGTTCAGAGCAACATTTGTACAATGTGGCTAGTTGCATCAACTCGCATAAGGTCCGTTTTACGAGAGATTTAAAATGGTCTTTCTTTGTCCATGTGGATAAACTCTTACAGCAGCTCATGAAGCACGAGCACACTCCAAACTCTGTCTCTCTCTGCTTCACTCTAAGCCAGTGTTTCCCAACCTTTTTTGAGCCGCGGTACACTTTTTACATTTGCAAAATCCTGGGGCACACCACCAAACAAAATGACAGAAAATGACACTCTAACACAGTAATACATATAGTTAACATGTTTTTAAATGTATTTATGCACAGGCATGGGTGGCCCTCCAGGTCAAACCTAGGGGGCCCCGAAACCTGGGCCTATTTTGATGAACACAACATAGATGGAATGGCAGAAAGACACAAACTTCCCACACGGAACTCCCATAACCAAGAGAAAATGCTATAAGAGTTTGGTGGGCATTGACCTTGAGTTTTGGAGTTGTAGTTCACCTATATCCAGAGAGCACTGTGGACTGAACCAATGTTGGATCAGGACCAAACTTGGCATGAATACTCAATATGCCCAAATATGAACGCAGATGGAGTTCAGGGGAAATAGACCTTGACATTTGGGAGTTGTAGTTGCTGGGATTTATCGTTCCCCTACAATCAAAGAGCATTCTGAACCCCACCAATGATAGAACTGGGCCAAATTTCCCACACAGAACCCCCCAGGAGGCGAGAGGAGGTCTCTACTTGGGAAAAGGGAGGCGGGCCTTCCCAATGCATGGAGAGGGAGAGACCAAGTAGACAACGGGTGGGGAGGGGGTGTGTAATTTTGTGCCTTTATCGAGGTAGGTTTCTTAGGGCTTTTATACTCAACACACTAGACTCTCTCCCCCCCCCCCTCCTGGAGGTTCCAATTTCCCACGGCACACCTGATGATTGCTCACGGCACACTAGTGTGCCCCGGCACACTGGTTGAGAAACACTGCTCTATGCACCTGCATAGCTCAAGCCTGAACAAAAATGTAACAGTAGCCAAAAGTCCCAGGCTCAGCCATCTCCCTGCACGAAGCCCAACCAATCAGCTTCGTGTTATTTTACAGTTCACACACACAACAAAAAAGCCGATTTCTTGCATACTCCAATATTCCAGGTGTTTTGGACTTAAACTTGTACAATTCCTAATAGCTGGTAGGTATTAGGAATTGTGGGAGTTGAAGTCCAAAACACCTGGAGCAGGGCCGTAGCCAGGATTTTGATTCAGGAGGGGCTTAGTTTGATTCGGGAGGGGCTGAGTCTGAGTGAGAGAGGGTCTACCCTAGCAAACCTTTTGTATTGTTATCCCAATATCCCCATGCATATGAGATATATTGAGCATGGTGATCAGATCATGATATGAATACACATAACAGTTTAAATAATGTACCAGTAAGGCCTTCTCGCGGACCACCCTGAGAATTTCGGGGGGTGGGGCTGAAGCCCCCTAAGGCCCCCCCCCCCACAGGTACATGCCTGACCTGGAGGGCCAAAGTTTGCCCATGCCTGATCTACACGGTAGAATTAATACACTTTGACACCAGTGTATCTGCCATGGCTCAATACTATGGAATCATAGGAATTGTAGTTCTACACAGTCTTTAGCCTTCTCTGCCGAGGAGTGTGGGTTCCTCTCCAAACCGTAAATCCCAGGATTCCATAGCATTGATCCATGACACATTATTATTATTACTACTATTATTAACTTTATTTCTACCCCGCATTTCTCCACATGGGGACTTAAGTCATCTAATGGTGTTGTCAAACTGCATTAATTCTACAGTGTGTAGATGCATCCCTACTTTCTCTATGAGGTAAAAATCATTTTTTCATTGCAATCTTGTGAGTTAAGCCAACTTACTTGGCTGGATAATGTTAATCATTTCATGCACGTGATCCCCTCCACCCCCATTTAATCCCTGTGCAGTTTCTGGCAATGGTCAAACTGTGCACGGAGCCAGCTTTTTATATATCGCAACCTTTAAGATTAAAGACTTTTCACCCAGAATTTGAACGTTACCTTTGACTTCTATTACAGCTTTGTCTCAAAACTAGAGAAATCAATAGTTCATACATGTAGCCTTTTCTATACTCTCTCTGCATTACTTCGCGAATGAAGATTCTTGTTGGATGTGTCCGAGCCTGTGCAATGGATTTTTGTGGTGGAGCGCCGCGTGCACAGAACTGGCCTCACCCTTTAAACTAAAGGTTCGTCTCCCGGGGCCTAGCAAGCTTGGATGTTGGCAGCAAGGTCATCAGGTCATAGGTTTGGTTCAAGTTTCCTTCTCTTAGATGGTTGACCTTACAGGGTTAGATGAGCACCATCTGCCTGGGTTTGAAATCAGAGTTTTCCTTCTCTTAGGATTGTTGCCAAAAGGCTAGAGAGCCCATCCTGCCCGTTGACGCTCTTTGTCAAACCCTTTGGTTGTGACCTGTCTGGCATGGGAGGCCCTACCGGTGGCTATTATGCCACCGCCAGCATAGCTCACAACTTCATTAGGGTACGCAAGCCTCTCGCCCACTGCAAGAGGGCGCCAATGGAGAGGCATCCTCTCCTTTTCTATACTATGAAAATGGTAACTTGCTTGATATTGGCAACAGGCTTTTCTGTGTTGTCACAATTTGATAGTTGCATTATACAAAGTATTGTAGTGTTGAAATTTCACACAAATTGCAGATTAGGAAGCACGGTTATATAGTGGCACTGGTCCTTACTGGAGGATCGGACCCAGATTGTGGTGCTGGGAGACACCTGTTCGAATCTAGCCAGGGTTCAGTTCTGTCCCCCATGTTTAACATTTACATGAAACCGCTGGCAGAGATCATCCGGAGTTTTGGAGTTTGGTGTCAAATTGATGCTGATGACACCCAAACTCCAAATCTATTTCTCCTTTCTACCCAAAGCCAAGGATGCTGCCCTGGTCCTAAACCGGTATCTGTCATCAATAATCGATTTGATGACGGCTAACAAGTTGAAATTAAATCCAGACAAGACATAGGTATTCTTGGTCAGTCAGAAGGCAGATTAGGGTGTGGGGTTACAGCCTGTGGTGAATGGGATCACACTCCCCCTGAAGATGCATGTTCACAGTCTGGGGGTACTCCTGGATTCATCGCTGACCTGGAACCTCAGGTGTCGGCAATAGCCAGGAGTGCCTTCGCACAATTAAAACTTGTGCACTAACTGCACCCATACCTTGAGACACCAGATCTGACCATGGTAGTTCACGCCTTAGTTACATCCTGTTTGGACTACTGTGACACTTTGTACGTGGGGTGGCCTTGGAAGATAGTTTGGAAGCTTCAACTAGTTCAGAGAACAGCAGCCAGGTTACTAACTGGAGAGCCGCACAGGGAGAGAACTTCTCCCCTGGTGCGGCAGCTCCACTGACTGCCAGTCCACTTCCAGGCTAAATACAAAGTGCTGGTTATGATCTATAAATCCCTAAAGAGGTTGGGCCCAGGCTATTTAACTAACTAGCATTTCCACATATAGGAGCCCCTGGTGGAGCAATGGATTAAACCTTTGTGCCAGCAAGACTGAAGACAGACAGGTCTCAGGTTCAAATCCGAGAAGAGCATGGATGAGGTCCCTCGGTCAGCTCCAACTCCCCATGTGGGGACACGAGAGAAGCCTCCCACAAGGATGGCTAAACATCAAAACATCCAGACATCCCCTGGGCAATGTCCTTGGAGATGTCCAATTCTCTCACACCAGAAGCGACTTGCAGTTTCTCAAGTAACTCCTGACACAGAAAAAATATATCGCCACGTAACCAACACGGACACTGAGGTCTGTGGAGGAGGCCCTGCTTTTGTTCCCACCCATCTCAAACGTGGTTGGTGGGAACGAGAGAGGGGACCTCTATTTTTAAATAGTGATTGTAATGGTTTATATGTTTTTTAATGTGCATTTAATTTTAATATAATTTTAATTTTAAATCTTTAACTTAATGTAATTTAACTGCTTGTTGTTCAAAGGCATTGAATAGTTACCATGTGTAAAGCCGCCTTGAGTCCCCTTCAGGGTAGAGAAAGGTAATAGACAAATAGAATAAATAAATAAATAAATTCTCCATGATCACCCTCGCTCTGGAACTTCCTCCTCAAAGAAGTAAAAATTGCCACTCCTTAAAAAAAATCCCTTAAAACCCCATCTTGGCACCTTAGCCTATGGAGAGGAGGAGGACCAGAACATCTTAATATGTAACCTTGTTTGGATACAGAAATCCATCCTAGTGCGGTCCTGGCACTTCATCGTCATTTTATACTTTCAAGGCAATTCAATTATTTAGATCTTATTATGATGTACTGTAAATGTATATGATGAGGTGTATTTGTTTTTAATTACTTATTTGTTTGGTTAGTCCAGTGGTTCCCAAACTTTTTTGGCCTACCGCCCCCTTTCCAGAAAAAAATTACTCACTGCCCCCCCATAAATTATTATTTTTTAAATTTAATAGCAATGTAACAATTAAATATATATATTAATGCAGTGGTTCTCAACCTTTCTAATGCCATGACCTCTAAATAAGGTTCCTCATGTTGTGGTGACCCCCAACCATATTTTCGTTGCTACTTCATAAATAATTTTGCTACTCTTACTAATTCGAATCCAAGTATCTAATATGCAGGTCAAAGCGAAAAGGGCGGGGCCAAAGAAGAGGGCCGCTCGAACCCTCCTAAATAGTTAATTGTTTACAGCACCCTTAAAGGGGTTCACCGCCCCCCAAATTCCGCTGAGTCTCCCACCACCCCCTTGGATCGCCTCACCGCCCACCAGGGGGTGGTACCACCCACTTTGAGAATCAGTGGGTTAGTCATTATAAGTTGATATTGATGCTATTTTAGTTATTGTTTTGATTTGGTTTGTTTATTATGGCTTTGAATGTTTGCCACATTTTGCCTGGAAGCCACCCTGAGTCCCCCCAGGGGGGTAGGGCAAGTTACAAATAAACATTATTATTATTATTTTATAAATATAATACGGTAATATAACATTTGCTCTTTGCTGATTAAAATGCTGTTTCTTACACTGTGGCTCCCGACCCCAAACAGGTCACCATTGCTCAATCTTGAGGTCATGAAAATTTGGCAACAGCCAAAAGTTTCTTCTGAACGCCACCCATTTGCAAAAATCTGCTAGCAACAACCTGCTGTGTTTACAGTGGATTCTGCAGAAAACATTTTAATTTGGCCTGAGCACTATGTTTCTGTTCAAAGTACTCTGCCGTCCTTCAGAAATTGCAATACTGTGTTGTGACTGTGCTTACATTTCCTGAAAACCAGCTGCAAAATGGCATCAAAGCTGTCAATAGTACACACAGTTCCAACTGATTTCACTTCCGGTAGATAAGTCCCCCAAGACTTGCAATGTTCATTCTGCTAGAGAAATATACTTAGCCCGGGTTTGGGCCAAAAGCAAAATTCCCACATTAAATACGGCTCATGCTCATTTCCTGTTGGTATTGTTAGAGGAGGGCTAAAGGCACAGGCTCTATACAATAACAGGATGCTGGCTTCTGCGTTTACTACACTACACAAATGCAAATCCCTTTCGGTTCCTGCATTCTCCCCTCTTTAATAGTGGATTTAAGTAGGAACAGTCGGAGTGGTCAGATGTCTCTCTCAGCTCTACTTCTAGGTGGAAACCTGATCACAACTGCTTAAGTCATAATCTCACTATTGGCAAAGGTTTTGCAAACCAACAGCCAATAATACACTGATGCACATATGCATAATTCCATTGTATGGATTCCACTTCGTACAGTGACATTTAGAGCACCAAACAAATGACTTTAGAAATAGATTGGGTCGTTTATTAAGCTCAGGCCTCATATTCTTCCCCAAATTAAATACAGCTGTATAAAGTGTGTCAACGTGTCTAAACATATCAGTGTCAACAGATATGCACTTGTGTATACTGGGATCTATGATGTTTGAGGATAGTTTTGTGAAGTTCTATTCTGGTCAGCACTGTGTCGGCATTATTTTGATTTATTGTTCGAAAGCATAAAGAAGGGATAAAGGAAATACTATGAGAATCTCCCTGCCTATTTAAGGCATGCTTTTGCTTTACTTCTTAATAGTTTTTCCCCCTCAAAATGGCAATGCCCAATTTAGAGTAAGAGCTGTTGAAAATCGTAAACAGTCTTCCATCTTACCGATTGTCAATTTGCCTCTTCTTCAGTTCTCTCCACACAGAAATTGTAAAATTATGGGTCAGAAACACAAACACACGTGATGTCATTCCAGGGTTTTTCCGAGGTGCATCTACACTGTGGAATTAATACAGTTTTAAATTATGGAGTCCTGGTAGTTAGGTGGAGCTCTAGTATTCTTCGGCAGAAAAGGCTAAGGACCTTGGAAAACTACTGTATATAACCCCATTATGCCATAGCATTTAGCCTGGTTGTTAAACTGGTGTCAAACTCCATTAATTCTGCTGTGTAGATGTACTCAGTGTTTCCCAACCAGTGTTCCGCAGCACAGTAGTGTGCCGTGAAAGATCATCAGGTGTGCCTTGGGATTTCAGGGCATCACGTGGCCAAGGGCGCATCCGGTTGCAAAATGTTCCCACTAACCTTTGCCCTCCAGCTCTGCAAGAATGTTGCATGATGGGAGGGGGGGAGGAAAAGCGAGTTCCGTGTGTGTGCATGCGTGTGCGTGTTGTAAGGAGGAGGAAATCCAAAGGAAGGGGGTGCTTCCACTCGGTGAGCTCTGCCCCCAGAACCCGGCGTCCTGCTCCATTTGTGTCTCACGCTCGCGCTCCCTGCTTTGCCTCCCATGCTTCCCTCTCTCTCTGGCTCTCCCTCCTTCCCTCCCTCCCTCTCCTCTGCCAGGTCATTTCAGCACACAGGCCACCCACCCACCCGCTGCGCTGCTTTAGCAGATGGGCTACAGGCCATGTAAAACTACAACTCCCAGGATGCCATAGCATGGAATCCTGGCAGTTAAAGTGGGGTCAAACTGCATTAATTTGGCAGTGCAGCGACCCTATCCTTTAACTGCCATTGGTGAATGCAATGGATTCCTGGGAGTTTTAGTTTGGTGAGGCACCAACACTCTTTAGCTGCGCTCCGCTCTCTGAGACCGCACCTGGCAGGCAGGTGAGCCCCTCCTCCTCTTCCCAAATGTCAAGGTCTATTTTTCCCAAATCCATCTGTGTTCACATTTGGGCATATTGAGTATTCATGCCAAGTTTGGTCCTGATCCAACATTGTTTGAGTCCACAGTGCTCTCTGGATATAGGGGAACTACAACTCCAAAACTCAAGGTCAATGTCCACCAAACTCTTATAGCATGTTCTCTTGGTTATGGGAGTTCTAAGTTGGAAGTTTGTGTTTTTCTGCCATTCCTGTCAGGATTTCTATGTTGTGTTCATCAAAACAGGCCCAGGTTTCACACTGAGTGTATAAGTGCATTTAAACACATATATGTATTACTGTGTTAGAGTGTCACTTTGTGTCATTTTGGCTGGTGGTGTGCCCCAGGATTTTGTAAATGTAAAAAATGTGCCACGGCTCAAAATAGGTTGGGAAACACTGGATGTACTCCAAATTGATCTAAATAAGCATGAAATTTCACAATATACTGTAAGTTCTTCAGTTTTACTGGTTGAAATCGCCTTCTCCGGGATTGTGGCATAGCTGGCTGGGTGTCAGCTGCTTTAGGATCACTACTGACCGAAAGGTCATGAGTTTGAAGCCAGCCTGGGTCGGAGTGAGCTTCCGGCCAATTTTGTGTAGCTTGTTGTTGACCTTTGCAACCCGAAAGACAATTGCATCTGTCAAGTAGGAAATTTAGGTACCACCTATGTGTGGGGAGGCTAACTTAACAAATTTACAAGGCCATAAAAAAAATCTCCAGCAAAAAAGCATGTGGGGAATGCGGAAAGTATTTCATCAGTGTCACAGATGGACGATGAAGCAACAGCTCCCCTGGTGGCCAGAAAAAAGTTAAATAGCCTCTGACTGTCTGTCTATATGTGTTGTGTGTCTATGGCATTAAATGTTTGCCATGTACAGTATGTGTACATTGTAATCCGCCCTGAGTCCCCTGCGGGGTTAGAAGGGCAGAATATAAATACTGTAAATAAATAACAATAAATAATTCTCATTCATTCATTCTTTTCTTTTGAGAAGAAGATTAGTAACAGCAATTTGAAATGTTCTAAATGCTTTTAAAAAAAATGAGGCATATTTGCCAAAGTAGTCCTATAATTAAAAGTACAACTCTTGTCCTCTGAATTTTTTCCCTCGTGAGAGTTACAGTATTATAGTGCAAAAGTGCCCTTTCATTGATACTTTCACTCAAAAAGATACATTCTAACTTTTAAAAATTCAAAGGAGAGAAAGGAGGAGAAGGGAATTCATTTGATATGCCTCAGAATTTAAAAAGTAATTAAAATTTATTTTAAAAACATTTAAAATTAATATTAAAAAGTAAAATTAAATGTAATTGGAGCCCCCGGTGGCGCAGCAGGTTATATTACTGAGCCGCTGAACTTGCTGACCGAAAGGTCACCAGTTCAAATCCGGGGAGCGGGGTGAGCTCTCACTGTTAGCCCCAGTTTTTGCCAACCTAACAGTTCAAAAACATGCAAATGTGAGTAGATCAATAGATACCACTCCAACGGGAAGGTAACGGTGCTCCATGCAGTCATGTCAGTCACATGACCTTGGAGGTGTCTATGGACAACGCCGGCTCTTCGGCTTAGAAATGGGGGTGAGCACCAGTCCCCAGAGTTGGACACGACTAGACTTAATGTCAGGGGGAAACCTTTATCTTTACCTATAAATGTAAGTGCTAGGAATTTCCAGAACACAGTCTGGGACAATGAAAACAACATTTGGTTGGTGTATCCACCTGCATCATGACAATGAGGTAGCAAGGTGCCTTAAACTGAGTCAGACCGATGGTCTCCCTGGCCCAGCATTGTCAACACTGTTGGTCACTGGCTTCCTAGAGTTTACTGAATCAACTAAATGATATCCATAGGATGGGTGCAATGTCTAATGGGTTTCATGTTCATGTTATGATGTGTCTTTGTATAGTTTTAATGGTTTTAATTCATATTTATATGCTATTGATTTAGTTATGTTATGTGTTGTTTTTATGTGTATGTTCGTAATTGAAGTTTGCCATTTTATCATGTTGTACACCTCTCTGAGTCCCCCCAGGGGTGAGAAGAGCGGTATAGAAATGCAATAAACAAACAAACAACTCAAGGATTTCCCCTAATGTACTTGGAGATGATTGGGATGTGGTATAATGTAAAATAAACCACATATAGTTCACGTTTGATCAGCCCACGCACTGCCTTGCCAGAGAAAGAAAATATGCCACACAAGTGAATAGTAAAGAACATAGTTCAGGACAACATATGTACAATGTGATTAGTTTCATCAACTCATTTAATGTCCTTTTAAGAGAGATTGAAAATCGTATTTTTCTGTCCCTGTGGATAAACTGCTTTAGCAGCTCATGAAGTGAGAGCACACTCCAGACTCTGGGCCCTTCCACATCCCTATATTCCAGAATATCAAGGCAGAAAATCCCACAATATCTGCTTTGAACTGGGTTATCAGAGTCCACACTCAGATTATGTGGGATTTTCTACCTTAATATTTTGGGATATAGGGCTGTGTGGAAGAACCCTCTGCCTCTCTCAGCTTATCTCTTCTTCTCTCTCTAAGTACCTGCATAGCTCAAGCCTGAACAAAAATGTAACAGTATCCAAAAGTCCCAGCTTAGCCTGCTCCCCAGGCATTACCCGACTAATCAGCTTGCATCTCATTTTGCAGTTGACACACTCACATTAACGGATTCCTTGCATTGATCTCTAATCACTGGGAATATGGCGCAGGCACCGGGAATGTGGCACAGCTGGCTAAGTATCAGCTGCATAAGATCTCTCTGACCAGTAGGTCATGAGTTTGAGGCCTGCACGGGTCGAGGTGGGTGCACAACCTTTAAGTGTAGCCTGCTGTTGACCTTTGCAACCCGAAAGACAGTTGCATCTGTCAAGTAGGAGATAAAGGTACCACATTAAGTAGGGAGGCAAATTTTGACTGAATTATGAGGCCATTAAAGAAGTCCAGGAACGCTGAGGAATGCGGGAGGAACAACAAGGGACGCTGGGAACGCTGAGAGATGAGGAGTAAGTCAGCTCCCCCTGGTGGCCAGAGTTTGCCTCTGTTCATCTATATGTTGTGTATTTTGGTATCAGCAGGGATTGTCTGCTAAGTATGTGTACCTGTAATCCGCTCTGAGTCCCCTTCGGGGTGAGAAGAGCAGAATATAAATAAAGTGTATTGTTGTTGTTATTATTATTATTATTATTATTATAAGACCTTGTCCATACAAAGCATGTGCTCTACCACTGAGGGTGCATATAGACTGCAGAACGAATGCAGTTTGACACCACTTTAACTGCCACATCTCAATGCTATGGAATCCCAAGAGTTGTAGTTTGGGGAGACACCATCCCTTTTTGGCATAGAGGGCTCAAGGCCTTGTCAAACTGCAACTTTTAGGATTTCATAGCATTGAGACATAGCAGTGTCAAGCTTCATTAGTTCCACGGTATAGAAGATACACCAAGAGAGATAGAGAAATGTTGTTCAAAGCCCGAGCAGAGGCAGCGAGTCTAGAAAACTGTGGAAAAGTACCCAAGCAAGTGGTACTTTTTTGCAAGATGGGGAAGAAGAAGGTTGAGAAATAAACGCTAGAGAGAAATGAGGAAATACAACACAGTGCAGAAGAGTTTATGCCCCCTCTGTGTGTGTATGTGTGTGTGTGTTTCTGGTGCGCTCCTTTCTGGGAAAGGCAGTATCTGTTTAGATTGGTGTCTAAATTTAAACCCTGATTGTTTGGCCTCCCCCCCACCCTGTCCGCTCTCCCCACCCTCCCTTCCTCTCCGCCTTCCTCTTCTCTCTGCAGGCCACATAGGACTCTTCTCAGTCCTTAAGCTGAGCTGAGGCTTGGCTATTAAACACTCCCCAGCAGTGAGCATTATTTTTCTTTTCCTGGCTGTCAAAAGGCTTGCACTGACAGACAAGACAGACAGAGGAAAGCTGGAAAGAGGAAGGGATGGGGGAACAAAGATTTCCCAGGAACATCCCACACCTGCACAACAGAGAGGTAACAGCAACAACAACAACAACAACCAAAACTTTTTTCTCTCTTTCTTTCCTTTCCCTATTTTTCTCTTTGTAGAACTTAAGTAAATATACATCAGCTGCAAAACAGCCAAAATGACTGGCTAATCACACTAACCCTACATGTCAGTGGTTCTCTGGGTTATGGGCAAATAAGTTTCTGATATGGGTGAAATACCAAAGTTTTGCAATTTTGTCCCTTTACAGAATGTTAAAATATGTGTCGAACGGAGGTGTTTGACCCCCGAAACTATCCAAGAAACTTTTAAAAGTTCATTCATTTTTGATGTCGCAACTGAAGAAAGAATGCATGCGTAATTGGCCACTGCTATTTGAATGAGACAATACAGGCTCACTCGGTTCCAAACTTTATAAAGTACAGATAAGTTGCTCCTGCTTAAGCTTCATTTTTTTCCTGCTTGCAGTGTTATAGTTGTATGTTCACAGAACTGCCATTGTTACTCAAAGCTCAGCTTCTTATCGGTCACTCGTGATCCTATGGAGGAGATTGGTTTTTTAAAAAAAATTCTAACACACAGCCTTTGTGCCTTATTTTACCACAAATGTGGAAATCTAGCAGGTAAAGCATGAAAAGGAGGTAGTCAGGTATTTATTGGCTGCGTTCCTGACATATGCTCTTAAAGACATAGAAGTGCAGCCAGGAAAAAAAAATAAGATAGATAACTCTATGAGTTCAAAACCAAAACATTCATTATCCGCTCTGCTAGGTATCTGTTTTGAAGCTTTATCAGCAAGACTTAAATCAGCTTAACTTTCTCTATATGGGTTGCTGGGAATTTTCCGGCCTGTATGGCCATATTCCAGAAGCATTTTCTCCTGATGTTTCACCCACATCTATAGCAGGCATCCTCAGAGGTTGTTGGATCTGTTGGAAACTCAGCAAGTGGGATTTACATATCTGTGGAATGTCCAGGGTGGGAGAAAGAACTCTTGTCTGTTTGAAGTAGGTGTGAATGCTGGAATTGGCCACCTTGATTAGCATTTAATGGCCTTGCAGCTTCAAAGCCTGTCTGCTTCCTACATGAGGGAAACCTTTGTTAGGTGATTAGCTGACTCTGATTGTTTCATGTCAGGAATTCCCCTGTTGTTTGAGTGTTGCTCATTATTTACTGTCCTGATTTTAGAGGTTTTTTTAATACTGGTGGCCAGATTTTGTTCATTTTCATGGTTTCCTCCTTCCTGTTGACATTGTCCACATGCGTATGGATTTCAGTGGCTTCTCTGTATAGTCTGACACAGTAGTTGTTAGAGTGGTCCAGAATTTCTGTGTTCTCAAATAGTATGCTTTCTCTCTATGACTGTTAGATAGTGATCTGGATGCTTGTAGAGAGGTGGTTGAATACTGTGAGACAAGATACTAAAAGGACTTGATGGTTTGGATGCAGGTAAATGCAGCAATCTTTTTTGGGTTTATAAATATGTCTCCCATATGTGCTTTTAGAAAAATATATAATATAATGTGTAACTGTGTAATGTTTTAATTGTTTTATGCTCCTGTTCTTGACCGCTTTGTGAGCCGCCCCAAGCCACTTGGGAGTGGCGGCCAAAAAGTTGAAATGAATAAATAAATAAATATAGAACAATCAACATGTTATAAGGTTTCATACATTATAAAGAAGGCATAAGAGCATTTTGCACCTTAACAATCACCTCATATGACATCTTTTGTCACTCCCTTTTACTTTTAGATTCACACTGTACAAGTTCATCTTGGTAACTAATTCTGGTGATGTCAGCCAATTCCCAGGCCCCATCTACACTGCCATATAATCCAGTTTCATAATGCAGTTCAGCTGCACTGAATTGCTTTATACAGACTCATATAATGCAACTTCCAAGGCCGCAGTGGCCCAGTGGGTTAAACCGCTGCAGGACTTGCTGACCGGAAAGTCAGCGGTTCGAAATCATGGGATGCCGTGAGCTCCCATTATTAGTAAAAAAAAGACTGAGGAGGAGGCAAAGATATTGGGATATTCTGTAATCTGAAATCCATATTAGTATAATACCTTTGGCTTCTGCCAACCTAGCAGTTCGAAAACATGCAAATGTGAGTAGATCAATAGGTACCGCTTTGGTGGGAAGGTAGCAGCACTCCATGCAGTCATGCCGGCCACATGACCTAGGAGGCGTCTATGGACAACGCCATCTCTTCGACTTAAAAATGGAGGTGAGCACCACCCCCCAGAGTCGGACTCAACTAGACTTAATGTTAAGGGGAAACCTTTACCTTTAATGCAATTCAACAGTTAGACTGCGGTATGAAACTGCGGTGTAGATGGGGCCTTAGGGTCAACAGTTGAGTCATTGCATAATAATTGCTCATTGTACGCTGTCTGTTCTTTTCACCTGTGTTGCCCTTTTCCTCCTTTTTGACAAAAGTGACAAACCAAACTAATGTGTATCCTTCAGGCAAAACATTCAGTTCTCTTATGACTCCTGTGGAATGCAGTTGTCGGGAGGGATTGTGATGCATTTGGTGAAGAGAGGCCAGGCTCTGTTTTGGTAGCTGTACCATGCTCAGATTTATCTTAAAAGGTTTTTAAAAAACTGATTAATTCTTTACAGGTTGCACTCTCCCTCCTCCGCATAACTCTAGCGTGAAAGCATTTATTTAGCTTGATCTTTGAGGAAGAGGCTAACATGAATGCCTCCTGGGCTATGTGTAAGTTGTGAGCCTTTCTGCTTGGGTTGTTTCTAAATCTTTCAAGGCACAGCACCCAATTCTAAGCTCACATGTGTGCTTGTTTTTAAAAGGAACAGAAGTATATTAGACAAAGGGAGATTGCAGTGCTGCACAAGCTATTGTGTTACTATGCTTAAAAAGCAACTGCACAAAGGAAAGATGGGCATTGATCTGTCCTTTGAAAAAAGCTCTGACTCCTCTCCATCATATCACGGAGCAGGATGGGAATGGGGACGCCCTCCAGATGTTGTTGGGCGGCAACTTTTCAGCATTCCTCACCAATCGCTCTGCTGGCTTCAGCTGCAGGGAATCATGGTTCGATGTGGAGGGATCAGAGGCCCCTTCCACAAAGCTGAATAAAATCCCACATTTTCTGCTTTGAACTGGGATATATGGCAATGTGGACTCAGATAACCTGGTTCAAAGCTATTGTGGGATTTTATGCCTTGATATTCTGGGTTATAGAACTGTGTGGAAGGGCCCAGCAATGTCCTTAAAGCGAAGGCCAGAGAGGTAAAGCTGAAGTCCTCGAACAAGCCAGGAAAGGCAAACAGCCAAACAAAACACGATCACACCCAGAAGAATCGGGTTCAAGATTAATACATCCATTATGAACTATTGTTTCAGAAGAAAACAATTGCAAATCAAATGGCTTATAGAAGCCTCAGATGTTTTGTTGCTTTTGGCTCTTTTCCACCCCGTTTTTCATTGTAATCTCTCTCTCGAAAGATACGTGTTGCAGATTTCCTTCCGGGCAAACGTATTGGGCATGTGTATAAGCTAAGAGGAACTTTTGAAGCGCAAAGTCTCATTTCTAAAGATAACATATTTTTTCTGATTTTGAGGCCAGTAGTAAATCAGATCACAAGATAGTATTTGCTGTGCAGAAATCACATGTGGAAATCAGCTAATAAAGCTTATATTCACATATTGTGCATAGCTCCTTTTTCTTCTACTGTGCAGGACCTCATCTGGCTAGAGAGAAGAACAGAGCGTGAATACTTTCTTTGTTTGGAGGAATCATCACATTCTAGGCCAGTGGTTCTCAACCTTCCTAATGCCATGACCCCTTAATACAATTCCTCATGATGTGGTGACCCCCAACCATAACATTATTTTCTTTGCTACTTCATAACTGTAATTTTGCTACTGTTATGAATCATAATGTAAATACCTGATATGCAGATTGTATTTTTATTCACTGGATCAAATTTGGTGCAAATACTCAATATGCCCAAATTTGAATACTGGTGGGGTTGGGTGGGAGGTATTGATTTTGTCAATTGGGAGTTGTAGTTGCTGGGATTTATCTCTCTCTCTCTCTCTCTCTCTCTGCATTACTTCGCGAACAAAGATTCTTAGGAAGGACTCATCCCACGCTTTTTACAAGCGCATTGATGACTAAAAAGGCCAATCTGAGATAGGCAAGTTCGGTTGCAGAAAGCACAGCAGAAAGTCTCCTTGGGTGATGTTGTTTCCAAGTTGCGGTTCTTTCTGCATTGACGTTTCTCTTCAAGACCCATTCAGCGTGTCTTCTCAAAAGAGGCCGCAGCATTATGGATAGTGCGTCTCCATGCCTCCCGATGTGAGGCCAGGGTGGACCATTGTTGGTGATCAATCTGGCCGGGCCTGAGATGTTGTTTCAGGGAGTCCTTGTATCTCTTTTGGGGGGCGCCTCTCTTGCGCTGACCCGTGGTGAGTTCACCATAGAGTAGTATCTTTGGGAGGCGGTGGTCCTCCATCCTAGAGACGTGCCCTGCCCAGCGCAGCTGTGTTCTCAATAGCATGGCCTCAATGCTGGTGATCCCTGCTTGCTCAAGGACAGCAACATTAGTCACATAGTTGGTCCAGTGTATATTTAGGATTTTGCAAAGACAGCACTGATGAAAGCGTTCGAGGAGTCGTAGGTGTTGGCGATAGGTGACCCATGTTTCAGACTCATACAGGAGATAGTTCACCTATAAGCAAAGAGCATTTTGAACTCCGCCAACTATGGAATTGAACCAAACTTGGCATGCAGAACTCCCATGACCCATCAGAAAATACTGGAAAGGTTTGGTGAGCATTGACCTTGAGTTTTGAAGCTGTTGTTCACCTACATCCAGGGAGCACTGTGGACTCAAGCAATGATGGATCTGGACCAAACTTGGCATGAATGCTCAATGTGCCCAAATGTGAACACTGGTGGAGTTTGGGGAAAATAGACCTTGGCATTTGTGAGTTGTATTTGTTGTGATTTATAGTTCACCTATAAGCAAACAGCACTCTGAACCCCACCAAAGATAGAATTGGGCCAAACTTCCTATACAGAACCTCCATGACCAACAGAAAATACTGTGTTTTCTAATGGTCTTTGGTGACCCATCTAAAACCTTCCAAATGTGTATATCTGTTTAAAAAGGCATTCTAAATTAATTTTTAGCCTGAATGTAAAGGGTTTCCAATATAGAACAAGCTTTTTGAAGAATTTTGTCCTAGCAATGAATAACGTATTTCGAAACTTCTGTAGCTGACAAGGATAAGGGAGTGGATTTGATTTCTTGACCAACCATGAAAGAAAATTTCAAAATTAGGCCATGGAAAATGTCGGTTTCAGAGCCATAAACTTGGGTGCTCATTATTTTAGATCCCACTCCTTAAGTGCAGAATGATTATAGAAAAGTAAAAAGTATAGATCCTTATCTGACAGAAGGGGAGATGTGACCTTAAAATAAAGGATGTTCTCATCGAATAGCAGGCGTGAGCTACATCTGATAAAACTGGCCAGAAGATATTGGCCTATATAACCTTGCCAGGTGCAATGATAAAAATAGTTTTCTCTGAAGATCTAGGCTTAAGGCATCGAGGCAACCAACGGAAACAGACACTTTCGCTTCTCCTTGTGAGAACCATTTTATTTAGTTTTCATGCAACTCCAAACTATTTTGGCATGATCAGGGGTGGCTACACCCTACACATATTTTAGAGGTTTCCCAACATCAACATTAGATCAACAGGGAGAAATAATGTGCAGATGACATTGATGCCTGATGTGGATTACTTTATGGAAGCAATTGAGTTGGTTATGTGGTCTGGCCTTGTTTACATACCATTTACGTAGCTTTTTTAAAAAATAATTTGCATAGCAGGTGATACTGAAGATCTAGCTTCCCAACTGTATCTATACATTTTTCACCACCAATAATTGGTTAGAGTAATACACTGCACACTTTCCAACAGTCCCAATTTGGCAGCAAAACCTCCCATTAATCCTCTGCTATGCCATTTTAAGATGCCTTTAAAACATCAGATTCATTCTTTTCCTCCCATTTTCCCTCTGTGTCCTCATCTTACTTCATTTGCAGTGAACCGAGTTCAACTTAGGAAGAAACAAACGGCTACACACTCTCCTCCCTTGTTGATAACGTTTTCCACCTTGAGGACACTCTAATGTTGCTTGTGCACGTGCCACTTTTTCCTCCTGTAAAATGTAGGAAAATACAACATTGCAGTATTCAGAGGATCTCTTGGGATTATATGCAATTTACTTCAGTTGGCATGTAGTGAGATGGGGAGTAGTTTTGGGACTTATATTGCTAACAATTATTCATCCCAGGCATGGGTAAACTTGGGCAAGCACTCTCCAGGTGTTTTGGACTTCAACTGTGGGAGTTGAAGTCCAAAATATCTGGAAGGCCCAAGTTGGTCCATGTCTACTCTACACTATTTTTGTAATAATAAGTAAAATACAAGGGCCCCTGGTGGCGCAGCAGGTTAAACTGCTGAGCTGCTAAACTTATGACCAAAAGGTCAGTGGTTTGAATATGGATAGCGGGGTGAGCTGCCGCTGTTAGCCCAGCTTCTGCCAACCTAGTAGTTTGAAAACATGCAAGTGTGAGTAGATCAATAGGTACCGCTTCTCTGGGAAGGTAATGACTCTGCATGTAGTTATGCTGGCCACATGACCTTTGAGGTGTCTACAGACAATGCCAACTCTTCAGCTTAGAAATGGAGATGAGCTCCACCCCCCAGAGTCAGACACGACTAGACTTAATGTCAAGGGGAAGACTTTATCTTTACCTTTAAGTAAAATACAACAACCCTATTCATCCTGTTATGCATTGTTTTTTTAATCTATTGACTCTAAAAATAGATGTCATTGTATTAACTTTGATAGAATTTGGAAGAATTGCCTTATAGATCAGTGGTTCTCATCCTGTGGGTCCCCAGGTGTTTTGGCCTACAACTTCCAAAAATCTCAGCCAGTTTACCAGCTGTTAGGATTTCTGGGAGTTGAAGGCCAAAACATCTGGGGACTCACAGGTTGAGAACCATTGTTCTAGATCAGGGCTGTCCAACTGGCGGCCCTGGGGCCATACACGCCCCCCCCCCAGCCTGTTGGACACGGCCCCCGCTATCAGGGGCGGTCCTACAAGATAGGCCAAGTAGGCGACCGCCTAGGGCGCCATCTGGGAAGGGGGCGCCATCCTAGCCGCATGGGGCGCCATCCTGGCCCTGCCGATGTTCCTCAGACAGTGCTACAGCTGCCTGCTTTTTGACCCCGGCTTTGTGTGCTCCGACGCCACTTCTGGGCACGTGCGGAGGTTTTCACGCAGGCGCAGTTGCTCTGGAGCTGAAGTTGAGCGCAGGAGCAACTGCACATGTGCGAAAACCTCCGCGCATGCCCAGTAGCTCCCCTTGCGCAGAAGCCTGTAAGCAAAGCACTCCCTATCGGGCAGGCAGGAGTGTATCCCCTCTCCCTTTGTCTCCGCCGTCTTGTGCGTTTGCAGGGAAGGAGAAAAGAATCAGTGAAGGAAGTGTAAGTGAAGGAATGAATGAAGGGCTTTCCTCCTCCTCCTCCTCTGTGACCTCTTCCTCCCTCCTTCCTTTCTTGGCTCTATTTCTGTCTAGACCTGAGGGCCTGAGGCTATGAGGAATTGTGGGAGTTGGAGGCCAAAACACTTAGAAGGAGGGAGGCGGGCCCAAGTTTGCCCAGGCCGCACTGCCTGTATTCGACCTCATTTGAACATTTTGGCTGTTTTTCTATTTACATTTACATTGGGATCCTAATTTTGGACTTATGGGAGACTCCTATGAATTATGAGTCGGGTGATAGGTAATATATTCTGATTTTGATGCATTTACATTGCATTTCTTGTTGATTATTACACAGTTCTGCTTAATATTGTCATACAATATAATACAAATACAATATAACAATTGTACAAAATATTAATATATAATATTTTATTTTTATTTATTTATTTACTTTTTGCTTCTAGACCGCCTCTCTCAGCCCGAAGGCGACTCGTCACGGTGTACAAATAGCAGGAACTGCTCAAGATAAACAAATCAACAATTATCAATACAATTTCAACATATAAAATTTAACATTTAACGTTAAAAACACAATATCAGCGTCTCATTATTAAGTCGATTTCCAGTTGCATCGTCGTCGTTCCTTAGGTCTCTATTTGATAATCATACTTTATTTTACTTTATTTTGGGTTATTTGAGTTTTATAGGAGTAATGAAAATATTTAGTAGAGGATAATTTTATTTAAATAAATAATTTTATTATTTTATAATATAATAGAATGTTACATTATATTAGCATGTCAATATATTATAATATAATTATATTGTAATGTAGTATAATATAATTATGATATAATATAGTATGAGTATGGTATAATCTATTGTATATACATTGATACAATATAATACTACTAATGGTATTGTGATATAATAATTGTAAATTTGTTTTACATGGGGTACGGCAAAATAATGTTTGGGGGGGGGGGCACCAAAATAATGTTCATCTACCATTTAAAATTACCTTAGACCGCCCCCTGCCCGCTATGCCCCCGGCCGCCATTTTTAATTTTTTAAAAAATTCTAAATTTTTTTTAAATGGCGGGAGGGGGAGGCGGGGCAGGGAGGAGGAAGTGAGCCAGCACCTCCCTGCACCGCCCCCTCCCTGAACTCTCCCTCCTCCTCCTCGTCTTTCCGTGTGCCGCAGCGCGGTGGAAGAGGAGGAGGAGGAAGGAAGAGGAGAACTCTCTCTCCTCCTCTTTCCCCCCACCCGTGCCCTTGCCCAGATCCCGGGCGCTGGCGCTCGCGGGGGGAGAAAGGAGGGACGAAGGAGTAGGCAGTCAGCTGATTGCCTTCTCCTTCATCCCTCATCTTCCCCCCCCCCCGCACACGCCGGCACCCGGGATCCGGGCAAGGGCGCGGGCGGGGGGAAAGAGGAGGAGGCGGAGGGAGAGTTCTCCCTCCGCCTCCTCCTCCTCTTCCACCGGCGCCGCTGGTGTCCCATGCGCCGCGGCGCCGGGGACAGAGGAGGAGGAGGAGGGAGAATGACAGTTTAGGAGGGGCTGGGGGCGGGGCGGGGCGAACGGCCCCCAGGTCATCAGTGACCTCAATTCCGGCCCTTGGCCTGTTAGAAGTTGGACAGCACTGTTCTAGATCAGGCGTGGGCAATTGCCGGCCCTCCAGGGGTTTTGGACTTCAACTCCCAGAAATCCTAGCCAGTTTACCAGCTGTTAGGATTTCTGGGATTTGAAGTCCAAAACATCTGGAGGGCTGGCAATTGCCCACGCCTGTTCTAGATATTCTGTATTTTTTGCACTATATCTTTCAGAGCTAGTTTAACCTTAATCATAATGTGTTCCTACTTTTGATATATTTAGAGAAATTATAAAATAGGACAATCTCAACAGAGATTCATGGGAACATACAATTTCATACTCAGTTTACAGTGAAGGTAGTAATTAATCCTTATTTTTGCTTTGCTATCCTTAACTAGCTGACTATTGAAAGATCATGACCTTTAATACACTTTGAAAAGTCATGATCTTTCAATAGTCAGCTAGTTAAGGATAGCAAGCAAAAAAAATAAGGATTAGTCTCCACTTTCATTATAAGCTGAGCATGAAATCATATGTTCTCTGTTGAGATTGTCCTATTTTGTTGTCAGATTTTTTGAGCCATGCTGTATTCAAAATGTAGTCAAGTTTACCTTCAAATAGTTTTGGGAGATTGACAGGTTATGATCACTGATCTTTTAAAAGGTGTATCTCTTCCTCCTTAATGTATTGTAGTAGTAGACCTTTAATCTATTTATCACTATAGTTTTTAGTAGGGCTTAATATTTAGGTCATTCCCATAGTGGCATTGTGACTGCTAATGTTATGCTTAAAACTGTTTTCCAAAACACCATGCCAATGTGATGCAAACACTTTAAATAATTGTATCACACTATTAGGCTCATAAGAGGTCCAAGATTGGCTGGAGTTCTCTTTCATGTGCTATACATGGAGGGTTGTTGATATAGAACCATAGAATCATAGAGTTGGAAGAGTTGGGCCATCCAGTCCAACTCCTGTTAAGAAGCAGGAAAATTGCATTCAAAGCACCCCTGACAGATGGCCATCCAGCCTCTGATGATGAGCCTCCACTACACTCTGAGGCAGAGTTCCACTGCTGAACAGCTCACAACAGTGAGGAAGTTCTTCCTAATGTTCACGTGGAATCTCCTTTCCTGTAGTTTGAATCCATTGTTTCCAGGGCAGCAGAAAACAAGCTTGCTCCCTCCTCCCTATGACTCCCCCTCACATATTTATACATGGCCATCATCATGTCTCCTCTCAACCTTCTCTTCTTCAGGCTAAACATGCCCAGCTCTTTAAGTGGCTCTTGGTGTCAATCAAATGTAATGGAACTATTATTATACATCTTAATTCTGTAAGATCCTTTCTGCATAAACTATCTTGCCAAGAGTAGTTGTGACTACATTTATTAAAGCTTCACCTATTGACACACCAACCGAAGGTTTCCAGGTTTAAGGCTTTAAAAGAACAACCTCAGTGTTTACCTCAACATTTTCACACAGATCTAAGATACAGGTATCACATATTTCCTGTAGGGCAAAAAAACCCCCAAAATCCCCAAATTTTCTGGTTGCATTTTAAAAATCCAAATGAACAAATGGATTTCCTGGCGACTCCCCTGGGTCCAATAAAATGGATGGGGCCATGACTGAAACTGAAAGAGGAGAACACAAGCTTTGCATTCAGCTTGTTCCAAATTTAATCTCTGGCAGCTCCAGTTGAAAGGGATTTCATGAAGTGATGCAAGATAAGAATTGTGTTTGGGACTTTGGAGGACTGTTGACAGGAAAAGCAGACAATAATGAGAAAGACAATACTGGCATTATATAGTAGTTGTGTGTGTGCATGCATACATGCATATAAATACACATAATAAAACTATGAGGTACATAATCTTCGAATGTCTTGTCATTGTATAATTGGAATTGAATGTTTGCCGTATATGTGTGCTGTGATCCACCCTGAGTCCCCTTCGGAGTGAGAAGGGAGGAATATAAATACTGTAAATAAATAGATAGATAGATAGATATTTATTTACGGTCAAGGACCAACGTCACATTGTATAGAAAATAAAACAATATAAATGTTAAAACTCCGTTCAACTCTACAGTTTAACACCAACAGTATCTAGCCTATTGTGTTTCCGCGTTCAATTTAATATGCTGGTTCCTCGTAGCTAGAACGGCCATGAGATATTTGGCCACCAGGTTGGTTGTCTCCTTGTGTTTGTCGTCGAGCAGCCAGTATAGGTAGAATTCCTCAGATCTGCCAGGTAAGCGGGACAGTATTGGCGAGATTAAGGAGAGGCGGGCATCCACATACAGAGGGCAGTGAAAGAACACATGCTCTATAGATTCAACCACCCCTACGTCGCAGGGGCATATACGTTCATGATAGGGTGTTTTTGTGTACCTGCCCAGTAGCACAGCTGTTGGCAGAGCATTAACTCGGGCCAGAGTGAACACTTTCCTGTGTTTCGGGTTTGTTAGATTTGTTAAATAATTTTGTGTAGCAAAGGGTACGTTAGTACTGCATTTAAATAGTGGCTGATATCTGGCACAGGCTAGATGTTTTTGGTAATCTATATCCATTGTTCTGCGCCTTACTGCTACTCTAGCATTCGTATATCCCAGGAGGTCTAGTTCTTCTTCCTGTAACCCTGATAGTTTGAAGTTTCTGAGAATCGTGTTTTTCCATGTGGACCTAAAAGAGTCTGTCAGGGTTAAAGGGGCCAGTCCTTTGGGTAAGTGTTTTAGCTTTAGCCAGAAGTTTAGTGTAAGAGTCTGGACTCGTGCCTCCATGGAAGGTAAGCCCGCTTCTAGGCGTAGGGTGTTGAATCTATGTCCAGATTGCCCTTCCTCATAGTAACCGTGCTGGACATATATACATTTTTAAAATGTTCTTCCCATGAGTGTGCTGTAATGTGGCAGCCTACGCTGAGGGCACCATGTCTGATATCTCCTGCAATGATTTTCCAGAACAGAGCTGAATTATTGGACTTTGCAGCTGCAATTAATTTATCCCAGTCACTCTTCTGGGCTTGTGACTTCTTTTGTTTAATTACTGCTTTATATCTTGCTTTTATGGTAAACCAATCCTGAGGTATCTGACATAAGTTCTTGCTTCTGTATGTTTTATATATCTTCATCATGTCTTTTTTAAGGGCTTTGCATTCACTGTCAAACCAAGGTTTATGTGTGTGTACTTTCCTATTCATATTATTGCAGTGCTTGGCAGTCAATAACTGTTGTAATTGTGCAATCACATTTTGGTAGAGTGGCATCACGTCGTCTGGTTGGGTAGTTAGAAGTATTTGTGAGTGTATTTGAAGAAGAGCATCAGATTGCAGGGCGTTCTTAACTGCCATATCTAATTTTTGTGTCCATTTTGCTCTGATAGTCCTTGGTCCCTCTTGTGTTTCGCAGGAGGGAGTTTGTTCCAAATAAGTATTTCTGTCACAGGTCTTTAGGTTGAGTGCAAAAGGTAGATGGTCACTGGTCAGCTGTTTGTCAACCCTAAAGTTTTCGATTAGATCCAGTCCTCTATAGGAAACTAATATATAGTCAATTGTTGAGGCTCGTGAGCCTGACAAATAGGTAAATTCCCCTGGCTTGTCACCAGTCACAGAGCCGTTCAAGATTACAAGATCTAAATTATTGGACATATGTAGTAAGCATAGCCCCGCGTAGTTGTGACCTGTGTCCTTAGATTCTCTCTCTGAATTGCTAGTACTGTGAACATTCATTTGGACTGTATGGACTGTATATCTCTGGCACGTGGATTATAAAAGATATTTGGTTTATGAACATTGAGATTGGACTCTGAATTCCGGGATACGGTAACCCCACCGGGGAAGTTATTATAATTTTTTGTTTGATTGCATTTACTACGGAGACCTGTTGGTCCTTTGCTTTTGTTTGAGGTATGCCTATGGGCCAATTATATCATCCTGTCCTGTTGGTTTCAGCCAGACTTTTCTGTTTAGGACCTTCTGCAGTTGTGATGTTATCCATTTCTGATGTTATTCTACTCACATTTGAGCTCCACGATTTGCTGATCTTAATTACGGGGGTAAAGGGAACACGTTCCATGGGTGGAGAGTTAGCCAACTCTTCTTTCCCAAGGTATCTCATGTCAGTCCAGGTGTCTATGTCCTTTACATGACTTTTGTTGGTGTTGCTAACTTTTGGACTACAGTTCTCAATCTGCAGATTTTTGGAATGATTTGTTACTGTGACTTCTCTCTTATCCAGCTCCAGTAGACTGCTGGGTTTTGATCGATCTTCAAAAAATCTAGTAAGGATCAGGTCCAATCTAGCAAAAAAGTTCTTGGTTTGATAAATGAAATGAGCTATGTCTTGATCCTTAAAGGTTACAAGGGCAAGTACCTTAGTGTTATTGTAGTCCAAATATTCAATGTCTAATATATCTGATTTCGTCGGCCCAAGGACGTCTTTCCCTTTGGATTACCATTATTTGTGAGACTGTACTCATACTGCTTATTATTTTGATGCATTTGCCTGTTTGGGAAGGCGTCCGGGACTGTGCCTGAGCCTTTTCCATTACATTCCTTCCCGGAGCTTGGGCGTCTCGGCTCACTTTATGCGTGAGCCCATTCACCGCTATTATTGAGACATTTACTAAGAAGATATTGAAGCTGTGATAAGCTGTGATTATTGTATGTCTGTATATTTCATGTGTACATTTTCTACTACAATATATATGTGTGTATTGACTAGATAAGACTCCATTACTGTCTATATTATTGTACATTGTGCACTCATTTGACCAGCCTACACGCTGCCTTTCCTACTTTTCACAGTGTTCAACCTTATTTCTCTCACAGTTAGCAGCAATGCCAGCTTGTAGAGTCTATTAACAGGTGTAAGTTTGAGACATCGTGTGATTATTCTGCATTTTCATTCAGTTCTATGTTCACCTGCTTCGCGTGACCAGACTTATGCCAAACAGGGCAGCCATACTCAACAGTTTTATTTATTTATTTATTTATTTATTGCGATTTCTGCGCCGCCGACTCCCAAGGGCTCGCGGCGGCTCACATACTACTGGCTCAGCGCCAGAGAAACAGCATAAAAACATACAGCACAAGTAATACAACTTAAAAACAAATAATACAGTTAGAACAGTTAAAACAGTTAAAATGGCAGATTACACAGCAGCGGTGTGAGGGCCTACTCCTCGAAGGCCTGCCTAAACAGATAAGTTTTGCAGGCCCGTCTGAAGGGGAGTAGGTCCCTCAGGGCTCTGGCTTCGGCCGGGAGGGCGTTCCATAGCGTAGGAGCTATCACAGAGAACGCCCTCCGGCGAGTAGATGTTAAACGGGCTAGTTTGGCAGATGGAACTGCCAGCAAGTTGGCCTCTTCAGACCGCAGTGATCTCGGTGGGCAATATAGGGCGAGACGGTCCCTCAGATACGCTGGCCCCAGGCCGTGAATGGCCTTAAAGGTAAGAACCAGCACTTTGAAGGCGACCCGGTGCTCAATGGGTAGCCAGTGCAAATCCCGCAAGATTGGAGTTATTCGGCAGCCTGCTGGAACCCCAGACAGGAGCCGGGCGGCGGTGTTCTGCACCAGCTTGAGCTTCCGGATCGACGACATAGGCAGGCCAACGTAGAGCGCGTTACAGTAGTCCAGCCTCGAGATGACCGTGGCTTGGATCACCGTGGCTAGGTCGTTCCGGGAGAGATAGGGGCCAGCCTCCTTGCCTGGCGGAGGTGGAGAAAGGCAGCCTTGCTGGCCATGGAGACCTGGGCCTCCATGGTCAGCTGGGAGTCCAGCTGGACGCCGAGGCTTTTCACTGACGGCGCTGGTTGTAGTGCCGCACCGTCCAGGGTCGGAAGCCGGGCACCCATCCCGCCCGGATGGCCCAGCCACAAGATTTCCGTCTTCGCGGATTCACCCTCAACCTACTGGCTCGCAGCCATCCAGTGACGGCTTCAAGGCAATGTTGGAAATTATCGGGGACGGACTCGGCCTGCCCCCATCCTCAGAATGAGCTGAGTGTCATCGGCATACTGGTGACAGGTCAGCCCATAACTCCGCACCAGCTGTGCAAGCGGCTGCATGTAGATGTTAAATAACAGAGGGAGAGAATGGCCCCTGAGGGACCCCACAAATCAGTGGGGAGCCCTCGGAGACCACCCCACCCTCCTCACACGCTGAGACCGCTGGCGGAGGAAGGAGGCCAGCCATTTAAGGGCTGTCCCCCTCACTCCGGCCATGGCCAGGCGGTGGATCAAAAGATTGTGGTCGACCGTGTCAAACGCTGCCGTGGGGTCCAATAACACGAGCAGCGCAGACCCGCCTTGGTCGAGCTGGCAGCGGAGTTGATCTGTGATGGAGACCAGGACCGTCTCCGTCCCATGCCCCGAACGGAAGCCGGACTGGAAGGGGTCAAGCCATGTTGCATCATCCAAGAAGGACTGCAGCTGCTCCATTACTGCCCTCTCAACCACCTTGCCCAGGTACGAAAGATTCGACACCGGGCGGTAGTTGGAGGGAACCGCAGGGTCCAATGATGGTTTCTTCAGTAATGGAGCCACCACCGCCTCTTTCAAGCACTCTGGAAAAACCCCTTGCTCAGTTGAGTAAGACAAGGCCAGGGCTGATGTTTTTAATAATTTTGGGTTTGCTCCCCATGTGCTGCCAGTAAGTTTCCACAGGATGTTATTGCATGCAGCTACTTTATGCTCCATGCAGTGTTTCCAAAATATTAGTGTTCGATCAAAGGTGGCACTGAGATATTTAGGATGGAAACAAATAAATATAAAAATCAGACATACTAATAACAAATTAGCATCTGCAAGGCTTGCTAGCAGCTAAACAAACTGATTCCCTGTAAATCCTGCACAACAGATTCATGAAAATGTCTAAAACGGCCACTGATGTTCAGAAAAAATTTGGGGACCCCAACTTAGGGTTCGAACCCACATTTAAGAAGTAGTGTTCTATATCCTAAACAGGGGTGGCTAAATATGGGAATCCTAACCGAATAGCACTTATGCAATATAATGGCAATTTATTCCTCTCCAAACGACATCACATTGATTGTCAGGAAACCTCCTTCAATTTGGTAATAAAATGCCAAATCATCAGGAAAAATGATGATATATTATATCGATGCAAAAATGGATATGAATGCACTCTGTAATAAGGATAATTATTTATTTATGTATTTATCATGTCTGAAGTGAATTGAGAATACAGTTATAATGTATAGAAAAATCACAAAGTTAAAAACTTGTAATTATACTAAATTTCCTTTGACCAGAAGCTGGCCACTTTGAGTGCCTCTAATGTGGCTGCGAGAAGGTCCTCCATTGTGTATGTGGCAGGGCTCAGACCGCATTGTAGTAAGTGGTCTGTGGTTTGCTCTTCTCCACACTCACATGTTGTGGACTCCACTTTGTAGCCCCATTTCTTAAGCTTAGCTCTTGTGATGCCAGAGCGCAGCCTATTTTAAGCCCCCCAGACTTCTGTGTGCCCAAGAGGAAGTTTCTCATTTAGAATCAGCCACTGATTGAGGTTCTGGGTTTTAGCCTGCCACTTTTGGACTCTCATTTACTGAAATGTTCCAGCGAGTATCTCTGTAGATCTTGGGAAGCTGTGTCTTGATTTAAGACATTGGCATGCTGGCTGATACCTGAACATTGGATGGGCCGGAGATGTCACTGCCTTGGTCCTTTCATTACAGGTTGCTACTTCCCGACAGATGTCAGGTGGTTCAATACCAACTAAACAGTATAATTTCTCCAGTGGAAGTAGAGAAGTATTTATTTTAAGTTTGTGGATACTAAACAAAAGCAAAAATGTTAAATAATAATTGGCAAGTTTTATTATAAGAGATTGGTTAGCACTTATAACAGGTTTTCTTGATCTCATATTCATCATCAGCTTTCTCCCCCCACCCTCCAACTCCCATAAACTCTCATAATTGGCCACTTAGACAAGGATTTTGGGGACTATTCCAAAACAGTTAGCAAGCTCCAAGTTGAGGACGACTGATTTATCACTCTGTAAACTACCGTGTTTCCCCGAAAGTATGACACCCCCGATTGTAAGACGTATCGGGGTGTCAGAGGGGTCGGCTTATATAAGCCGTACCCGAAAGTAAGGGCGTACCTCGGGCGGCATGGCGTGGCTGGCGTGGCTGGGCCCGGAATCCTCCTCCTCTTCCTCCTCTTCTTTCCAGCGGCGCCTTCCATCCTCCTCTTCCTCCCAGCAGCGCCTTTCCCTCTCGCTGGTTCCGCCCCCTCCCGTCAGTGAAGGGAGGAGGGGCGGAGCCGCCGAGCGAGAGGGAAGAAAGCGCCGCCCGGAAGTCCCGCCCGCACGGGGGCGGCTCAGGCGTCTTCCCCGCCGCCGCCCCGCCCGCCCGCGCTCCAAATGGGAACCGGGCGGCGGTGAAAAGCGCCTGAGTCGCCCTGGGGCGGGACTTCTGCCGGCGCCTTCTCTCTCGCCGTATCCGCCCTCTCCCTTCACTGAAGGGAGGGGCGGATCGGCGAGGGAGAAGGCGCCATGAAGTCCCGCCCCACGGCGGCCAGGCGCGCCGCCCGCTCACCCCTCTCGCCGGTTCCGGCCCCCCCTCAGCCGCCCCTCTTCCCTTCCCCGCAACGGAGCCTGCAGGGAAACCGATCGATCTCCCTGCAGCCTCCGTTGCGGGGACGGGAAGAGGGGCGGAAGAGGGCTCTCCATTGCGCGGCTAATGTAAGCCGTACCCCGAAAGTAAGCCGTAGTGGGGATTTTGGGGGTCAAAAGAAAGTAAGACGCTGTCTTACTTTCGGGGAAACACGGTAGTAAAATATTCAAACTTGAAAGTTAGAATTCAGTGTGTTCAGCATACTACTGGCAATTAGTAGAGGAAACTAACATACACATCCATGGACTGATTGCAATCAATAATTAAGTTTCAAAGATACGCTTCACCAAAAAAAATAATTACCTTATACATACATGCAAACATGAGCATTCTGCAAAGTATGTAGAGATTCAAAAACTATGTTGTTGAGAATCCTTTTTTTAAAGAGAGAATCCTGCTTTCGTTACCAAAGTTAATTAAAGAGAAAACAAAGCTTTCGATTGTATGGATGGATTCTGCTTTCACTTACCTCATTAACTATCCTCATGAGCTGAGGAATGCAAGGAGGGGATCGTGAACATAAAGGTATGTTGAGATCATGGGAGACAAGCTGCAGCAGAAGAATGAAAACAATACCTTATAGAGGCACTTTACTATGAATTTTCCCAAAGTACACTGCAGTCCACATTTAGGATTCACCCAACATTGCCAACTTTGAATATTAACAGGGTTTGTAGGGAATTGACCTTGGATGCTGGGAATTATAGTTCACCCACAAGAAAAAAGTGCTCTGAACCCAACTGATTATGGATCTGGACCAAACCTGGCACACAGACTCAACATGGCCAACTTGGAATACTGAGGGATTTGAAGGTGATAGACATATGATTTTGGAAACGGTAGTTCACCCGTAATCAAAAAACACTGTAAACCCAACCAACGATAGATCTGGACTTAACTTAGTCGACTGTGAATACAGGTGGGGGTTTGGGGTGATTGATCCACCAAATTGGTAATTGTAGTTCACCCACAATCAAAGAACACTGTGAATCCAATCAATGATGGATCTGGACCAAACTTCACACACATACCCAACATGGCCAAGTTTGAATGCAAGTGGGGTTTGGGGGAACCTACAATTCTGGGAGTTGTAGTTAACCCTCATGCAGAGATCACTGTGAACCAACTGATGATGGATCTGGACCAAACTTGTCATACACACTCAACATGGCCAACTTTGAATACTAGCAGGTTTAGGGAGGATTGGCCCATACTTTTGGGAATTGTAGTTTAGCAGCATCGAGACTACTATGAACTCAACTGGCAATGGATCTGGACCAAACTTGGCATACTTAACCAACATGGCCAATTTTTAATACTGGCGGGGTTTGTGGGAAATTGACCTATGATGTTGGGAGTAGTAGTTCATCTACATCTTTAAGCATTTTCTAATGGGAGTATTCATGAAAAACAAAAGCAAAGACTGATTTTTTTTCTCAGCATTGTAACAGCGTTACAAATTACCTAACCTGGGCATCGCCAGGTACCTACGCTGGTACATTATAAACGGCCTATCAAGAATTTTACATTGTTCTCTAATTCCAACTACCTTATCACGTGTAGCATTGTCATCCAATATGCAGATGAGATCGTGTTTATCTATATGAAAGCTGATTAGCTATATGTTTTCCCAGGGCGGCATCTACACTGTAGAATTAATGTAGTTTGACACTACTTTAAATGCCATGGCTCAATAGTATGGAATCATGGGAGCGGTATTACTAGTGAGGCACAGACTGTCTTGGACAGAGAAGACTAAATACCTTGCCAAACTACAACTCTCCTTATTTCATAGCAGCGCACCATGGCATTTAAAGAGGTGTCAGACTGCATTAATTCTACAATGTAGATACACCCCCTAATCCAAAAGACAAATCCCAAGTTCATTCAATTGTTATAAAATTGGATTCGTAGTTTTATCAGATATAGGAATAAGTATAATTAAACTTTGGGAGATAAAAGTGTATGCTGCTAACTGGAGTTGCCAAATATGTGTATCCTGTTTTGGTTATTTATACTCAGAATCACAGAATCTTAGAAATGGATGAAGCTTCAAAGACCATCTAGTAGTCTAACAATCTGCCATGAAGGGATAGCTGCAGCAAGAAAGATTCCTATCCAACCTTCGCGTAAAGATCTCAAAAAAGGAGAACGCCCCTCTCTTCGAAGCAGGCCCGGATTACCCATAAGGCCACCCTAGGCCATGGCCTAGGGGCGCAAGCCGAAAGGAGCGCAGTTCAGGGACCAAAAAAAATGTTGCAACAAAACCGCAACGCGTGGCATGGAGAGGACTCTCTCTCTTGGGGGAGGGCAGGGGGAGAGCGCTGTGAGGGGACGAGGGAGGAGGGAATGGCACCCCCCCTTGCCATCGCCCCTGCCCCCTTGTCAAGGAAGGAGGGCACGAGGAGGCGGAGGGAAGCCCCCGGGGCCGCTGGTGGACATGCGCGGCACCCAGGAACATGGCGGAGGAGGCGAGGCCGCGGCACTCGCACCCTCCCTCCTGCCGCACATGCCCGGCAGTGGCCCCGGCGGCGGGGCTTCCCTCCACCTCTTCCTCCACCTCGCCACACCCTCCTTCCTTGAGTCAAGGAGGAGGAGGAAAGAAGGGAAGCCCTGCCCCCGGGGCCGCTTCCGAGCATGTGCGGCAGGAGGGAGGGCGCGAGCGCCGCAGCCTCTGCCTCCTCCGTCATATTCCTGGGTGCCGCAGCGGCCCCAGTGTAGCAGGAAAAATCCTACCAAATATTACCCCTTTGACTCCAAGGCTGCTATCCGTGCGGACGCAGGAACGAGAAGACGTGACAACTGGGTTACTTTTCAGGAAACACAGTTTATTCCAAATCCACAGCTGTAGGGGCCTGCCCTTTGGCGTAACAAGACGCAAGGAACAGAACACCCCCTCCTTCCAGTCATTCAGTTTTATACAATCAATTGAGCCGGTCTAAGTCCCGCCCCGTTCATTCATTTCACTGGCTAACACTCATGATGTGCTTCTGATTCTAACCAATTAACAATGCATTAGGTAATCTAATAATTCATTGGCTAACAAACACTACGCAGTTTATTTTCCTGACCAGTTATTAAAGCTTTGTCTATGTGCGTAGATTGTCCCTATATTGTTACTTTTCTGATAAGTTTTCCCACGGACCGGCCAAGTGGGTGTTTCATTAGGCTAACACATGTGATGTCTCCTAGACCAATCACTGTCTAGTAAACAAAGGGCACATGGTGTTTCTCTAAACCAATTGTAGTGCATCAGGACAACCAATGAGATGGCATCCCTTCTAAACCAATCACTGCTGTTCTCTAACGTGCTTGTTAAACCTGCCTCCTTCTCTATGCCTAGCCTATGCTTGGGTAGCATTCTCTTCTGACGTTTCTTCTGTAACTCAATGAATCTCCTTCACCGGGGGCTTCCCTTCCTTCCTCCTCCTCCAAGGAGGAGGAGGAAGGAAGGGAAGCCCCCGGGGACGCTGCCATGCATGCGCAGTACCCAGTAACATGGCGGAGGAGGCCACAGCGCTTGCACTCTCCCTCCTGCCGCACATGCGCAGCAGCGGCCCTGCCCCCGGGGGCGGGGCCTCCAAAGTGTGGCCTATGGCGCCAAAAGGGCTTAATCCGGGCCTGCTTCGAAGCAGTGTTTTATGTTGTCAAACAGTTTTATGGTAAAATGTTCAGGTGGGAATTATTTTCTTGTACTTTCAATCCAAAGCAGCAGCAAACAAGCTCGCCAGTTCAAAGCAGATGTTGTGGGATTTTCTGCCTTGATAATCTGGGATATAGGGCTGTGTAGTAGGACCCTCAGAGAGTGGAGAATAGCATGATCCAGACAAGCTGAGATCAGTGTTTACAACAGCTGTTGTCTTCTGTGGAAGGAAGGAAGCCAGTAATACTATTTGTCCTGTTCAGTAGAAATTGAGACAGTCCCAAGGCATAAGCATTTCTAATTTAGTATACATACCCTTTCGACACCACTACTTGCTATTGTATGTGTTTTTGTAAAGGCAGAGTTCCCATTAATTCCTCCCAAGACAAAATGATCACAATGTGGTACACAGCATGCTGTCCCTAAAAATAGCCTACTTCAAGAGATGGTTGTCCAGAAGTTTTTGATTGGACTCATTTTGGAACAAATGCTGACACACATTACATTTTGGATTACAACTCTATGTCACATCATATGATTACTTTAAGAAATCATATATGGGTTGTTGTAGTTTTTTCGGGCTGTACGGCCGTGTTTTAGAAGCTTTCACTCCTGACGTTTCACCTGCATCTGTGGCAGGCATCCTTAGAGGTTGTGAGGTCTGTTGGAAACTAGGAAAATGGGTTTATATGCCTGTGGAAAGTCCACGGTGGGAGAAAGAAGTCTTGTTTGTTGGAGCTAGGTGTGAATGTTTCAACTGTCCACCTTGATTAGCATTTGATGGCCTGACAGTTTTTAGGTTTTGGCTTGTTACTGACTGAGAGAATCCTTTGTTGAGAGGTGATTAGGTGTTCCTGATTGCTTCTTGTCTGGAGTTCCCCTGTGTTTGAGTTTTGTTCTTTATTTACGGTTATAATTTTAGGAGAGAATGCTTCTAGAACATGGCCATACAGCCAGAAAAACCTACAACAACCAGTGATTCTGGCCTTTGACAATACATTAAATCATATATGGTTTCTTAACTTCGGGAAAACATCATAACAGTCAATCAAATAAAATGTCAAAATGTATCACAAAAACCTTTAAAGTAACTTTAGAAAATGCATTTAATGAATATTTTAATAATAATAATAACAACAACAACAATAACAACAGCACTCTATGTATAGTCCACCCTTCTCCCCGAGGGGACTCAGAGCGGATTACAGCATATAAACAAAGACAGGCATATACATAAGATAAAGACTGAAATACAAATAAACACAGAATGTGAATGTGAATTTAAAATTCATAATTTAAAATTGACTGGGTAGACCTGCCAGAAAGAGATAGTTGTGTCTTCAAATCTCACAGCTGATTTAGCCGTCTGAGCTGTTCTGGCACAATCTTGGGGTGACTGATGGAAAGATCCTCTCAGTTATGGTTGCCAGTTGGCTTCTGGTTGGGTGGAGAAAATACCCCCAGAGGACCTTGATGTCCTAAAAGGAGGATTGTATGGGAGTATTGTATGTAGGTAGTCTGGATTCAAACCATGTAGGCTTTAAAGTTCAAAACTAGCACTTTGTCCATTTCCCAGAAACTAATAGGCAGCCAATGGAGTGACTTTATGTGTGTAATATGCTAATTCCTAGATGTTCCTGTAACTAGTCTGGCTGCCGTGTTTTCATTTTTCTTCCTCTTTACATTACATGTAAATAGCTTTCTTCTTTCTAGTTAGTGAAACAATAATCTAAAGTATACACTGGAATTACAGTCCTATATCTGGATTACGATTTGAACCAACAAACTGTTTTTAATTGAATGTTTATAACTGTTTTAACTGTGTTTAATTGTAATTATTATTTTTAATGTATTGTGTTGGCATCTAATGGCTGCCTATTGTAAGCCATCCCAAGTCCCTCTTCAGAGGTGAGAAGGACAGGATATAAATGCTCAAAATCATGTGTTATAAATACTATAACTCTCATCAAAAAAGGAATCATCCACTTCTCTAAGTAGAGTGGCAAAAGAAAATAGCTTAATCCAGCCTAGGAGACCCTAAAAGAAGCAGTGTTAGTTGAGGTGGTTGGCTACCTAAGGTTACTTTATTTATTTATTGATCATGTCAGAAGTGAATTGAGAATACAGTGCCTCTGGTGTGATCAGCCACTTCCAAAAGGGACAGAGTTTCATCTATGCTGATGATAGTGCCATCACCACTCAAGCAGGGAGCTTTGAAATTGTTGAATAGAAGCTCTCCAAAGCTTTAGGTGCTCTTACTGCTCTTACTGCAGTAAGAGCAGTAAGAGCAGTAAAGATTAGGAATCAGCAGGGAAAACCAGCTGATTCCTAATCCATCTAAAATGCAGGCGTATGCTTTTCATCGTAAGAACAGACAAGCTTCCTAAGGTGACATGAATGCTTCCCCCTCTCCACAAAATGACCCTCGACATATCCATGGGTCACTTCAAAATCCATGGTTTTGACCCCCAAATCTGCCCTCAACATATATATGAAGTCACCTTATATGTGGGTATATATCAGGCATGGGCAAATTCCGGCCCTTTGGGTGTTGTGGACTTTCACTCCCACAATTCCTAATAGCCAGTGGGCTGTTAGGAATTGTGGGAGTTGAAGTCCAAAATACCTAGAGTTTGTCCATGGCACTCCCTAAAGCTCCAAGGTAGGAAAGTTAGGACTAATAAAGGGAAATATTTCTTCACCCAGAGGGTCATTGGGTTATGGAACTCACTTCCAGAGGAGGTTGTGACAGCGGTCAGCCTGGACAGCTTCAAGGCAGGATTAGACAGATTCATGGATACCAAGGGAATCAGTAGTTACTGAAAAGGACATCCAAGTGCCACCTCGGAGTTGGTTGAGGTAGGCAGGATTTCCCCGGGTACTGGTTGTGGGGGGTCGGGAGCAGGTCAGGGTTTTGCCCTCCCTTCTGCTCGAGATCCCCGTGTACAACTGGTGGGCCACTGTGTGATACAGAATGCTGGACTAGATGGGCTGAGGTCCGATTCAGCATGGCTCTTCTTATGTTCTTATGTTCTTATGTTCTTATGTATATGGTTCTCCTTCTGAAGCAATCCACATTTCGGCTTCACTCAAATTTACCCTCATGAGAAAAATTAATAAGAGAGAATGGTGACTTCCCTGCTGGAGTTCTATTTATGAACTGGTGGGTGCCATGGGCATTTCTGCATAGTTTAATGCTATTCTAAATTGCTATATCACTTGGGCAAAGAGGTTGCAGAAACGAGAGAGAAGGAAAGGTTCTTCTATATTAGAAATACTGTTGATTATCCAAAACTGTGCAGGCCATTCCTTTTAAAGAAAAGCTGACAATATTGACGTCATCATGGTTTCATGCTGTTCACAGATGTTTCCTTTAATTCAGCTCCAAAAAGCAAAGTAATTAACTTCAAAGTTTTGCTTCTCTTGCCTCTAGAGCAATTTTTTTCCTTCACAATTTCACAAATTATTTTCAGATACAAGCATCACCAATGGTTTATCTACAGTTGAACATCTGTCTGTAGTGGTTCAATGGTTTTATTATCATTCTTAACTATTCCAATGATTCTTAGTAGCCCTTACCAAAGAAACAATTAATCATTCAATTATTTGGAGGAGGAGGAGCTTTGTTGTGAGGAAATCCTGAATCTCCTTATCTGTAGTTTGTGGATACTGTGCCAATGAAATAGGCACTGGTAAAACTTATTGCTTGAAGTTGGTTGCTATGGGTTGCCTTCTCTTGCAACTGTATAACCCTGAAAAAATATAAATGATAGCATAACGGAACAATTAGATTCTGGGCAATCTCTGGAAATATAGTTTGCTATTCCTAGCTATGAAAGTATATATATAACAAAAAGCAGTGATTCAGCAAGCAAAACAATAAACCAAAATTTTTTGAGCACTATAAAAAGTGCTTGGGGACCCGGCGGTGCCCGGGTTATTTGAGAAAGACATTGTGTGCCAAGGTTGGTCTTTATCAGTTTTTTATGTGGCTCGCAGTGCTCTCAGGAAGTTAGTGAAGGTACTGTGAATCCTGCGAATCCAGTCCAGGGTCCATTCTCCTCCAAACAGCACTAGGCTGTAGAGTAGGTAATGAGGGCTCTGTGTGCCAAGTTTGATCTTGATCAGTCATTGCATGAAGATCGCAGTGGTCTCAGAAAGTGAGTGAAGGTACTGAAAGTCCCATCATCCGTGGTCCATCCTCCTCCAAACTGCACCAGATGTAGAGTGGGGCATTGGGGCTCTGTGTGCGAAGTTTGGTCTTGATCAGTCATTGGATGAGGGTCGCAGCGGTCTCGGGAAGTGAGTGGATGTACTTCAAGTCCCATCATCCATGGTCTGCCCTCCTCCAAACTGCAGTAGGATGTAGAGTGGGTCATGGGGGCTCTGTGTGCCAAGTTTGGTCTTTATTGGTCATTATATGAGGGTCGCAGTGGTCTCTGGTTGTGAGTGAAGGTACTGCAAGTCCCATCATCCATGGTCTGTCCTCCTTCACACTTGCACTATTGAAGAGATTAAGTTTTGGATCCGTTCTACGCCTTGGAATTACAATTCGGCATTCTACGCCTTGGAATTACAATTCGACGTATATTTCGCCGCTTTAAACTTTTCGGATATACACATGGAAATTACTCTACTCACCAATGTCAGACATTGATTTATTGGGACACTTCATTCTCTGGAGTAGGGTACAGTATGCGTAATCGGTCCAAACTTTATATTTATAATATGTATTGTGCAGCTCAGTTTCTACCATATATTTTCGAATTATAGTATATATATTTGAATTGTGCTGACTCCCAGTGGTTTTTGTAGTTTGTCAGACCCTTGCTCTGTTGTTAAATCCTTCAGACTGTACCAGGATGTAGAGTGGGTCATAGGGGCTCTGTTTCCCAAGTTTTGTCATTATCGGTCTTTGGATGAAGGTTGTAGTGGTCTCAGGATATGAGTGAAAGTACTGCAAGTCCCATTATCCATGGTCCATCCTACCCCAAACCGCACCAGGATGTAGATTGGGTCATGGGGGCTCTGTGTGCCAAGTTTGGTCTTTATTGGTCATTGGATGAGGGTCGCAGCACTCTCAGAATGTGAGTGAAGGTACTGCAAGTCCCATCATCTATGGTCCATACTCCCCCAAAGCACACCAGGATGTAGAGTGGGTCATGGGGACTCTGTGTGCCAAGTTTGGTCTTGATCTGTCATTGGTGGTGACCACAGTGGACTGTGGGTGCCCAAGTGTTTTTAAAGTACTACAAATTCCATATTCCGTGGTCCACCCCCTCCCAACTGCATGGGGGTTATGTGTGGCAAGTTATCTGTGGCCTGTGAAAGTGAGAGCCAATCAGAAAGCTGCCACATACACCTCCCTATGTCTGCCCTACGTCCTCAACATACAAACATTCTCTTTTATGATATACATAGATGACACAACTAAATGTTCACAATACAAAAGGCATTTTTTTTCTTTTCAACTCACTCTCAATAAAGCACCTTTCCTTTGTAATTTTGTGACTGTATTATCTGTGCTTCATGTTTTAACTAGACCCCAGTGTTGAGGACAATGGCGGACTGGGTCTAAAGATTTTGGTTGTCAGGAGAAAACGGAAGCCAAGTATAAGGATATAATTTAATTTTTATAAAAAATGAAGACAATTTTTAAAAAATACGTAAGTGGAAAAAGGTACAAATTACCTTCAGCTGCATGTCACTATCCCAAGCTGGGATGTCCAGCTAAGCTTCATTACACAGTCACAATAATAAAGATCAGAGGCTATATAATATATGTATTAGCCTCACATAACCCAAATCAGAATTATTTTTTCAGAGTTATAATATTCTTAAATATAAAGTATCATCAAGAAATGTTTGTATTTATTTTTATTAAAATAGCAGTACAATGTAATTTTTAGTTGCATATAATAATGATATTCTATTATATTTTCAAATGACTAAAAGGTTATTAATATTAATATTTGAATATTGTGGTATTAAAATTGTTGCACTCCAAGGCTGGGAACCACCTCAGTACTTAACACACACTCCAGTCCAAGGTAAAATGGAAAAGCAGTTTACTGTAGAATATATACTGTATAAAAAGCAATTCAACAAAATAATATAAAAAACCAAAGTCCAAATATCAGGAATAATAATCAGGTACAGAACTAGCATCAATAACCAGGAGTACAAAAGCAGAATTAAACCAAAACATGCGATTCAGGAACTGTCCTCAAAACTTGGAATCATGAGACATGAACAAAAGGAAATATGAGACATGGAACTCGAAAATCCCTTGACTTGACAGTTCTATACTCAAACACCAATGTTGCTTGGACTGACGGACACTTCTGCTAGGCTAGCTAATATAGAGAGAAAATCATGTCTTCTCTCTTGGGAAACTGATAAGGACTTCTTGGCTAATAGGCATCTTGACCTTCGTAAACTCTCCTGAGAAGCTCTATGTTGATGGAATGTAAATCTCCTATGTAACTGCTCATTTGTCTGCTAACCTGGACTTTAATTTTCATCCTCTGAGCTCAGATCTGTTTTTGACCTTGCTTCCCTAGTGAACTGCCTTTCAGGAATGTGGCCTTCAGACACAGACCACTCATTTTCAGGGCTTAAAATTTCTTGCTGGCTCTCCTACTGAATTGCAGACCCAGAATCCCCAGTGTCATCACAATGACTAACAGGCCCAGAATCACCAGAGATATCAGGTGCAGACACAATCAAAGGCTGAATTACAACAAAAATGATGGTCACAAGACTAATTTTGTGGCTGGTATGGTTTTGTCAGGAAAATCATGCAGGAAGTAGGATTTGGACTCCTAGAACCAGAGTTTCTGACTGCCTCTGGAGATTCAGGACTCACAGGTTCACCTGAGATTGGTTCCCTGGAGAGAGAAAATTCAGCTCCAGAGTCCAAAAAGGAGGCCAGAAGTAGAGTCTACAAGAAACACTGTTAACTGAAGCCATCAGCTTGCGACTTCAGCACACAAAGCTCATGAAATAAAATTTTGGTAGGATAAAAGCACCTTTGGTTGGGGCTTATCATAAGATGCCACATATGTCTAAAGTTACATTGGCCTAGAACCGGGATGGGATCATTTCCTTTCAATGTATCCAACATCACTGTTGTTCTACCACTGTTTCTTGTGCAGTAGTTTCCTTCTGCTGTAGTCTTAATATTGAGAGGAAGGTCTCATAAGAATGCTGCAGTTGTGCCATGATGCAGTTGTAGAAAACTAGAAAACACAACACACATGCATTCAACAAGGCAAACACAAGTAGAAGGCAAGCTCCAAAGAGCCAGCATTGTATAATTGCAGTGAGTAATGAAAGTGATTGTTTCAATAACAGCATGTTTCCATTTGCTTGATCAACACCATGGCTGGTGTAATAAAGTTCTTGGTAGGAAGTCTCTAGGCCAGTGATTTTCAACCTTTTTTGAGCTGTGGCACATTTTTTACATTTACAAAATCCTGGGGCACACCACCAACCAAAATGACACAAAATGACACTCTAACACAGTAATACATATAGTTAATATGTTTTTAAATGTATTTATACACTCACTTAGTGTGAAACCTGGGCCTGTTTCGATGAACACAAAATAGATATCCTGGCATTTTCCCTTCTCAAAAACTTCTCCATCACTGTCACTCACTTGTCTTGCTGTGATCCCAAATTGCCACTGTCACTTGACACGCAGCTGCAGCACTAACTCTAACTTTGTTTACTTAGCCGCATCTGAGCGAATCCAATATGGTGCGACCATAGCACTCTCGCGTCACTTCTTAGGTGACGTGAGAGTGCTATGGTTCCATTTCTTAAAGGGACAGATGCGCCTTATAGTTTATATATGAATAAAGTTCGAGAATAATTTCCCACGGCACACCTGATGATCTCTCACGGCACACTAGTGTTCCTCGGCACACAGGTTGAAAATCACTGCTCTAGGATAAATGTTTGGTTATAAGGAGACTAAGGATTTCCTTGGGTTAGAGAATGTGAGCAGCCAAGCAATTAAATGTTTTGTGCAACAATAAAAATACAGAGAAATGAAAATCTATGTCCTTATGTTACAAGTTCTACAAAATGCAAGAACCTAAAACTCTGATAGGAATCCCTATCTGGATGAAATATTGTATGAATGATTTTATAGCCATACATGTTCTGGTCCCTGCTGGAATAAACTATGCAGAAAGGGGTCTGACCACAGAAAAAGAATACATAGAGAAGGTTTAAAATCACGTATATTCCAGTTGTATTTCAACTGCAACTCCTAACATCCCCCAGTATTCGCTATGCTATCTAGGTCTGATGAGACTTAGGATCCAACAACATCTGGAGGGATAAATAAATCTGTCCCTGTTCTGCAGGAATGTCACTATTATTTTAAATGCCAGATGTTTGCAACTATTTCTTCATAGTCATCCGTAGAAGCAGATGCAAGAAAAAATGTCACCATTTCCTCCTTATTAAGAAGTTTACTAGCTTGTTAAATGACATGGTGAGGGGAGTGGGGAGAATAAAAGTTGAGCCAGAGTGCAGAAAAAGGATGCTCGCTTGGGAAAGGAGGTCAGTCCACTTAGAACTGCAGCAATTTGTTTATTCAAATCTTTAGATGCGTTCCTTCTTGCGTAAAGGATCTAGCCTACTCCTGAACTCCCAATCAGAACGGCCATTGTGGAATTTCCTTCTAGGGAAATAATCTACAGACACTTGCAAGCATCACACGCCCATTTCCTGAGTAACCTCCGCTCTACTTTAACCCATACTCCTTTGGAGAATGAAGAGGTTTAACAAATACTCTGGATGCAGGCTCTACTAATTCACTGTCTTTATAACCAACTATCTGTCTCAGTGCCTGGGTGTTTCATGGACTATTTTCACTTGTTTGTCCCTTTTCTTAGAATGGTTGATAACACCAATTCATTGAAATATGTCTGAGACCATAATTGTAAGTAACATGCAGATTAGATGTGCCTATTGAGCAGAGCTCGGGTAAACTGGTTTTGTTTGTCTGTTTGTCTGTTTGTTTGTTTTTGGAGTGCTGCTCCGAGAATATCACACTCAACATGGCCAATGCTGGGGGAGGGATTCTGGAAGTTGTGGTTCAAAACATTCTGGATTCTTTTTTTAATTGTTTATTTATTTATTCAAATAGACATACAGTACATTTTCAAGTGTTTGTTGCATACAGTGAGATACTTCCAATCTATTAGTGTTCCATAATCATTTCTCAGCCTTTCCTGGACAGGCCTATTCAAGAAGCACCTGCTCTAGTAACTTCTTGATTAGACTAGTGCAATGTGCAGGAGCACGTAAAAATCAGCTGGTGAGTGTGTTAACTGAAAAATGCAAAGCACAAAGCTCATTGGTTGGGCCACACCTGAGAGGCTAGCTGAGCCTGGGAGTTTTGGCAACAGTTACATGTTTAGTTTTTTTGTGCAGGAGTTTGCCAAGACAAGTCAGTATATTTTCTGCTTCTGAGCTGCTGGAGAAAGATCCTTCACATGGAAACCCAAGGAACATTTGAATCTCTCAAGGGACATTGTGTGAGTCAATGCAACTGTTCCTATGACTATGTTGCTCAGCATAACAAAGAGTAAACACCTTATTCCTTAGGGATCATCCACGTGGCATATCTTTTCTCTAGCAAGACAGTGTGTGGATTGGTAGAGACATAAACTACGTGTGCTTTTCATTCTGCAACACTATGCACTCTATTTGGTGCTGCCCTTGAAGAATGGTGCAAAGACTGCACCCAGGGCATTACGTAGCAACTAGAAGAATTCTGCTCCTTGAGGCAGAGTCTCAGTCCGCTGATCCTTAGCCAGTCCATTACAGCATCTGTTCAACATTTCCACAGTCTCACCAGATAACAAGAAAAGGTAGAGCTGGGATATCTTCAGCGTATTGGACTCACCCAGCTGCACAATTCCTGATGACTTCATATTGTGGTAGCATTGAAATATTTAATAGCACTGAAACAGAATACAACACTTTAGGAGAGATATTCACTAGTGCTACTGTTGTAGTAGAGCCCCTATGTAGTTAGCCTTCCAAGTAGAAAAAGATTCACCGTAACACTATGCAGCTTAATTTCACATCTCCTTGTTAGCCTAATTAGGTCATCATACTCAATGGTGTAGAAAGCTGCTAAGACATCAAGGAATGTCAACAAAGTAGCATTTTCTATTTATAGCAGGCATTCAGACCTAGTCTCCAGGGTCATAGTCCAATACTTAAACCACTACGCTATGCTGCAATTGTCATATTTTTCACAAATACATGAAAATGAAACCCTTAGAGACCAATGACCTCAGCACACGCAGCCTGGGCTGCGTTTCCATGCACTTCAGAAACCGAGTCCCACGGAAGCCATAACATGACGAAAGGGCACTTCCAGTGGAACTTGTGGGACTCAGTGTCTGCAGCACATGGAAACGGAGCCCAGGCTGTATCTTCAGCAGTCAGGTGTTACCCAACTCCAAACTGAAAAAAACCTGGAGAAAACAGGGAAAGGATGTGGGATCACTGGCCATCCCAGAAGACGAACCTTAGTGGAAGGGAACAAAGTAAGATGGTTCCCTCCGCTTTTACCTGCTTTCTCCCCACTCATAGGATGAGGTCCCTAGACCAATGCTTAACACTAAGAAGAGGGAACTCCCAATATCTAAAGGTTCCACCTAGAATATTGTAATATTAGAATGAAGTCATGACAATATATTCGCTGGCTTAGTGCTATTTGTTAGCGTATGTCGTAAAGATGAACAGAGTATAAGATTACAGCCTGTATTGGACGGGGTTACATTCCCCCTGAAGACCCAGGTTTGCAGCTTGGGAGTGATCCTGGATTCATCACTGAGCCTGGAATCCCAGGTCTCTGCGGTGGTCAGAGAAGCTTTTGCACAAGTAAAACTTGCACACGTACCTTGGGAAATCAGACTTGGCCATGGTGGTCTAAGCTCTTGTTACATCCCAAACTGACTACTGCAACGCGCTCTACATGGGGTTGCCTTTGAAGACTGTTTGGAAGCTTCAAGTGGTCCAATGGGCAGCCGCCAGATTGTTCACTGGAATGATGTACAGGGAGCATACAACTCCCTTGTTATGTCAGCTCCACTGGCTACCAGTCTGCTACTGAGCACAATTCAAAGTGCTGGCTTTAGCCTATAAAGCCCTAAATGATTCCAGCCCAGCTTACCTGTCCGAATGTATCTCCTTCTATGAACCATCTTGGAGGTTAAGATCAACTGGGGAGGCCCTGCTCTCGGTCCCACCTCCTTCACATGGCTGGTGGGGACGAGAGACAGGGCCCTCTCAATGGTGGCCCCTCAGTTGTGGAACTCCCTCTCCAGTGATATTCGATCAGCTCCTTTTCTCCTAGCCTTCGGAAAGACAGTTAAAACATGGCTATGGGACCAAGCTTTTAGAGGGTAACTGCAATTCAATAAATGAATGTAGAATCTGTGCAATGACAACTGGGATGGCTCTGGACTACAATCTTGGACAATGTGGTTTTAATAATTGATGTAATTGTTTGATGTTTTGTGGTTTTTAATGTAAATGTTTATTTAATCGTGTGCTTTTATGGTTTTGAATTATTGCTGATGTGTAAAGCCGCTCTAAGTCCCCCTTGAGGTTGAGAAGGGTGGGGTACAAATGTCGTAAATAAATAACTCTGTATTTTAGGATAGGACGGGAGTACCCTCACTGCAGTGCATCACCTGCCACCAATACTTATATGTGAGCAATGAAAGATGGACTAGCTACATTTAATGAATCATATATTAATTAGTTATAACCTCCCATCCAGCCACCTTAGTCTGAACTTAGTAATGAACTTATTGGTTCGTGGCACTCTTGAAGCTCAAAAATATTTAATTAAATCCAACCAATTATGTGTTGACTGTTTAAATCTTTCCTCAATGAGATTTAACATGTAACATTTCTAGTTATCAACACTCCTTCTTCCTCTGGTGCAATTAAAGAGGGGTTTGCCTTGTTACTGATTGCAAAGGAGGGTCTAAGGGGGAAATAGAGGACTGGAGGCTCTGCTTACTTCACAGACACCACCCCTATTATCCCCCAACTTTTCTAAACCCCTTTAAAAGCAAATAGTGAAGGAAGCTACCACTAAAGATAAGGAGAACAGATTTCCTGTAATTCAACCATTGTTTTAAATTGGCAGGGTGTGGGTAAGTTACTTGCAAGGAGGACTGGCAAGCAGTTGGGCATTTCGTATTCTGGATATCATGATCTTACATAACCTCCTTCTTTCGACAATGATAAGTCTCTCTTTTATTTCTTCAGCATGGGATGAGCCAGCCCAGTAGCATTTATAAGCCCTGGCCTTCTGCCCCAAAGTTCGGCCCCGGGGGGCATAACTGTTGCCAGAACCAGGAGGATTAAACAACTCAAACCCAAAGCCTTGGATGGGAACGCTGTGTTTCCCTCACAACTTCTATTTCTTCCTATATTTTTCTCGTTCAGTCCCTCTCATCTGCAGGGGCAGCTAGAGTATTATTCTGAGATTAGACTAGAACAAGTTGTCCATGGGTTCAGGCTGATCATATCCTGTAATTTAATATTTTTGCGGGAGAGGGGTTGGTATATTTTAGATAACAGTTACTTTGCAGAATTGCTTCTTTTTTCCTATCTTGTGCTGGGTAGAATGACAAGGAGTACAATGTTTTCTAAGCCAGGTCTTTTGGTTGTGCGGACCACCTGTCTAAACAGTTCAGGAAATGACTACAGCATGAAACACCATGCATTTCCAGAGTGTTGACACAAAACAAGAGCATTACCTATTCCAATGAAATGTTCCAACATCACCACAAATGTGTAACATTTCAGCAAATGTATGTGTCTATGTATAAGGAGCCCCCGGTGATGCAGCGGGTTAAACTACTGAGCTGCTGAACTTGTTGACCGAAAGGCTGACGGTTCGAATTTGGGGAGTGGGGTGAGCTCCCTCTATTAGCCCCAGCTTCTGCCAACCTAGGAGTTTCAAAACATGCAAATCTGAATAGATAAATAGGTACTGCTTCGGCAGGAAAGTAAGGGTGCTCCATGTAGTCATGCTGGTCACATGACCTTGGAGGTGTCTACGGACAAAATTGGCTCTTTGGCTTAGAAATGGAGATGAGCACCACCCCCCAGAGTCAGACTCAACTAGACTTCATGTCAAGGGGAAACCTTTATTTTTAACTATGTATGTGTGCTTGTGGATTTTAGAGGAGAAGAAGAGGGGAGGAAGGGGAAGTAGTAATATGATTGTATTGCATTTCATCTTGATTAAAAATGTAATCACTGTAATATGATTGTGAAAATAAAAAACTTTCATCATCTTTTTTATATTTATTGTTTTAAACTTTACACCTGCTTGAACTTTTCATCTTCCTCATCCACTGATAAATGTTTCCTTTCTGTCTTATTCCTCCCAGGAAAAGTCTTCAGAGACCAATGCAGTGACGGAGAAGTCAGCGAGTCCATCTGTGGCAAAGCTTGCTGGAAAATTCCAAGACCAATCATCAGTCTCTGGAAAGGAGGTGAGCTACAATCCAACAAAAGAAGGAAGAAACATTGATTGATTTCAAAATAAATCTGCATTGGTTACTTAAATTCTTCTATATGCAAAGGATGTAGCAACTGAAGAGACTAACTGAGAGAACAAAGTTGGTATTGTAAGCTTTTGTAGATTTCTACTTAGGGCCCTTTCTACACTGGGCTGTTTAGACAGGTGTAAATTTGCCCTGGAGCAGCCCCAGATGCAGCATGCTTGTACCAAATTGAGATCAGTGGTTTCCAACCTTTGGTCCTCCAGGTGTTTTAGTCTTCAACTCCCAGAAATCCCAGCCATCTCTCCAGCTATTAGGAATTGTGGAAGCTGAAGTCCAAAACACTTGGAGGACTAGAGATTGGAACCACTAATCTAGATGGTCCAGAGCAGGGGTGCTCATTAGGTAGCTCGGGAGCTACTAGTAGATCTCACCAGCCGGATGGGGCACTCCTGCCATGTGCGCGCACACCCTGTACGCACGCGCACTCCTGCTGCTGGCTTCCACTCTCGCGGTGCTTCTTTCGCCTTCTTTCGCCTGCGGGGCATTGCAGGAAGAAGGAAGCACGAGGCGGGGCCTCTGGAGGGAGCGCCCTGCCTCTCTCTCATCCAGAACCAGCTGTGCAGCCTCCATTGCTGGTGAGACAGGCAGGCCGGAGCGCTCCCTCTGGATGCCCCGCCTCGTGCTTTCTCCTTCCTGCAATGCTCCGCAGGCGGAAAACTGCAACAGGAGCACGCGCGGTGGCGGGAGTGTGTGGCGGTGGGAGCGCGCGGGAGTGCACGGCGGCGGGGGCAGGTAGATCTTTTGGACTTGGTTGCTTTAAGAGTAGCTCGCATGCTGAAAAAGTGTGAGCACCCCTGGTCCAGAGCATATTCGCTCACCTGTGCTGTCACCTTCCCTATTTGGCAACTATTCTTATTCAGCTATATTAAGCAGCTATAATTGTATGTAGTGTAGCTCTACTCTAGGTGTACTGTGTCACTGCAAAACAATATGTATAATACAAGGGCTTCTAGCATAATTTCTCAAGACCTTCCCCCAAATATCACTGTTGTTAGTTCATTCCCCCATACCAAGATTGTACTTTTTTCTTACTTGAATGTTCTTCCTTTTCTGTCACTTGAAATGCTGTTTTTTTCGGTTTTTAGATTCCAGTTGCTAAACCAACCCGTAGAAAACCACCATGTTCCCTTCCTCTCCACACACACAAAGCAGAGCATGGCCAAAATGGTGAGCTAGTAAGTATCAATGTTTTGAGATTTATTTTCTTTTCATTCTCTCCAGGCAGAATGGTCCAATGGTTAGAGTGGTGGGATCATTAGCATAAGAAGCTAGGTAATTTTGGAAAGAGCAGAGAGGAGGCCAGCTAGACCATCCGTATCCTCATAAAATGTGCCCGTGAAGACATTGGCCAACGGGACCAATGGAAAGCCCTTCCCTGCAGATCTGAAAACTAAAGTTAGTTGTATAGCGACACAAAGCCTTTCTGACAGTACTAATACAATCTTTAAAAGTCAAAGCCAGCATTTTGAATTGTGTCACAGGCTGGTAACTAGTGATGTTATTTCAACAGGAGTTTTTCGGGGTGAGGTGTGGGATCACATTACCCCTGTAATAACTATAGTCCATAGTCTGGCTACAACATTATTGGGCGAGTGGGCTCCTCATAAATGTACAGCAGAGTAACTTATGAGCAGCAGCATGACCCAGCACCACTAGCCAAAAGTGATAAAAAGAACAAAAAACACACAGACCAATGTTATATCTTCCTTAGGAAGCTTTTATTTATAGCAAAATAATATAGTCACACTACTTACAAGATCAAGGTTTCCACAACATAAATAAAGATTTATTAGCAGACTTCAAGAAAAATCTGAAGACCTGGCTTTTCCGTTGTGCCTTTGAAGAATGACTATCCCCTTCAGTAGTGTTTCCCTATGACGCACTTCCCCCCATTCTTAATTGAAAGCCTTTCCCCACTATTTTATTTTCTTGGCCCCCCTATCTCCTACTATTTGCGATCTCCTACTCCTATCTCACCCTCAGGGTTGAGAAGGGCGGCATATAAATAACGTAAATAAATGCATAAAATTAAATAAATAAAAATACCTAGTTAATTTTTAATATTTATGACAAACATTTTGAACCCACTGAAGTTTCTAAACAGTTTACAAAGATAGCCCAACATGTTCCTTAAATAGTGGGGAACTTAGGAGGCATGGATGGGAGCCATATATAGTGTCACGGTTTGTCAGATAAAGGGCTAAATCAGTCCTTCCAATTGACAGGGACCAGCATGCGGAATGCATTCCATACAAGTTACTGTGAAGGCATCCTTGGGAAAAGGCACATGCTTTTGCTCCAGCCACTTAACATACCCTCAGACTGGTTCTATAGCCATGGAAGAAGCTGCTGATCTGAACAATTCTTCTATGTGTGTCTTGTATTCATAAAAGCCATCCCTACAACTGTACTATAATTTGATGTGTCTGTCTGCCATGCTATACAAATTAATTTAACCCACAGAGTTACCAAATTCTTTCCTTTTTTCTGTCCCTCTTCTTTGCAGTGGGAGGTTACTTTATGTAGTATTTATTGACATATTTACTTCATTTGTAGTCTGCCCTTCTCACCCCGCAGGGGACTCAGGGCGGATTACAATGTACACATTACATTTAGACACACAAACACACAAGACAGACATAGGCAATTTAACATCTAGCCATCAGGGGGAGGTGTCGCACTCCTTCATTTCTCAGCGTGTTTTCTGGAGATCTTTTTTATGGCCTCGTAAATCAGTTAAATTTAGCCTCCCCACTAAGTAGTACCTTAATTTCCTACTTGACAGATGCAACTGTCTTTCGGGTTGCAAAGGTCGACAACAGGCTACACAATAGGTCGAGAGCCCACCTCGTCTGGGCAGGCCTCGAACTCATGACCTTCTGGTCAGTAGAGATCTTATGCAGCTGACTCCCAGCCAGCTGCGCCACATTCCCGGTTTTTGAAACTGTTGATTCAAAACTATTTTGTTTTCTACAGAAGCCATCTCCAAATGCTCCTCAGCCTTTGAAGATAAAGGTCAAAAGTTCTCCCATGATTGAAAAACTTCAGGTAAGATCTGGTGGCATGATCTTCCATTTTTTTAGACTGCCATCCTATATTCACTTACCTGCAAGGATGTTCCATTTAATTCAGTGAGGTTTACTTTGGAATAAGCATTCACAAGGAGACACTTCAAGAGAAGCGGGCTTTTAGCATTAATGTGGCTGGTTCTATTGACATTTTATCGCAATCTTACGTCTTTGAAGATTTACAGTGGGCATTGCATTTGCTTCTCTTGCTAACACCTGGTTTCTGCCAGCTGGGATAGAGTGGTAGGAGTGTCTGTTTCTGTCCTGGCACTGCAAATTTAGTGCTAGCATCCTTCTGCAAAAGCATCCTAGGACTCCAGCAATATGAGCTCCCTCATATCAGTGTCCTGTTAATGTCACCCAGAGCTTTCAGCTGCACTGATCTCCTTAACAGCTGCATTATCTGGGGATTTGGACATGTGAGCAACTTCACAGCCACATGCTTTTCTCCTGTGGTATTTTTCTGTGGTCACATGGGATGAATGAAGTGAAGACGATTTCAGGACTCTAGATACTAATAGTGCTCTCTAGACAAGGACAGACAAGGAGATTTGAATCTAATATTAATTTGGCTGTGTTCACAATGTGTCCAATGCCAAAGCACAGTAGATAGATTGCGTTGGCCGAGATGCTGGAAAATCCATAAAGCTTTAGCTGGCACAGTAGTGGTTGGATCCAGCTATCCAGGAAAAGCAACTATTCTGTCATCTCTTCTCTTCCCCAGAGTATATGGTGACAGTGTTATAGGATTAATCAGTGGGTGAATCAAATGTCTAAAGAACAAAGGCTCCCCTGTGTTTATAGTTAACAACAAAGATTCCCAAATGATTCGTAAGTCATCACAGAAACCTGAAAGGGCCATAGTGGTGCAGCGCATTAAACTTCTGAGCTATGGATCTTGCTGACCAGAAGGTCAGCAGCTTGAATATGTGGGACAGGGTGAGCTCCCATTGTTAGCCCCAGCTTCTCCCAACCTAGCTGTTCGAAAACATGCAAATATGAGTACATCAATAGGTACTACTAAGGCAGTGCTCCATGCAGTCATGCCAGCCACATGACCTAGGAGGCATCTATGGACAATGCTGGCTCTTCAGCTTAGAAATGGAGATGAGCACCACCCCCCAGAGTTAGACTCAACTAGACTTAATATGAATAGGAAACCTTTACCTTTACACAGAAATTTTACGTTTTGGTGGGAACTGTGCAACTTCAATAAGTTGTTGAACTAGAAGTCCCAGTATTCCTTAGCTTTAGTTGTATTGTCAAGAACTATCGGGAGCTGCAAGACAGAAATCTGTGGAGGGCCACAGGATTCCCATCTATCCCAATGCGTATCAGAGAATTTACAGGAGACTAGAGATGGAATTCCCAAGCCTGCTGATATATCACTGTTGTGCATGAATTTTTATTCCTGGATTACTAAATTGACTAACTACTTAATTCCATTGGAGATCCTCCAAGTAAATATTTGTGCATCTATTTGTATGTACAGTATGACCTCTTTATTCACAGATTCTTATCTACATACACTTAAAAAAATAGCACAATCAAAAGTGTAGGTTCTCCAGTGCAATTCTATCGTATACCTATGGCCCAATTATAGTCAAAATATACCATGAAATCACAGTTACAGGTAGGAGCCCCCGGTGGCACAATGGGTTAAACCCCTGTGCCGGCAGGACTGAAGACCGACAGGTTGCAGGTTCGAATCCGGAGAGAGCGCGGATGAACTCCTTCTATCAGCTCCTCATGCAGGGACATGAGAGAAGCCTCCCACAAGGATGGTAAAACATTAAAAACAAAAACATCCAGGCGTACCCTGGGCAACGTCCTTGCAGACAGCCAATTCTCTCACACCAGAAGTGACTTGCAGTTTCTCATGTCGCTCCTGACACCACCAGCCTGAGAGGAGACATGATAGCCATGTATCAATATGTAAGGGAAAGTCATAGGGAGGATGGAGCAAGCTTATTTTCTGATGCCCTGGAGACTAGGACGTGGAACAATGGCTTCAAACTACAGGAAAGGAAGGGGATTTCACCTGAACATTAGGTAGAACTTCCTGACTCTGAGAACTGTTCAGCAGTGGAACTCTCTGCCCCAGAGTGCAGTGAAAGCTCATTTTATGGAGGCTTTTAAGCAAAGGCTGGATGGCCATCTGCCAGGGGTGCTTTGAGTATGATTTTCCTGCTTCTTGGCAAGGGGTTGGACTGGATGGCCCACACGGTCTCTTCCAGCTCTATGATTCTATAATTCTATGGCATTAAGTCTAGTCGTGTATGACTCTGGGGGATGGTGCTCAACGCCAAAGAGCTGGCGTTGTCCATAGACACCTCCAAGGTCATGAGGCCAGCATGACTGCATCGTCTTCCTGCAGAAGTGGTACCTATTGATCTACTCACATTTGCATGTTTTCAAACTGCTAGTTTGGCAGAACTTGGCCTAACAGTGGGAGCCCATCCCACTCCCCAGATTCGAACCACCAACCTTTCGGTCAGCAAGTGTAGCAGCTCAGCGGTCTAACCCACTGTGCCACCAGGAAGCCCCTAATTATGATACAGCAAGATTTTCAATAAGAGAAAGTAAGTTGTAAATTTTACAGATATGTAAAATGTTGGCTATTTTTTTCAATTGCAGGCCAATCTTGCATTTGCTCCAGCTCTTCTACTGCCAGGGGCCAGTCCCAAAAGTCCAGGCCTAAAAGCAATGGTTTCTCCATTTAGTAGCCCACCATCCACACCAGTCACCCCACATTCTCATTCAAGTGAATCAGATGAAATTCCCGTAAGCTTTGATCAGCCGCCAGAGGGCAGTCATCTACAATTTTATAACAAGGTATGGTATGTGCTAGCTAGGCTTTCCCAATGGAGACACCCTCTTCACTGTCAGAACAACATTAAAAAGAAATGGGGAAAGGTTCACTGGGGAAAATATTTGAAGGGGAGGGGGAGTCATCATCTAGCATGAATAAAGTCCAAAATTCAAGTTGAAAAGCAATGATAAACAATACTGCTATGTGTAGCCTTGAAAACTGATCCAAATTCACTTGAACTGAAGGACTGTTCAAATAATAAATAATAATTTTTGGGACGTTGGGATGCAATCATGAAATGGTAACTTTGATCTTTCATATGACGGATTGTATTTTAGCTTTTAATTACTCTTTTTTGAAGAAAGGAAGACATTAGACTAGAGCTTCAAGCTATGGTCCACATAAGGTAGTCCCAATAGGAATATATACTGAACCACAATGTTCCATCTGTTGGGTATATTCCCTCTCTTTTTCTTTCTGTTTATCTCTCATTCTCAAATACTAGGCATGAGAAAAATGAAACGGAAATTAAAAGGATTCGTAAGAGATTCGTATGTAATGGGACTTTTGAGGTTTTACGTATCGCTGCCGCGAACCAGGAAGTAGACTTCCTTTTACGGTCCTTGAGGCCAACAATTTGCGTTATGATCGTTAGAAATTCTTAAGTATTAATTAATTAATTATTGTACTACTCACTTCTCCCTGTCTTCTCCCGCTCATTTCCTTCCCGCCTTCATTCAGCTTCTTCTTTTTCCGCAAATCCCATCATCCGTTGTCCATCCTCCCCCAAACATATTGTTTTTGTGATTAATCCCTATGCTTTAACTTTTGTCAATTTGTAACAATGAAAATACATCCTGCATATTAGATATTTGCATTAGAATTCATAAGAGTAACAAAATTATGAAGTAGCAACGAAAATATGGATGGGGGGTCACCACAACATGAGGAACCACTGCATTAATACATATATCTCTCTCGGCATTACTTCACGAACGAAGATTCAGGAAGGACTCATCCCACGCTTTTTACAAGCGCGCTGATGACTAAAGAGGCCAATCTGAGATAGGCAAGTTCGGTTGCAGAAAGCACAGCAGAAAGTCTATATATTATACATATATCTTTCTGTTTAATTGCTATTAGGGAAATAAAACATGAACAAAGGAAGGAAGGAGACAAAGGAAGAAGTAGAGAAGGGGAGGGAAGGAAGGAAAGAGAAAAAGAAGGGATGGGGAACCAAAGAGCAAAGGAAGGAATGAAAGAAGAGGGGAGAGAAGGAAGAAAGGAGGGAAAGGGGAAATAATAAGGGGGGATGAGAATCGTACTTCACTTTCACAATTGTCCTGAGAGCAAGTAGCTACTACCTCTTATATTTATGTTATACATGTACAGCTCCACTTAATTGCACTGCAGAGGTGAAGGGGAATGTTCCCCCCTTGATTTTTAACTGTTTCCCTGCTTTTCAGACTTTAGAACCAATTTAGAATTTCGTTAATACTTACGTTACATTTTAGAACTTTTTGGAAAAATTTTTGTAAGTCTTTGATATACTAATAAAAAAATCCCCCCCATTTGATTTTAGAATCCCGATTTTAGGATTCTAAACCATGCCTATCAAATACATATATAGCAGGCCCTCTATTTTAGGGAAAATACCTCTGCAAAATTGGGAAAACCCACTTTAAAAAAGCTATTTCTTAGTTTCCAACAAAGCTCACAACCTCTGAGGATGCCTGCCATAGATACAGGTGAAAAGTCAAGAGAGAATGCTTCTGGAACATAGCCATACAGCCTGAAAAACGTACAGCAACCCAAAAATGCTATTTTTTTTACCCGAGAGGATTTTTCTCTAGGATCTTCCAAAGCAGGGGTGGGCAATTATTTTTTCCAAGGAGCCACATGAGAGCCAAAAAATATTATGGAGGGCAGCACCTAAAGGCTGAACATTATTTATTTATTTATTTACTATATATTACACATCATTAATATTAACATATTAATATATCAAGAAATATTCATATATTATTAGTATTAATATCATAATTATTATATTATAGTGTATATATAGACATTATAATATATTGAAATTATAATATAACATTATATTATATTATTTATTATATTATTATTATAAAATAATAATAAAAACCACTAAAATAAAATTCAAGAAGACAAGGTGCGAACCAAGACGGAATGGCCCAATGGACCCAGCCCAAAGGATGGCAAAGCGGACCCAGCCGCCGCAGCAGAGGAGAGCAGAGCAGCAGGCAATCGGAGGCTGCAGGCCTCCGCCCGCTCTCGCCCCCAGCTGTTCCCCAGCTGATTGCCCTGCTATGGAGTGCCTGCCATCCCTGGAGGCAATCCGGGCCTGCAGGGGGAGCAGTCGGCAATCTGAGGCAGCTGATCGCCATGGTGATCCAGAAGACGATCAAGTCTTCTGGGTCGCCAGGGTGATCAGCTGATCAGCTGCCATAGGTCACCGAATGCTCTCGCTGCAGGCCCGGATCGCCTCCAGGGATGGCAGGCACTCCAAAGCCACCGCTCCTCCTGTCTGTCTGCCGACACAGGCCCCACAGAGCCCGCGATGGGATGGCGGCAGCGGCACCCCTCTAGGCCCCGCCCCCCAATGCCCTTCTCCCCGGGCTGGACAGAATCGGCTGCTGGGCCGCATCTGGCCCATGGGCCATAGGTTGCCCACCCCTGTTCCAGAACAAAAGCTGTCCACTCTGGAGGTCCTAGAGAATTTAAGAGATAACGTATCAAATTCATGAATAATCAAATCCACAAAAGTTAAATACACAGAAAATGACGACTGACTATATACACCCACAAACTCTAGTCTGTTCAGTTCTCCGCTTCTGTGATAGCCATCTATCTCCTCTCTCATAAAATAAATAGTGATGCCAAGTACAAATGATGTAAAAGGGAATGTACAGTATGTCTTCTTGACAACTGAAGTGTTTTTGTTAGGTGCCTTTGCTGACTTTACAAAATGAATTCAGTTCCAGCATTGTGTCCTTTCAGGTACGAACACGAGGATCAATCAAACGCAGACCACCCTCCAGAAGGTTTCGAAAGTCGCAGTCAGAATACGGAGATGAGCTAGATTCAGGAGTGGCGGCTTCACATCAAGAAAATGGTGCCAAGGAGAATAATGAGGAGGAGAGTGTGTTTGATGACAACGGCAAGACTACAAAACCATCGTCTCCCATAGCAGATGGCACAGACGACCATGAGAAACAAAGCCAGGTAGTATTCGATAAAACCTCCCCCTCAAATCTGTCTGATACACCAGAGCACAGAGAAAAAGAAGGAGGAACAGAAGGAGTGACATTACGCAAGGACATCAAAGAAGAGAAGCTGCACCCAAACCTTCCAGAGAAAAAACAACTTGAGGAAATCAAAGTGGACAAAGAAAAGCCTCCAAGTTTTGACACGGCAGAAAACACAAAGAGACGGTCGCAGCAGAACGTTTTGGGGGATAGGGAAGATGGCGATACTTCTAACCAGGAAAATAAAAGAGATGAGAAAGATAAATTATGTGAGAAAGAGGATGCACAGCAAGTGTCAGAGACACAAGAAACTGGGACTCCACTGCCAGAAGGAAACACAGAAACTCCTACGAGCTCCAGAGTGTGATATCAAGCCAGTGTAGTTACTGCCTAGAAATGGGAAATGAAGGATAGTGTTGAATGTCCAATATACAGTGCTTGCTTCTGATTGAACAAAAGTTCCTCCTTAACTGAAAATCCCAAGAACAACAATGTTGTTTTTTTCCCTTTGGCAGTTCTGAAGCTTCCCTTGCAGCAAATATGGCCATCTTTGACCAGAGACAGCCTTCTGTGTACCAAGCTATCTAAGCTTCTGTCACATTAGTATGGTGACACACCAAGAACGATGGCACAAAAAAAATTCCATGTGGACTTGAGGAACTTGGTTTTTTCTAGGATTTTTCAGCATTTTTCAAGAGGACCTAGCTATAATACATATTAGTTAACATTTTTTTAAATTAAAGTTGACATTTCCAAACCTCTTGTGGCCTGTTGGCTGTAACTGTGCTCTATGCATATCAATTACATGGGCTTCCACAGAACCACACCAAACAACCCCTTCTGGTTTAGTCACTGATAATGGAAAATTCCAATTTGCTAAAATAACAGAAATAGTCTTGCCCTTCAATTCTACTGCATTTCCTCCTCACCACATAGGGACATTGTGGGTGTTTTCAAAGTAGTAGACTACAATGATTTTAAGTCTTCCGTGCTATTTATGTGATTGCTTGATTGTAGATCATATGGTGTAGAAAGTTAAGGAGAGAGATTTGTAACACAAATGAGCCTTCTGGCCAGTGAGGTTTTACTATTTGCTTCCTTTACAAACGTGACTAAAACAGTAGTTGTTTTCAACTTCATGCGTGAGACTATCCTATTTTGAAAAAAAGAAAAGAAAACCTCATCCATTCAAGAGGCTAGTTTTGAAAAGTGTTTGAGTATATAATGTAATATTGTAACAACACAGGAAATTTACACCAAGTTAGATAACTAGTCCATACAGCCCATTATTGACATACCACCTTCAGATATATTGGGCTACAGCTTTGACCATTCCTCAAGGCAGCAGTAACTGTACTGCCTGGGGGTGATGGGAGGTGTAGTCCATCCCACGTAATGCACACTAGATTAGGTAAGTCTTGTTTACCAACAGAAAATTGACAAGGGCAAGGGAATTTCCTAGTCCTGCCTGGAGGAAATCTTGATGCCAGGACATGTGCTCTACCATTGAGCTATGCCCCTTCACTGTAGTTCATAGATATGTCTCTCCAACATGTGACAGGATGCCAGCTCTGTAATAATGATAGGGAATCATAGTTGTCTTATCCACTGTGAGAAAGTGAGAAACTTCATTACTGTAACAGCATGCAAATATTTAAATCTATTCTTCACTTGGGAGTTGCTAACCTTCATGAATTTTTGCTTGTGTACCTATATATCTAGGTAATATAGTATGAACTAATTGAATAGATTTTGTCTAGGTGTATGCTTACCTGGACAGTGATGTTTATAACCCCCTATTATAAACATCACTGGAAAGATTAAGGCAGGAGTGGGCCAGAATAGTGGGATTTTGCACATTACACAGGAAAAATGGTTTCTCAGTGCGCATTAGGCTTGTGCCTTTCGGCTGAACCTCAATCTGTTTCTGCTGGCCGGATACCAGTAGACCCCCATATCCGTTTTCACGCGCCTTCTGAAAATGGGTGGGTAGCTGGATCATTGTTTTTGGGCCCATATCCAAAATATGCGGCTACATCCGGCCCATTGGTGGGAATGGGGAACTTACGAGGATCCCCTTTCCGTTCCTGGGAGTCTTTCCTTTTTTCCTTCAAGGGAGCCTAGGTGTCAACAACAGGGTTAAGAAAGCACTCTTCCTGGGGCCCTTTCTTTTTTCCTCTAATGGAGCTTGGGTGTCAGCAATGGCTGTAGAGGAGACCGGGTTTAATGCTATGTTAAAACTGTTTCTTTCTACTCTAGAGGAGACAGGCCGCAGGCACGTGCTCTCCCCCCACCCCCACCCCTTTTTATATGCAGCTTTCCAAGGCATTTAAGGAAGCTTCCCACTTCCCAGGGAAGAAAGAGCAATTGAACCGGAGCTATCTTCCTGGTCTACCTTTTTTTAAAAAAACAAAACACTACTGCATGCCCTGTCTGAAGTGGGCACGCTTCAATCTCCAGGTTTAATGCTTAACACTGTTTCTGCTTTCTACTCTAGAGGAGAGGTAACTAGATGGTAGTTGTTTTCAGAGAATGAGGGTTTTCTTTTTGTTTGCTGTAATTAATAATTATTGTTATTCTCATTTAGAAGTATGTGAAGGAGAGGAAAGGAAAGAGAAAATAAAGCTAAAAGGGTGACTCTCCCAAGCCCCCAAATGTGTGTGTGTACCCTACTCACCCATCTCCGCACGTCCCCGACTCTCTGTCAGTCCCACTCAATAAAAAGATAAAGGAAAATTAAAAAAATTAAACTGTGGTGCCAAATAGGGGAGGAGGAGCCAAGATTGGCTTCCATGTGGTCCCGTTATGGACATGAATCCATGACGGCTTGCTGTTACGGGCACCCGAACAAACTGAAGAAGCTGGATTGGCCGAAGGAAATGGCTAAAAGCAGATCTGGGCTCAAGTCTATTGGGTATCAGTGCTAGAACAAATTTATATCAAGAGGCAAGCCTAGGAAAGCAGGTAATGTTTTGTAACTTGCAAGGAAATAATTGTATGCCTACCATCAGCAATGCATTGTGCGTTGGGGGGGTGAACTCCAAAACAGACTGCAAGTTTATTTGAGGAGCTCATGCAACTTGTTTGGTGTGGTATAGTGGTCTGAGAGTTGGACTAAAACCCTAGAGAACATGGTTCGGATCCCTACTCAACCATGAAAATCCGCTGAATGACCTTGGGCAAGTCACACTCTTAGCCTCTGAAAACCCTATGATCACCATAAGTATGACTTGAAGGCACACAACAATATTATTTGTGTAAACATTTAGTATAAATACTAAACCAAGTCAATTCTTCTTGAAAACCATGCTAGTGCTGCTAAAGCACAACATTCTCATTGTGAGTGGTGCCAGTCTCAAGGCAGATAGCATACTTATCTAGGTTATTACACTGTGAACACAACTCTGCTTTTCATCCCTTCCTCCAGGCAGAGGCAGGAACGTCACACAATCTTGATCTGGAACAGTAGACTAAAAGCCTAAACAAAGAGACAGACAAGACATAAACAAAATAAATAAACATTAAGTCAATCGTAATAAAAAAAGAAATGGCACACTCAGCAAAAAGATACCAAGTGAGCAAGCATTTGCATAGTATACAAGACAATCTAAGATGTCTAGACCAGCAGAGCCAGATCATACCCTCCAACTACGCTGAATTGGCAGGGATAGTTTTTATTAATATTTTAGTGTCCCACTTTTTACAGCCGTTTTTAATATATCGCAATCACTCTCCCTGCCTCCCACTTCCCCACTTTGTCCTCATCTAACTTCCACTGGTGAAAAACTGGTGTGCACTCAATTAACTCTTGTTTTTCCTGAATCTTGTTTTTCCTGGTTAGGCAAAAGGACACTGCTGCAACTTCTCTTAGCTTGTATGTTCTTCCTCACTTCCTCACTGCCACCAATAACAAGCTGGTTTCCATCTGGAAAATGCCGAAGGGTATGCCAGCTAGATACTCTGGAAGTTTCTCAAGCAGGGCATGACAGAGATAATCGTTCCTTATTATTCATTCCAATAATATAATAACCAAAAATATACAGCTTCTGAGCCCAAATGGAGTCTAGGATTTGTTGTTGCAGAGAATATTAATAATTAATAAACTAACATTATACAAATCTATGCTAATATCCAGCAGTGAATTCCATGTCCATTGTGGATTGTCTGAAAGTAGCTAATTTGTTTACAGAAAAATAATCTATTTGGTGTCTTCCCATTTATAAATTACAAAGATGCAATTTATATATTATGACCCGTTGTTTTATTTATAGCACTTTGTAGCAATAGATAGACTGATTGAACGGAAAATAATATTTCCTTGTTGCAGTACTTAAAATAGACGCGCTGCTGACGATGCCCATGGCAAAGTCAGGGAGCCCTTATGCAAACAGAGTGCTCTTTTGTGGAGACCATCTGTCTTACTAAGGATTTTGGTTTGCCTGGCATGTTTCTCTAGCATGTTTCAAACCAGGATGCCTTCTTTCTTGATTTGCAAAATTCAAAGTAGCAATATGGACTTACCCAGCATTTCAGTCCTAATCATGATATCACATGCTAAATACAGAGGAAAGCCAGTTACCAGAACATTTGCTAAAATGTCTGTCCACTTCCTGACCAATCCAGTTTTACGATTGGGATGGGTTCCTTTAATAGTAATCTTTGTCAAACTCAACCACAAGACCTTGACAAGACTTTATAATTAGAAAGAACTTATTTGAAATACAGCTTGCATTATTCCGGAAGCTGAAGTCCAAAAAAGTAACTTCTTGGTCTCAGCTAAGTTTATGCATGCCAGTTTATGTTCACTGTATTATACTGTCATTAAGACATCATATAGATCAGCGTTTTCCTTGGGGGGGGGGGAGGGCATCAAAGACCATCAGAAAACATAGTATTTTCTGTTGGTCATGGGGTTTTGTGTGGGAAGTTTGGCCCAATTCTATCATTGGTGAGGTTCAGAATTCTCTTTTATTGTAGGTGAACTATAAATCCCAGCAACTACAACTCCCGAATGTCAAGGTGTGCTTTTCCCAAACTCCACCAGTGTTCACATTTAGGCATATTGAGTATTCGTGTAAAGTTTGGTCCAGATCCATCATTGTTTGAGTTCACAGTGTTCTCTGGATGTAGACGAAATACAACTCCAAAACTCAAGGTCAGTACCCACCAAACCCTTCCATTATTTTCTGTTGGTCATGGGAGTTCTGTGTGCCAAGTTTGGTTCAATTCCATCATTGGTGGAGTTCAGAATGCTATTTGATTGTAGGTGAACAATAAATCCCAGCAACTACAACTCGCAAATGACAAATCCATCCCCGGCTCAACCCCTCCAGCGCTCAAATTTGGGCATATCAGGTATTTGTGATAAATGTGGTCCAGTGAATGAAAATACACCCTGCATATCAGATATTTACATTACGATTCATAACAGTAGCAAAATAACAGTTGTGAAGTAGCAACGAAAATAATTTTATTAAGGGTTTGCAGCGTTAGAAAGGTTGAGAACCACTGATATAGACACTTTTAACAAGCAGAGGAAAAGGCCAGCTAACCTCAATTAGGCCACTGTTGGTACACGTGCCGTTATTTCATTCTCTTCCCTTCTTTCATAACTAACTTCTAACTTCCTCTATTCTCTTACTTGTCTCCTATGCATGGTCTTAATAACAGTACTGTTTTGCTTCCAGTTATTGAGTCTAGTTATCAAGTTATCTACCACGGAGGTAGAGAAGAACATGATATAAAAGTTATAAATAAATTATTGTTCATAAACGCATTTAAGTTCTAAACTTCATTTCCCCTACCTTCCTCTTTGAGGGAAAACTGTCCATATAAAACTACCCCTTGTATTTTCCTGTATTTATCTTTGTCCTTGGTTCTGAGTTTGGATAGCTACCTGAAGTATACAGTCAAAAGGTGTATGTGCTTTCTGCCATATGAATTTATTTTTAAAAATATATCAGCATCTGTTGGCTGTTTTATATTGTATCCTTTTACTGGAGTTGGCAGAAGGGAGGAGGGGCAAGATATTGCTTTCCCAACAGGCTGAGACAAAATCAATTTGCTGCATCCTCTTCTAGCTGATGTATTCTTCATTGATATTTTTGCCATCTTGGTGAAAGTCTGAAGTTGCCTGGCCACATAAGTATTGATTTTCTTGAAGAGTATGAGAAACTATTGTGACTTTAACAGAGTTTGTAGTGTAATGTAAAATAAACCACGTGTAGTTCACCTTTGGTCAGCTCACACAGTCTTGAACAATAAAGAACAAGTAGTTTTGTAATTCAGAACAACATATTTACAATCATGTGATCAGTTGCATCGACTCACATTATGTCTTTTTATGAGAGATTTAAAGTGGTATTTCTTTGTCCATGTAGATAAACACCTTCAGCAGCTCATGAAGCAATAATAATAATAATAATCTTTATACCTCGCCACCATCTCCCCAAACAATAAACTACAATAAAAAAATCAAAACATCAACAATAAACACAATGTAAATGCATACCTATAAATAAAAAAACAATATACAAGTAGATATCTAAAATCACAAATGACAAGGCGGGCCACATGTACGAATATAAAATGTTAAAAACTCAGGGTGAGATAAGCAGAGTATTTTCTTTGCGAGAGAGAACACACATAAACATGTAAACAAGGAGGGGGGGGGAATGGACTCCAAAAACGGGCATTGAGGAGTGCAGTGGTAAGAAATTGAGTTACTACTCTCCAAAGGCACAGTGGAAAAGCCAGGTTTTAAGGTGTTTTTTGAAGGTCTCCAGAGTGGGGGCTTTCCTAATCTCTTCAGGCAAGGAGTTCCAGAGTCGGGGGGCCACAGAGGAGAAGGCTCTCCAAACTCTGTCTCTCTGATTCTCTGATTCTCTCTGAGCACCTGCATAGCTCAAGCCTGAAAATGTAACAATAACCAAAAAGTCCCAGGCTTAGCTTGCCTCCCAATCAGCTTCATGCATCTTATTTTACAGTTGACACACACACACACTAACTGATTTCTTGCATGCTCCAATACAGTTTGAATATGTTACTTTTTGGATTACAACTATATTGGTTAGGGGATTCTAGGAAGTGCAGTACAACCTTTCCTAAACTCAGAGATTTATTCACATGTTCATAGCAATAGGAGAATCTGTGTGGACCCTTGCAGTTGTGGTTCTGTCTGAAGGATATTTGAACCACCCGACATAGACCCAGCATAGTAGAGTGATCTGACTGCAACTCTGGAGACAAGGATTGGAATTCGTGCTTGGCCATTGAAACAAAGTAGGTGAGTTGCACTCCGTCAGCCTCAGAGGTGCTGGGTATGTTTCATAAATGTTGCCACAAAATTGTTACGGAAGGCAGCAGACACTATCACTCTCAAGAGTTTCCTTAGGAGGCAAAGCTTCCCTCTGGTTTTCCTTTGGGATGGCGGTGATGAAGGAAATGAGATGAGTTATACTGGCACAAAACGCAAAGCAAGTCTGACTGAACACAGGAGATACAGCCTCTTTGAAGGCCTGCTCTGTGGGAGTGCAGGCAGGCAGCAAATAAATTATTTTTGTTGACGTTTTTGCATCTGCAAGGAGCTGTCCAGCAGAACTGATTTGAGCGGTCAGGGACTCATTATACATAGAATCATAGAATTGGAAGAGAATCATAGAGTTTTGAGGGTCCATCCAGTCCAACCTTCTGCCATGCAGGAAAAGCACAATCAAAGCACTCCTGACAGATGGCCATCCAGCCTCTGCTTGAAAACCTCCAGAGAAAGGGACTATACTAAGTGTTGAAGCAGCATATTTCACTGCCAGACAGCTCTTACCTTTAGGAAGTTCTTCCTAATGTTTAAATGGGATATCCCCTCCGAAATTTGAATTCATTGCTCCGTACCCTAGTCTTCAGAGCAGAAAACAAATTCTACTCTAAAGGGTTTTTGGCTCTTCTCTGAAAAATCATGCTTTTCAATAAAAGTTATGATCTCCAAAAGGTTATAAATGCCATTTTCCAAAATCCTTGGAGACAGGAGAGCCTCTCTTGTGGTTCTGTACTAGACCTTTGCTCTGTGGCAGGCATGTAGCCAGGGGGGCTAAGGGGCTTCAGCCCCCCGAAATTCTCAGGGTGGTCCGCGAAAAGGCCTTTCTGGTACATTATTTAAACTGTTATGTTTATTCATATCATGATCTGATCACCATGCTCATTATATCCCACATTAATGGGGTTATTGGGATAACAATACAAAAGGTTTGCTAGGGTAGACCCTCTTCCACCCAGTCTCAGCCCCCGAACCAAACTCAGTCCCCGAATCAAAATCCTGGCTACGACCCTGCTCTGTGGCATAATGAAAATCACACGTAGTTTACATTTTACCAGTCCACTGTCTTGCCAGAGGGGAAAAAATGCTATTCAGATGATCAGTAAAGAACAAGAAGTTTACTCTTTGTAATGCAGAGCAACATATATACAACCATATGAACAATTGCATTGACCCACACAATGTCCTTTGAGAGAGACATGTGGAAAATCTCCTTCCATCAGCTCATGAAGCAAGAACTGTCTCTCTCGCTGAGCTCCTGCACATCTCAAGCCTAAAAATGTAACTGTTGCCAAAACTCCCAGGCTCAGCTAGCTCCCTGGGCATGGCCCAATTAGCTTTGTACTTTGGATTTTCAGTTAACACACTTGCCAGCTGATTAACACACTCCAACATGCTCTTCTTGGAGGAGGGAGTGAAAGGGGTAATCAGTGCCGCTTTATAATAAAACAAAGATCCAATTTGCCTGAAGTCGTTGTGAAGCCTTAGTTGAAGAAGCTATCTCTGAATCTCTCTCTCTATCAGCTAGCTTCCAATTAACAATTCTTGGTACTTTTGTCTACTTGTCTTCTCCAACTCTTCAGGGAATTTATTTTGAATTAAAAAGTTATAGTTTGTGGCTCTGATTCCTTCAGTGCAAGAATGCATCCTTTTAAAAATAGCTCTGATGTTTGCTAACAACAACAAACATTATTGGAAGAATCCCAGAGGTCCTTGGCTAATGCATTTGAAGGCCTTGGCAAAATATTGATTCAGACCATTATTTTGTTAGATCAGCTTAACTGGATACACATGCACACCAAGTATATAGTGCAAACAACATTAAGCCAGAGGCTACAGCTTCGAGCTTCAGCTATATCTGTCCTGTTGGCCAGTCAATCCATACGTGACATGGCAGGCAAGGCAAATTTAGGAAGGTATCAAAAGCATCAAGAAATAGTGAATGAATGTGAATGATGATCAAAGATAATATGCACAAAAAGTGAATGGTGTTCTTAGTTGTTGTATAAAGCACAATACATAGAAATTCATATTTTGAAAAAAGAAATATAGCCATCAAAGTGGCAAGGGGGTCTACTTTCTCCTTGAAAAGGGAAACAAAATAAGCACCTGTCAAAAAGATACGTAGCATGGTTTTGACTGCTGCGAAGCACAAAGTTTCAGATGTTGTTACTGAACATGCTTCATAGAATTCAAGAACACTATTGTAGCAAGCTTGTCCTGTGTCTTTTAAAAAGTATTTGGAACAGGCCTTCAGAACCTATCAATATACTCAAAACACAGATGAATGCCTCTTGGCCCTTTAGCAAGACGAGTTAATGTAAGTCAGGTCTGTGAAGGGGGCAGTGCTCAGACATCTGTGATCATGAGTGCATCTACATTATAGTTTTAATGCAGTTTGACACCACATTAACTGCTCTGGCTCAATAGTATGGAATCATGGGAGTTATAGTTTAATAAAACATTCGTCTTTTTTGGCAAAGAGTGCTGGTGCCTCACCAAACTCCAAATCTGATGAATCCATAGCATTGAGACATTGGAGTTAAAGTGGTGTCGAACTGCATTCATTTTACAGTGTAGTAGATCACGCATGTGCCTTTGAAGACTGTTCAGAAGCTTCAAGTGGTGCAATGGGTGGCAGCCAGATGGCTCACCAGAGCAGCGTACAGGGAGCACACATCCCCCCTGTTACATCAGGTCCGCTGGCTGCCTGTCTGCTACTGAGCACAATTCAAAGTTCTGGCTTTAGCCTATGAAGCCCTAAACGGTTCCAGGCCAGCTTACCAGTCCGAAGGTATCTCCCTCTATGATCCACCTCAGAGGTTAAGATCGTTGGGGGGGGGGGGGGCTGCTCTCAGTCCCACCTCCTTTGCCAGCATGACTGATGGGGATGAAAGACAGGGCCTTCTCAGTGGTGGCCCCTCATCTGTGGAACTCCTTTCCTAATGAAATCAGATCAGCCTCCTTTCTCCTGACCTTAAGGGAAAAAATTTAAGGCATGGCTTTGGGACCAAGCCTTTGACCAGTAATTACAGCAGTGCAACAAATGACCACGAATTAATGTAATTGACAAATGGAACAGAACTTGGATTATGATTTGGATTGCGTGATTTTAATGGATGTTTTAATAATTGATGTTTTAACTGATGGACTTTAATTGTATTTGTTTATTTTATGGACATATATGTTTATGGCATTGAATCGTTGCCTGTTGTAAGCCCACTTTGAGTCCCCTTTGGAGTCAGAAGGGCGGGGTACAAATGTGGTAAATAGATAATAAATAATATTTATTTATTTACATCATTTCTACCCCGCTCTTCTCAACCCCTGAGGGGGGACTGAGAGCGGCCTAACAAAAGGCAACAATTTGATGCCGATACACAATATAAATACAATATAAAACCATAGACATTCAGGTTTAAAATATACTTAGCATTAACACATAATACACATACACTTAAGTTAAAAACAGAGTTCCGTCCACCACATAAGCATTGAGCTATAGCCATCAACTTACCAATTACAGAGCAGGGCCTCCCCGGCTGATCTTAAATTACGAGGTGGGATGTAGCAGCAGATGCGTTCGGACATGTAAACTGGGCCAGAACCGTATAAAGCTTTAAAGGTCAAAACCAGCACTTTGAATTGAGTTTGGAAGTGGATAGGCAGCCAGTGGAGATGACATAACAGGGGGGTGGTATGCTCCCTGTATGTAGCTCCAGTTAATAATCTGGCTGCCGCCCGTTGGACTAGCTGCAATTTCCGAACTGTCTTCAAAGGCAGCCCCACGTAGAGTGCGTTGCAGGAATCTATTCGGGATGTGACCAGAGCGTGGACGACCGTAGCCAGATCAGACTTTCCAAGGTACGGGCACAGCTGGCGCATGAGTCTTAATATAAGCAGCAACTATTCACAGCTATATTATAACGGATTATAAAAACAATAATTTTCCATTTGCCACATCAAGTAACGCCAGTAAATGGGCAGAGAAATATTGTCTCCTATCTAACCCCAAGAAATAAATCACTTTCCCCGTATGCTTTCAATATATAGCTCTGGGGTGAAACACTTCTGAAAAGCAGCCAGTTAATGAATGAAATTAAAATTCCACGCATCTGCATAATGACATCATACAGCTATCAAAATAGTTTGGAGATGGAGCCTGACGGTGACAGAACAAATACTGCATTTTCATCAGGATGGAGAGACAATTTTGCAATGCATTATATATATATATATATATATATATATATATATATATATATACACTAGCTGTACCCGGCACGCGTTGCTGTGCCCTATTTAGGAGATGCGAGATGTAAGGGTTGGAAATGATGTTACTTACGGTCTTGGTGGGGTCATGTAGGCATGAATTGCGCACTTTCTATGTGTGCTCCAAATGATGTCATCTGGAAGCATGAGTTGTATTGTCTTATATAGCGGAGGAAGTGTTTTGATTCTGGAGTGTGTCCACTCAGCAAAGTCTGTAGTGGTTGTGGAGGAGTGGCAAGTGGTGGTAGAGAGACTTTACCAGCTAGGCAGCACATTCCTGTTGTTTCTGCTGGGTATTTCAGGGCTTTGCAGTGTGTGCAGATGTGTGTTAGGGTGCCAATGTCGGCCTCTGGCGCCATGCTGTAGTCTTCTGCAGCGTTGTATCTGAAGGCTAGGCGGTGGAATTGGTTGTGGTGTTTTTGAAGTTTGTTTTCTGTGTTGCGACGTCGTTTTTCTGCGTTTCTTGCGCGCTGCTGTTGTGTTGCATTTCTGCGTCTTTGTTGTTCCTGGCTGCGCGCTTCTTCTTGTCGTGCAGTTCTTTGCATTTGGTTCTCAGCTGTGCGTCGTGCAGTGACCTGTTGTCTGTGTCTCTGCTGCGCAGTGTGTTTCTGTTCTGGCGTTTGTTCTGCCCTTTTTTGTTTGATGTATGTAGCGTTGTGAGTGTGTCGTCCGATGCTGTTATTTTTATAAGGCATGGCTTGTCTTTTGGGTCAGTTTATGTCTGTGTGGAAGGAAGGAATGGTTTTAGTTTGTGGTGTTTGTAGGTGTTGTGTGTACGGGGTCCCGTAAGGTTGGTGGGATGGGTTGTGATTGAAGTTGTGTTGTGTTGTGTGGGTAGGAATTTGCTGGAGAATTGCTCCCTCAGAGTTTGGTTTTGGCAGTTTAACCCTCAAACACCAACTGAAATCTCTCAGCATTCTTTCCTAGCCTTGGATGGCTCTTGCCAGCGTTGCTATGGTTACAGCAGTTATGCAAACCCGCCCTTATTGGCAGCCAATCATGTTGTTCAGAATGTAGAGGCTGGGTGAGTCGTTGGCTGCCCCGGAGGATGCTGGTAAATGTAGTTTTATTTTTACTAGTTTTGGGGGCCTTTTAGGTTTTGGGGGGGAAAGTTTCTTTGCTACAAACGTACCTTGCTTGAGGCCTATTTCTGTTGGCAAGTATTGTTTTTCTGCGTTGTATGGTTTCTTTGTTTGAGGTATACATCACATGACGTGAACCCATTTATATATGTGTGTGTGTGTGTGTGTGTGTGTGTGTGTGTGTATATATATATATGCTTGGTGACCTAAATAAAGCACATCATTGGTTTGCATCCATTTAATTATTCCCTGATGGGTAGAAAATAATTGACACGTGGGTGCTTTCTGTCACTTGCCCTACTTGCAAGGAAATGTGTTTATTTTGCTGGCCCTGGCAGCCATGCAGCTCTTAAAGGCACAGGCCTCCAAAACAGAACAGGAGGGAATATGACCCATTTGCTCAGGTTGCACTAAATCAGGGTTTCACAACATTCTGAGCCTATATAGATTTTTTAGACTTCAAATCCCAGCATTCCTGATCATTGGCTGAGGCAGCTGAGGCTTCTGGGAGTTGAAGTCCAGAGACCTGGGAGGACTAGCGTTGTCCACCATTTCTGTCCTAAATTGACTTTGAGAGAACATCTGTGAACAGGTAAATGAATGAAGGATGGAAAGGGATCCTTCATCCTGAAAAGGAAAACCCGAATTTGCAGATTCACCACTCAAAATAAAGGAATGGATCTAATCTGGAATCTCCCAGCCTAGCCGAAACGCTGTAATTAATAGTAGAAAAGGGAAGGAATCCCCCGCCGGGCCCAGAGAAGTGGTATCTCCCGTTTTCCCTTACAGGGGTATTTAATGAAGAGGCCCGTCTAATGGTATGGCCAAGGCTGCGGGCGGAACCATTTTGCCTCAGATAAAGGGGTGTTCGCATCCGTGCTTTTTAAACAGTGCAGTGCCTGCGTGGTGCAATAGGGCGGGATAAACGTGAAGAAGTGAGCTGAGGAGGAGCGAGTTGAGAGCGGCTCGTTGGTCTAGGGGTATGATTCTCGCTTCGGGTGCGAGAGGTCCCGGGTTCAAATCCCGGACGAGCCCGCGAAATGAAGGGGCTTCTTAAAAGTGAGGTTTCCCTTCCAATTTTGGGGGGTGTTGGGAAAGTTGTTTATTTTATGCCTCATTCTTCCGCTCCTTAAGCGGGTTAGGCAGAAGGAGGTGTAGACAAGAGAACGAATTGCCGGGTTTTTCCTGGAAAGAAGGATAATTTGGACTGGGAATAATGCATAATAATAATAATAATAATAATATAATGCAAAAACATTATTTCCTTGCTGGCTTTTAAATATCATGATGCAAAAGAGGGGGGAATGGGAGAAATAGAAAAAAAGGTTTGCACAAGGCATTTAAATATGTATTCATATTAATAACACCAGGCAATGCTTGTGAGAGGGAGCAACCCAATGAAGGGGTGATTTAGGTTTGAGCCTTGTGACATTGTTATTGTTATTAAAAAATGGGCTCGTCCGGGATTTGAACCCGGGACCTCTCGCACCCTAAGCGAGAATCATACCCCTAGACCAACGAGCCACCTGGAAGGACTGGCTCCCGTTCTTCTAGAGGACTCTGATGTATTTGTCTGCTTTCATGTTTACATGCTTTCAAGAAATGTTGATCTTTTCATCTCTTTGGAAATTCTTTTAATCTTGCTTTCTAGATAATTGCACCATCTAATTAATGGCATTGAAACAGCCACCTTCCTACCCTGTTGAATAAAATACACAAAGACAGCAATGCAGGTAACCCTTTCAAAGATGGCTCAATGGTTACATAATTATATTTGCATAAATAATATATGCACCAACACATTGCAGGTACAGATGGAGTTTCCCTTATCTGAAATGCTTGGAACTAGAAATGTTTTGGATTTTTTTTTAAAAAAAAAAAATCCAGATTTTGGAGTATCTCTTATTTGCATAAGTGTACATAATAAATACATCTTATAGTTGGGATCTAAGTGAAAACTAGTTCATTTATGTATTGTCAAAGGCTTTCATGGCCGGAATCACTGGGTTGCTGTGAGTTTCCCGGGCTGTATGGCCATGTTCCAGAAGCATTCTCTCCTGACGTTTCGCCCACATCTATGGCAGGCATCCTCAGAGGTTGTGAAGTCTGTTGGAAATTAGGCAAGTGGGGTTTATATAGGATGTCCAGCGTGGGAGAAATAACTCTTGTCTGCTGATGCAAGTTTTAATGTTTGAATTGACCAGCTTGCTTAGCATTGAATGACCTTGCAGCTTCAAGGCTTGGGTACTTCCTGCTTCCTTTATTGGGAGGTGTTAGCTGGTCTTGATTGTTTCATGCCTTGCCATTTATGTTCATTTATGCATCATATACACCTTATAAATATAGCCTGGGGCAGGCATGTAGCCAGGGGGGGGGGGCCTTAGGGGCTTCAGCCCCGGAAATTCTCAGGGTGGTCGTGAGAAGGCCTTACTGGTACATAATTTAAACTGTTATGTTTATTCATATTGAAGCAGTAACTTGGAGTCCCAGAACTCCCAAGGCAATCTGGCTGCGAGTTGCGTGCGAGCACAGGGAAGAGATGACGCGACAATTTCTACTGCGATTCAGGAAACCAGCTTTATTGCATCACATCGGCCGATGGGTCCGTCCACCCTGTGCGGAAACGTAGCCGCTGGCAGACAGAACCCAGAACTTTCACAGCAGACAGGTTTTATACCAACAATGGAGTCGACATTCAGTCCCTCCCTTCTTCATGTATTGTTACTGGCTAGTATTCATGAACCCATATTACTCTATCCAATTAAATAAAGCATTCTAGCATCTGAATCCTATTTGCTAATGACTGTGGCGCAGTGTGAATTTCCATCATTGTTCTATGTTATTGCTTTATGAGCAAAGTGTTCCCAATTTGTTACATTTCTACTGAGCTTTCACCTGGTGGCCTGCCAAGTGAAAGCTTTATTTGCCATGTGCGTCTCCTAACCAATCACTTGCTATTTCTTGTGCTGCTGCTGCTGGCAAGCTGCCTCTGCTATTCCATTTCTATTCTAATGCATCACCTCTCTCTGACATTTCTTCTGTTAAGGTATCAATTTCTCCTTTAATATCATGATCTGATCACCATGCTCATTATATCCCACATTCATGGGGTTATTGGGATAACAATACAAAAGGTTTGCTAGGGTAGATCCTCTTCCACCCAGTCTCAGCCCCCCTGAACCAAACTCAGCCCCCCTCCCCGGAATCAAAATCCTGGCTACGGCCCTGCCCTGGGGGTAATTTTGTACAACATTTCAATTATTTTGTGCATGAAACCAAGTTTGTGTACACTGAACCATCAGCAGAAGCATATGAGAAGCTCGGCCTGTCATTAAACATCGGGAAAACCAAAGTGCTCTTCCAGCAGGCACCAGGCAATCCCTCTGCAATGTCAGAAATACAGCTCAATGGTGTAACATTAGAAAATGTTGACCATTTCCACTACCATGACATCCACCTCTACACAAAAGTCAACATTGACACTGAAATTTAACACCGCCTGAGTTCTGCGAGTGCAGCATTTTTTTTCTGAATGAAGCACAGAGTGTTTAAGGACCGGGACATCCGTAGGGATACCAAAGTGCTTGTTTATAAAGCTATTGCCCTCCCTATACGCCTGTGAACCGTGGACTGTCTACAGACGTCACATGCAACTTCTAGAACGATTCCATCAGCGTTGCCTCCAAAAAATCCTGCAAATCTCTTGGGAAGACAGCATGGTGGAAGAATATACACAAAAGGACATAGGCAATGTGCTATATAAAATATAATATATCAATCAAGGTGAGGGCTAAGAAGCCTACTTCATATGTCATAGAATACAATAGTACATACATGCATAGTAAATATGAGCAGCGAGTCGTACACAAACAATACCAGCTACTAGAGAATATAAAGGAGCTTGGGTGTGCGACGGGAAGGGTTGAATTCCACAGCGATGCGGTGAGCTGACTCACGAGTCAATAATGTCCCTTCGTGGGTGAAATCCCACAGTCTGAATGATGCTCTTCCCTCAAAACCACGACAGGGGAAGGAGGTCGCTCTCGCTGTGAAAGATCCGGAATGGACGTCCCCGGCACAATGTGGTAATGCCGTGAATGGCAATAAGGTGCTCCCATAGGGGCCAAGGTGTAACGATCTCACTGCAGGTGGTTAGGCAGCCAAGCCCATGATGGATAGACGCGGAGGGCCGCAACGGTTGAGCTGCAGGGCCCGATCCGTTTCGCTAGGGCTTTGTCAAGTGAATATATTTAACAACGCGAAATGCTCAGCGTCACAGGAGTACAATATCAATTCAAGGGTATCATCCCACATAATTACATCCTGTGGACCCGAATGTCCGAATGCCCAATCACCGTCTCCCAAAGCAGTTACTCTACTCCGAACTCAAGAATGGAAAATGGAATGTTGATGGACAGGAAAAGAGATTTAAAGACGGGCTCAAAGCCAACTGTAAAGAGGCTGATCAAATGAACCAGCTGGACAGGGTGGACCCTCTTTTACTGATCCCACCGCTGCCACAAATTTGTAACGATGAGGTCACTACGTATCTGACCTAATGTAAAAGGGTGTTGTATAACTTTAATTTAAGGATCCCTTAAATATGAAGAGATTAGCCACCAGATTGTGAGAACTGTTGTTGTTATCAGTTATCTAGGAGGGTCTGTCACCAATTATTGTGGGACTTCAAACTGTGTAACAAGACAGGTTAAAAACACTTTCCTGTCTTGCTTTACTCTGAGGCTGGACTTTTAAAATACGGAACAGAGAGAGATTGTTGATGAAAAGAACAATAACGGTTTATTTATAGCTTGGCACAAAAGCGTGATGGATACGCTTTCTGCTAGAGATCCCTGTGTACAACTAGTGGGCCACTGTGTGACACAGAATGCTGGACTAGATGGGCTGAGGCCCGATTCAGCATGGCTCTTCTTATGTTCTTATAACTTCTTAGAGGCTCAACTCATCATGGTTACGTTGGTATTGTAGAAGATACAAAGTTTAAAATCTTTGACTGTTACTCAGTTAGATCAGTATGTAAATATGGGTTGCTTACCTGTAACCGTAGTTTCTTGAGTGGTCAGCGTGAATAGCACCTATGGTATTTCCTGCGCCCTGCGCAGACAGTTCGGAATCTTTAAAAGTTAATATCACTTTAAATTGTAGCCCCCCACATCCCCGAGCATATATAGCCAGTGGGGGGCTGCCACCTCAGATCCTTTTTTCCGCCGCTGCTGCAACAGCTAGGAATCTTAACTCATATTTGACTAGCGTATAAGGACTACAAATTGTAAATTTCTAATATTCTTCATATTGGTGGTGTTTTGCCACCACCAATTATTAATTGTAATTATATTAATTATTCATCTTGGTGAAAATTAGCCATCACCATTTATTATTAATTATTAATTAATTATTACTTTTGATTAATCTTCTGATATTATTAATTACCTTTTGGAATTATTAATTATTACCTTTTGATAAGAGGTGATTTGTTACCACTTATTATTACTGAAAATAATATTAATAAAATGTAACATATTAATATTTAATATTAACATTAAATAATGAAATTCGATATTCATCATATTGGTAGTTATATATTAACACCACCTGAGTTGACCGTTGGTGGCATCAACGGTAAAAGGATGAAGAGAAGTTCTGCCAAAAAGTCCGCCAACCTCCCGGAATGCAGGAGCTCTGCAACGTCGAAGACTGAAGCATAGATGGGATAGCAACAGCTCCCGGGCCACCACTTTAAGAGCGCCTCTGTCCCACCTTCGGGTGTGCGACATGCAGCCAAAATGGCCGCCAACCTTCTTTGAGCCCATGTGTCTAGCAACATGGAGATTAGCGCCTCTGCTCCCTCCACCCTCGGGTGTGAATCATGCGCGAGGCCGTCGGGGCTGGAGTTCCCCAATTGGTGCCTCTGATCCACTGGGATCATGCGCAAGACGGCTGGGACTGGAGTCCTTTCAAAGCGCCTCTGCCCCACCTTCCGGTGTGAGGCATGCGCGAGGGCAAACAGAAGAATCAAAGGCCCTCCGTTGAGCTCGAACCCGCCAAAGCGAAGCGCCTCCACATCGAATACATGGCTCCATCCAGCAGCCTCTCGCTGCTTTTGAAGTTGCTGCCGATATCGGCAGGGACAGGGTCTCCTGGTGCGGGGCCTGGATGCGCTTCTCATGGCCAGGGAGGGTCTCGGGCTTGAGCTCTCAAGATGGCGCGCGCGCGCGCATACGGGCTGGCTACCTCGCTGGCCTAGTCGAGCCCGACCTGAGCTGCCGAGGTGGAGAGCAGGCGCACAGGAGCGCCTCTCCCTGTTTTCGACGTCGGCATGGCCTGGCGGGGCCTGGTCGAGCCCCGACTTAAGCTGCCGAGATGGAGAGCGCACGCGCGCAGGAGCGCCTCTCCCTGTTTTCGGCGTCGGCATGGCTTGGCGGGGCCTAGTCGAGCCCGACCTGAGCTGCCGAGGTGGAGAGCACGCGCGCGCAGGAGCGCCTGAGCGAGCGATGGCTGAGCATGCAGCCTTCCGGCCCTTCCTCCTTTTTTCTCTCCCTCGCAGCATCGAGGGAGAGAAAGCCTTCGGGCCCTAGAGGACGCTCGGGCTCGAGAGCGATCTCCCTCGCAGCATGGAGGGAGAGGAGGAGAGCCCTCGATGACGCTAGGGCTCAAGAGCGCGCGCACACGCGCTCCCAACCTCCCTCGTAGCATCGAGGGAGAGAAAAAAGATCTTCAAGCAGTTTCCAAGCATGATTCAAAGGGCTTACTCGGTGCCAGCTGCTCCCTGTTGCGCTCTGGTGCTGGCAGGGAAGAGCAGACCCAGTGCTGGTAGGAAAGAGTCATAACCTTCTCTCGCCCCCTTGCTCAGCTCGAGAGGGTACTTCTGCCGATCCTCCTCCACGGCATTCTCTTGAGTGACGCGCTGGAGGAAGAGCTAAGGGAGAGGCCTTTACAATACAGCAGAAAGAAGAATCAAACACACAGACCTTCTTTCCTCCTATAGGCACCTTGCCTATCTCTAGCCCTCAGGCTCTATACAAACAGACTGGCTCGCAAGCTCAGCCTACTAGAACTGTCTCTCTACAGCTCCAAAACCAGACTGCCCTCAGAACTTGCTCTCTCCTAGAGCTCGTCTGACAGTTAAACTGTCAAAATTCAAACTTCCCCAGAATTCTATTCTTGGCTGTGGCAGAAAGCTGTTGACTCCTCCCACCTCTGCCTTACAGCCATGTTGCTATGACAACTCTTCCCCAAGGTGGGCCTTCACTGAAGAAGTGCAACTTCCCTAAACATCTAAACATCTCAATACATATTCAATCCTCAATCCTATAATAAAAAATAAACACTTCTGCACACCAACCTTAAAAACTCTGGCATAGACACCGAGAACTGGGAAGCCCTGGCCCCTGAGCGCTCTAACTGGAGGCCAGCTGTGACCAGTAATGATGTAGAAATTGAAGAGGCACAAATGGAGGGCAAAAGAGAGAAACGTACCAAGAGGAAGACACATCAAGCCAACCCCGACCAGGACCACCTTCCATCTGGAAACCGATGCCCTCACTGCAGGAGGACATGGGGGTCAAGAATAGGGCTCCAAAGTATAGCATTTTCCTTGCCAACTTAGCCTTTCCTTTCCACCTCCTTCTCTGTCCAGCTACCACCTTTTCAGCATCATTAGCATTGGGAAAGTGGAGGAGGCTGGAGAAAAACAGGCTTTTGGTATCACGTTGTGGCAGTCAGTATATCTACAGCACACAAGGCAATCAAGTTTAAGCCGCTCAGTACTGTGGAAATAGGGGAGTTGTAGTTTCACAAAGTACAGGGTATGACAGGCATGGGCAAACTTGGGCCCTCCAGGTGTTTTGGACTTAAAAGTCTTCCTGGCAGGATCTTGAGCATTACCTTACTGGCATGAGTATAGTGATTTATAGCAACTCTCAAGCAAACACAAACTACATTTATCCAGCATCTACAAATCCTTGTGGGTGCCGGTTAACTGAGAGCCTGCTTCATATGAAGAAGTCACTTATCCCAGTCTTGTTTCAATCAGCAATACCAGGAAATTGCTATGTATTTATATAGGGAAGCACCTTGACATCAACCATTTAAAGCAGTGTTTCTCAACCTTCCCAATGCCACGACCCCTTAATACAGTTCCTCATGTTGTGGTGACCCCCAACCATAAAATCATTTTCGTTGCTACTTCATAACTATAATTTTGCTACTGTTATGAATCATCATGTAAAATGTATTTTCATTCACCGGACCACATTTGGCACAAATACCCGATACACCCAAGTTTGAATACTTGTGGGGTTGTAGCGGGTGATTTTGTCATTTGGGAGGTGTGGTTGCTTGGATGTATAGTTCACCTACAATCAAAGAGCATTCTGAACTCCACCAATGATGGAGTTGAACCAAACTTGGCACACAGAAAATACTGAAAAGGTTTGGTGGACATTGACCTTGAGTTTGGGAGTTGGAGTTCACTTACATCCAGAGAGCACTGTGGACGCAAATAAAGGTAGATCTGGATCAAACTTGGCACAAATACTCAATATATCCAAATGTGAACACAGTTGGAGTTTGGGGGAAATAGACCTTGATATTTGGGGATTGTAGTTGCTGGGATTTATAGTTCACATATAACCAAAGAGCTTTCTGAACTCCACCAACAATGGAATTGAACCAAACTTCCCATACAGAACCCCCATGGCCAAAAGAAAATAATGTAATTTCCAATGGTCTTTGGCGACCCCTCTAACACCCCCTCGCGACCCCCATAGGGGTCCCGACCCCCCAGGTTGAGAAACACTGATTTAAAGGGACAGTCAACCTATATTATTGTTTGGGGCCATCTGTTATTGTTAGTAATGGTTTCCAACGCTTTCATGTTGGAAAGGATGCAAGAAATGCAAAGCTCCTGCAGCCCAATCGGAGGGATGTTGTTCTTGACTGAGGTGTGGGTGGCAGGGCTCGAACTGAGTCTGCGCGGAAATTCTCCTCGCTCAGCCCGTTCCCCGCCCCCAACAATGGCCGGGCGGTGACGTCACAACGGGAGCGGCCCGGAGACGTCACTGCCAGGGGTGGGGCATTCGGGCGGGATCCCTTCCCGCTCGGCCGCCCCGCAGAGAGATGGCCGCGCTGTTCGAGAGGCTGCCGGCAGGTGGCGCTCCAAGGAGGCGCAGGGCTTCTCCCTCCGGCGCGCCTGCGCTCTGGCTGCTGGCAGCTTTGGCTTTCGGCAGCTGTGAGTGTCGCCCCCCCCCCCCTCGCGCTCCCTTCGCGCGCCGCGTTTCCGGGTCACGTGTTAACACAAGCCTCTGCTCGCCCTTTGCTCTCGAAAAAGGGTTTGCCAGAAGGCAACATTTGAATAGATGTGGGAGGATCATTGCATTCCAGCAGGGTTGAGACAGATGTAGGGAAACACAGTTCCTGCTTTACACTTATTTACTTGGAAGGGTTGGCTTGGCGTGCCTTCCTCTTGGCACATTTCTCCCTTTCGTGCCTCCTCGAATTCCACAGCACTGCTGGTCACAGCTGACCTCCAGCTGGACCGCTCAAGGGCCAAGGTTTCCTAGTTCTCAATGTCTATGCCACAGTTTTTAGGGTTGGTTTTAAGTCCATCTCTTTTCCTGCCCACCACCATTATATGTCCCTTTCTTGAGTTTGGAGTACAGTAACTGAAGAGAGCGGGCCCATCTTGTCTCCTGTGTTATGCTAATAATACAATATGTTGTATATTTATTATTTATTTTTATTTACGTCATTTATATTCCGCCCTTCTCACCCCGCAGGGGACTCATGGCGGATCACAATGCACATATACAGGCAAACATTCAATGCCATTGGCATACAACATATATAGACAGACATAGAGGCAATTTAACATTCCAGAAATCAGTTAAATTTAGCCTCCCCACAACATGGTACCTAAATTTCTTACTTGACAGATGCAACTGTCTTTCGGGTTGCAAAGGTCGACAACGAGCTACACAATTTGGTTGAGAGCTCACCCTGACCTGGGCAGGCCTCGAACTCATGACCTTCTGGTCAGTAGAGATCTTATGCAGCTGACACAAAGCCAGCTGCACCACATTATATTATAATGCAGGGCTGTCCAACCTCTACCGGGTCCAGGGCCGGAATAGAGGTCACTGATGACCTCGAGGGCCGCTCGGCCCCGCCCCAGGCCCCACCCCAGGCCAGGCCCCCCCAGGCCCCCCCCAGCCCAGGCCCCGCCCCTCTCCTAAAGCTGTCAGGCCCGGGCAGCGCCACAGGCCCCGCTGCCCTTGGCGCCGCCACTCCCCTTTGGGCGCCCCCTGCCCCTTCCTAGGCTGTCATTCAGGGCAGGGCAAGGGCAGCACGTCACAGGCCTGGCGTGACGCGCTGCCCTTGGCGCCGCCTACTCCTTTTTGGTGGCCCCCGCCCTTCCTAGGGCGGAGGAGCCACCGAAAAAGGGCAGAAGGCGGCGCCAAGGGCAGCACGTCACAGGCCTGGTGTGACGCGCTGCCCTTGGCGCCACCTACTCCTCCTTTTCGGCGGCCCCCGCCCTTCCTAGGGCGGGGAGCCGGTGGCAGAAAGCAGCGCCAAGGGCAGCAGCGTCTCAGGCCTGGCGTGACGCGCTGCCCTTGGCGCCGCCTACTCCTTTTCAGCGCGGAGAGAGGGACGGAGGGGGCGGTGCAGGGAGGAGGAGCTAGCTCTCTTCCTCCTCCCTGCCCCGCCTCCCCCTCCCCCCCCGGCCGCCATTTTTTTAAAAAAATTAGAATTTTTAAAAAAAATTTAAAAATGGCGGCTGGGGGCATAGCTGGGGCCGCGCCCAACAGGCTGGGGGGCTGGATCCGGCCCCAGGGCCGCCAGTTGGACAGCCCTGTTATAATGTAATACGATATAATACTACTACTACTACTAATATAATTATATTCTATATTATATGTAATATTACTAATATTACAGTACAATGGTATGGTACAATATAGTAATATATAATACTGATATTGTGCTATGCTAATAATATAATATATTGAGGAACCCCCGGTGGCATAGTGGGCTAAAGCGCTGAGCTGCTGAGCTTGTTGATGCCGGCCACATGACCTTGTCTTCGGACAACGCCGGCTCTTCGGCTTAGAAATGGAGATGAGCACCACACTCCAGAGTCGGACACGACTGGACTTAATGTCAGGGGGAAACCTTTACCATACAAAGACTACACTTGGCACACAGTGCCCCCATTACCCAACCAACATCCTATTGCAGTTTAGAGGAGGGCGGACCATGGATGATGAGATCTGAAGTACCTCCACTCACTTCCCGGGCCCACTGCGACCCTCATCCAGTGGCTGATCAAGACCAAACTTGGCACACAAAGCCCCCACGACCCACTTAACATCCTGGTGAAGTTCGGAGGAGGGTGGACCACGCACGCATGATGGGACTTGAAGTACTTTTACTCATTTCCCGAGACTGCTGCAATCCTCATCCAATGACTGATCAAGACCAAACTTGGCACACAGAGCCCCCATGACCCACTCTACGTCCTGCTGCAATTTGAAGGAGGAGGGACCATGGAAGATGGGAGTTGCCGTACCTTCACTCACGTACTGAAACCACTGCGCCCCTCATCCAATAGCTGGTCAAGACCACATGCATAACCCCCATTACCCCCTTTACATCCTGGTGAGGTTTAGGGGAGGTAGACCACGGATTATGGGATTTTTAGTACTTTCGCATGCTTTACTTCCCATAGACCACTGTGCCCCCAACCAAGAACAATAAAGACCAAACTTGGCACATAGTGCCCCTATGACCCACTCTGCATTCTACTGGAGGAGAGTGGACCATGGATGGGACTTGAGATATCTCCATGGATTATGGGATTTGTAGTACTTTCAAAGCCTTCATTTCCCACAGACCACTGCAGCCCTGAACAAAGACCTATAAAGACTACACTTGGCACCCTGTGCCCCCATGACCCAGTCTCCATCCTTCTACAGTTTAGAGGAGGGCGGACCATGGATGATGGGACTTCAACTACCTCTACTCATTGCCCAAGACCGCTGCGGCCCCCAACAAAGACCATACTTGGCACACAGAGCCCCCATGACCCACACTATCTTCTACTGCAGTTTGGAGGAGGGTGGACCATGGATGATGGGACTTGAAGTACCAATGACCAACCTTGACACACAATGCCTTTCTCAAATAACCCGGGCACTGCTGGGTCCCCAAGCTAGTACACAATAAATAAACTGCTTTGGAAGACAGTGATTGGGCGTTCAGGCAACATGGCCAGTCCAGTGGAGTTGATGGCGGAGGACCAAACTTGGCACACTTCAGTGCTGGTGGTCTTTGCTTCTTCCAGCGTGCTGACATTTGTCCGCCTGTCTTCCCAAGAGATTTGCAGGATTTTTTGGAGGCAATGCTGATGGAATCATTCCAGGAGTTGCATGTGACGTCTGTAGACAGCCCATGTTTTGCAGGTGTATAGCGGGGTTGGAAGGACAGTAGCTTTATAAACAAGCACCATGGTATCCCTACGGATGTCCCGGTTCTCAAACACTCTCTGCTTCATTCGGAAAAATGCTGCACTTGCAGAGCTCAGGCGGTATATTTCAGTGTCATTGTTGATTTTTGTGGAGAGGTGGCTGCCAAGGTAGTGGAAATTGTCAACATTTTCTAATGTTGCACCATTAAGCTGTATTTCTGGCATTGCAGATGGATTGGCTGGTACCTGCTAGAAGAGCATTTTGGTTTTCTCGATGTTCAATGAGAGGTCGAGCTTCTCGTGTGCTTCTGCAAAGGTGTTTAGAGTGGCTTGTAGGTCTTCTTCTGAATGCGCACAGATGATGTTGTCATCAGCATACTGGAGTTCTGTAACAGATGTTTTGACTTTCAGTCTGCTGAGGTTGCCTTCTGTCCGACTGATGATTTCCACGCCAATGGGAAGATTCCCATGAACAAAATGAAGTATCATAGTAATGAAGATGGAAAATAAGGCTGGGGCAATAACACATCCCTGTTTGACACCTGATTCCACCTTAAATGGGTCACTCAAACCATAGTAGAGCTAGGAAATGACTAGTCGGCTGTTTAGGATTGCTCTAAACAGCCGACTAGTCATTTCCTAACTCTATTGTCTTGAATGGGCTTCTAAGCAAACGTTTTGCTTGGATCATCTGACTTTGTAAACACGGAGGGAATAAGTTCTGTCTTGCTTTGTCTGAAAAGTTTCACTCATAACATGGAAATGTTGCTTTTGGGGATCTGCAACTGCCAAACTAGCATGGCTGCTGGAAAAAAGTTGCTTCTTTGGAGAAGATAATGTCCTTTAAGTCCCACGCTGAATGGGAGATTCTAGTGCACCACTTCCTAAATTTGGTCTCGGTTTTGTAACATGTACTCTGTTCTGAGGATGTGCCAGGACATGACTGGTATGGCCTTTGTACATAGTTTTGGCACAAGAAGTCTCAAGGTTCATTTGGAAATGCAGTAGTTTTAAAGCACCAAGTGTAACTGTGAATCAGAAGCTAGGAATTTGTAACTGACTTCCCTTTCTTTCAATGTTACTTAAGATGGGCCAGTGAAGCAATCAAACATTTGTGTTGTCAAAGGCTTTCATGGGTTGCTGTGAGTTTTCTGGGCTGTATTGCCATGTTCCAGAAGCATTCTCTTCTGGAACATGGCCATCCAGCCTGGAAAACTCACAGCGACCGAATCAAACATTTATATGGTTATTTACTTGGGAAAAAATGGGTATAATATCTGCTCCCTATTCAAGTTATGGCTACATTTCAAGGAAAGGAAATATAAAAGATTAAACACTTATGAGAATAGCCCTGATTCTAATATTACATGTATTCTTTTAACTCAGCTAACACCAGCTGAGACGCGAAGGCGAAGAGCAGTTAGAGAGCGCAGCTGGGCGTCAAAAGCTAGAGAGCGCTCAGGCCGGAACACGAGAACGGCTCAGAGACATACGCAGGTCATACGAAAGGGCCAAGAAGACCTATAACTCCTCCTTAATAGACTCGAGCGGCAAGATCGCACCCAGCACAGATCTTTAAGATCGTTTCGAGACCTGGCTACGCCCAACTCACTGCCGAGAGACAATGAAAACTCAGCTATCTCAGCGGAAGAATTTCATGATTTCTTCACTGAGAAAATAACTGCTCTTAGGCGTGACTTGCCCCTATATCCGAGGAGAGAGCAGGATGGGAAGTAACCCAGCCCATCACCCTGCCAGAAACTCAACCACCAAGGCCCTGAACTCAGAGGAGACTAACCAAATCCTGGCCGCAGCAAGGGCAACCACCTGCTCTACAGACCCGTGCCCGTCCCATCTGATTAAGTCCTGTGCGGGAGCCTCTCGGCCACTCTGACAGGGTTGATAAATCACTCATTGGAGCTCGAGCTTTCCCGACGCCTGAAGGAAGCTAGAGTCCGCCCGCTGCTGAAGAAGGCGAATCTGATCCAGCGACGCCGGCAAGCTACCGTCCGGTCTCAAACCTACCCTTCCTCGGAAACTGATTGAATGGGCAGCAGCGATCCAATTGCAGGATTTCCTGGAAACCTCAGGAAGCCTGGACCCCTGCCAATCGGGTTTCCGCTCTGGACACGGGACTGAGACCGTTCTGGTGGCTATCACGGATGACATCCGCCACCAATTGGAGAAGGGAGGTTCAGCTATCTTGGTGCTGCTCGACCTCACCGCGGCGTTCGACACGGTGGACCATGACCTGCTGTTGCGGCGACTCTCAGCCATTGGGATTCAAGGCACAGCTTTGGCCTGGTTCGACTTCCTGCGGGGCTGCTCGCAGTGTGTCGAGTGGCGAGGCCAAGTGTCCAAGAAATCCATCCTGGACTGTGGAGTCCCCCAAGGCGCCATTTTGTCACCAACGCTCTTAACATCTACGTCCAACCCTTGGCAAGCATAGCCAGAAGCTTTGGTTTTGGGTGCTATCAATATGCAGATGACACCCAGCTTCTGCTGAAGCTTGAGCCAGGTGTAACATCGGTGCCTGAGAACTTCAGACAAGGACTAGAGGCAGTGACCAGATGGCTCCGCTCATACAAACTCAAGATCAATCCATCAAAGACGGAGATTCTATGGCCGGGACGCCCAGAACCACCCATTCCACTGCCTCTCTTTGAGGGAGAGCCGCTGATCCCGGCCCCGTCGGTGAAGAGCCTCGGTGTGATACTAGACTCGAGACTCTCGCTGGAGGCCCAGGTTGCTGCGACAAGTAAGGGAGCTTTCTTCCACCTGCGCCAGGCACGTCAACTGGCACCGTACCTTCCATCGGATGCGCTGACTACGGTGGTCCATGCCACAGTGACATCACGGCTGGACTACTGTAATGCCTTGTACGTGGGGTTGCCACAGTCAACCACTCGTAAAATCCAGCTAGTGCAGAATGCAGCCGCCAGACTCCTCAATCGGGACACCACTGAGATGCCACATTGCGCCATCTCTACAGCGCTTACACTGGCTGCCAGTCGAGCTCAGAGCCATCTCGACATCACAAGACGGAGAGCTTTCTCCATTGCGGCCCCTGTTCTCTGGAATCTGATGCCGGTGGAGCAGAGAGCTATCCTGGACATGCCCCAGTTCCTGACCGCATTGAAGACTTGGCTCTTCCGAAAGGCTTACGGCTAAGGACACCTCCCAGACTTAGCTCTGAGCTACTGGAACTATTTTAATTAAATTCCTATTCTTTCAGCTTTTAACTATTGAACTGTTTTATGCGCTTTATGTGTAAGTCGCCCGGAGCACTGACGTGGAGGGCGACTCACAAATAATAAAATCAATCAATCAATCAATCAATAGCCTTAGATGTAAACTTACTGAATGATTATAAAGTCCCACAGGAACCAATATGGACTTTTTTGTGTGTCAGTAGTGACTTGAGAAACCATAAGTTGCTTCTGGTGTGAGAGAATTGGCCGTCTGTAAGGACGTTGCCTGGGGAACGCCAGGATGTTTTGCCATCCTGTGGGAGGCTTCTCTCATGTCCCCGCATGAGAAGCTGGAGCTGACAGATGGGAGCTCACTCCACTCTTTGGATTTAAACCGCTGATCTTTTGGTCAGCAGTACTGCCGGCATAAGGGTTTAACCCACTGCGCCACCAAGGGCTTCAATATGGAATTAAGATCACACACACACACACACACACACACATATTCTTGATGACTTCATTTTTAGACCTGTTCCTGGAATTATTTGGGGCACTGATTCAGAAAATTGCACTGGATATAGACCACATGAGCTCTAGTTTCTCAGATATGTTTTTTGTATGGGTGAGCAGATGGTGACTGGTATATGGCACATGCTTTGTGTCTCAAAAACTAGAGCCAATAGGGGGGAACGGATGCCATTTTTGGAATCAGCAGGTCAATTATACCCAGAAACAGGTTAGTGAGGGAAGCAGCATTATCCCCCAGAAATGCAATTCCCCATATATAGGTTCTCTTGGGCAATTATATACCATGTCTTCTGGAACAAACATAAGGAAAGAAACCCGATAAAAGACCATCTAGTAAGCATTTTATTTCTATTATGGCCAACCAGATGCTTGCGAAAACACACACATGCACAAGACCAGCACAAAAGCACCCTCTCATTCACATTTTCCAAAACACTCATAAATCAACATCTTTCTTCTAATGAAGTAATATATAACAGCCATGGCTTGTATCCAATAGAGCTTTCGCATCTGAATATGTCTGATCCCTTCACTAAGGTTGGTATGAATTGGTTGTACTTCACAACAATGAATTTCATAGCCTAAAGATGTGATGTATGAAGAATTACTCTCTTTCACCAAATCCAACAGGCCCAACTAAAGTATGCCCACTAAGCAGTGACTTGCCTAGTGTCTATTGATTCATAGAGTCTCTTTCTTGTTGAGGTTAATAGTTTGGGCTGGCATAATAGAGATATGCCAGGTCCTAAGATTTTTTAGGGCCAAAACATGGGAAAGGCGGACAGTGCTGTTACACGGGTAATTTCTGGTGGTGCCATTAAGTACAATACAATAAGCACCAAACACAGTTGCACAAAAGGGTGCTATTTAACAAATACAAAGACTGGCGTATGCAGGCATGAGGCCATCTTGCACCAGCACATGTCTCATATTATGAAAAGCTGTGTGATGGGATGGCTTGAGCACTGGACGACATTGGATGCCAGGGTTCAAAGCCCTGCTCAGCACATACTGGGTGATCTTGAGCAAGTCCCATTCCCAGCCCACCCGCCTGAGCCCAAAAACTGTTTACTATTTTAGGTTAGTGGTTGCTCGCTCAATGGTTGCTTTTATACTGTGTTATGTTGTCTGTTTTATATTGTTTTATGATGTTGTTTTATGGATTTTAGTGAGTTATATTTTAACTATGTTGACTGAGCTCTGGGCTTGTCCCCATGTAAGTCGCCCTGAGTCCCTTTGGGGAGATGGAGGTAGGATACAAAAATTATGTTGTTGTTGTTGTTGTTGTTGTTACAGCCTAAGAACCCATCTGCTCAAATCTTGCCAAGAAAACCCCATGATAAGTCCACAGTTGCCATAAGTCAGAAATGACTGGAAGACAAAACATCTCATATTGGTCACTGGGTGTTGATACTTTCTTCCTCCTTCTGCAACAAAGTTCCTCCCATTTACCACATATGTGTTGCAGCCATTCCATGGTTAGTGAAGTATCAAGGGAAGATTGGAGAACTGTGGCTGTGTCCCCAAAGCCAGAATGCAAACATCACAAACACAGTCCTGAGAACTTCAGCAGACACCAAATGCTGCATCTGGCTATGGAGACATTCCCAGGCTCTTCTACAACTTCTTTTAGCCACAGAATGGCTATGGAGGAAGTTTAGTTGAAGTTGCTAAAGAGTGGGTACAGGGACAAACATAATCTAGGGTGCTTTGAATGTGGTCTTCCTGCTTCTTGGCAGGGGGTTGGACTGGATGGCCCACAAGGTCTCTTCCAACTCAATGATTCTCTCTCTGACATTACTTCGCGAATGAAGATTCTTAGGAAGGACTCATCCCCACGCTCTCTACAAGCACTTTGATGACCAAGGAGGTTGGATGTGTCCTTCGAGCCTGTGCAATGGATTTTTCTGGTGGAACGCAGCATGCACAGAACTGGCCTCACCCTTTAAACCAAAGGTTCATCTGCCGGGGCCTAGCAAGCTTAGGACGGTGGCAGCAAGGTCCTCAGGTCGTAGGTTTGATTTGAGTTACTTTCTCTAGATCAGGGCTGTCCAACTTCTACGGGCCCAAGGGCCGGAATTCCAGTCACTGATCACCTGGGGGGCTGAAGGGTCTGCCTCTGCCCCCGGCTCCGCCCCCTCCCCGGCTCCACCCCCACCCCTTCCCGGCTCCAATTTACTTACAATTGACCTTGAGTTGTGGAGATGTAGTTCACCTCCATCCAGAGAGCACTGTGAACTCAATAATGATGGATCTGGACCAAACTTGCCATGAATACTCAATATGCCCAAATGGGAACACTGGTGGATTTGGGGGGATGTTTCCTAATACCTTTGAGTTATTTGAGTCCACACTCAAATTGGGACACACCAAAAAAAACCCAAACACCTCATAGCCGTCGCAGGGCTTGATGGGGCCTCCTTTCCCAGAGGCGGGTGGAGGAGGTCCAAAGAGCTCCCTCCCTCCCTGAAGAGAAAACAAGCTGCGGGGGCAGGCGCAAAGGAAGCCACGTTGCGCCCTGCACGCGGGGGAAGGCAGCACAACAAGGGGAGAGGGGGCGCGGAGGAGGGGAAGGAAGCGTCGCCAAGGAAACCGCCGCTGAGGGATCCCTCACCCCCCTCACCCAACGTCCCACTGTTTTTAGATTGATTGATTCGAGACAGGCCCTTCCTTACCCATACTGCGGGAGCCCCGCCACAGGGCCGAAGCGCCAATGCCGCCACCGCCCCCGAAGAGCCCCGCTGGAGCCGAGGCCAAGCTCAGGCTGGGCGCGGCGGCTCTCCCATCCGCGGGGTGGGAAGCGTGGGCCCTCCACAGGAAGAGGACGGAGCCAGGAGGGGCTTTCCCTGCCTCACTCCCCTCCTCCCTCTCTCTGACGGAATGGGGGTTGGCCTGGAAGCAGCCGCGAGGGAGGAGGAGGCGCGCGCCCAGGCCGGTCGCAAATCCTGCGGGACCCGAGATTTCGGCAGCTATCGCGAGACTATGCAGCCACAGACGGGATTTCGACCTCCCTCGAAATCCCGTCTGTGGCTGCTGTAGTCTCACGATGCTTGCCTAAACCTGGAAGTAGGTATTATTTTTATTTTATTTTTTATTTTTTATTTGTATTTTATTAAAACAAGTTAGGGGGCTGGAGGGAAGGGGCTCGGGGGCCGTGTATGGCCCCAGGGCCGCCTGTTGGACAGCCCTGCTCTAGATGGTTGACCTTACAGGGTTAGACAAGCACCATCTGCCCCCCGTTTGAAATTAGAGTTTTCCTTCTCTTAGGATGGTTGCCAAAAGGCTAGAGAGCCCATCCTGCCCTTTGACGCTCTTTGTCAGACCCTTCAGTTGTGACCTGTCTGGCATGGGAGGCCCTACCGGTGGCTATTATGCCACCACCAGCATAGCTCACAACTTCATTAGGGTGCACAAGCCTCTCCCCCGCGACAAGGGGATGCCAATGCACATGCAAAATCATTAGGGTATGTATGCTGTACTATACTGGCACTAATGATTTGTCTAACAGATATAGAAAAATGCACACATATTTGAAGATGATGCTATTGTTCTGAATACTGGAGAAAAAGTGCCAGGACACTGAATCTCATTATAATCGTTGTAAGGAAATGGACTGGATAGTCTCAGGATTCTCTCAGTTCAGTTGCCTTCATTTGTAGTCTATATAAGCCATAAAGATTTTCTGAGCTGATTTCAATGTGTATCTCCACTGCATTGCCTGCCTTTCAGCATAATCAAGTGACCTGAGGGCCTGATCTGCAAAGGGGTAGAGGCCAAAATTTCCATATCTGCACTCAAAGTTGCTACTTTTTAGAAAATGAAGACTGATTAGAGGAATTGAGCAAAAGTCAGGGAAAGTGTGACTGAGACAGACATTTTTACTAGATTTTTTGAAATTCAGAAAAGACAGCATGTCCTCCTTGTGGCAGCTGAAAAAGAGAAGAAGCAGGATACAAGTGTAATATAATATTGTACACATATGACATAATATATTATTCTGAAAACATTCTTTTCCAACATTAATATGAGTTGGAGATCATTTGATTCTGCTTTACATTTAACAAATATAATATGGAGAGAGACGGGATTTTGAAAATAAATAGTAAAACAGGTGAAACGAAAACTTCTTTTTATCCCCCTGAGCTAAATGGATAATGTTTGAGTTCAAACAACTAGAAGTATTTTGAAGAAAGGCTATTTCAAAATATTGTTTACTGGGGTTTTTTTTGGTAAAACATTAATTTAGACTTATGACAATATACAGTTTCTTCCTTCTCCAACTATACAAAATGAAATTACGGCCTTTAAATGATAGCCTAAAGCAAGGGTGCTCATTAGGTAGATCACGATCTACTGGTAGATCTCGTAGGGCGTCCTGGTAGATCGCAGGCAGGGCAGGAGGAAAGCTCAGTCCCTCCCCACAGGCTCCCGACGCCGCCCAGGTGCAGAAGGAGGATGGACTGGATGGCCCTTGGAGGTCTCCTCCTATTCTAGGAACCTGTTGTTATTGTTATTACTATTATTATTATCAGAGGCTGAATGACCATCTGTGAGGAATGCTTTGATTGTGTTTTTCCTTTATGGCAGAAGGATGTTGGACTGGATGGCCCTTGGAGGTCTCTTCCTACTCTAGGAACCTATTATTATTATTATTAGCAGAGGCTGAATGAATATTATCATTATCATTATTATTATGAATAAATTCAGGGGCGTATTATACTCAAATTTAGTTGAATTCAGTCTTAAAATATATTATATGGCTCTCACTGAAATAAATTTCCAAATATTTTGCTTTTATGGCTCTCTGAGTAGTGGGTAGGTAGATCATTTTGACTTGGTAGTTTTATAAGTAGCTCGCATGCTGAAAAAGTGTGAGCACCCTTGGCCTAAAGGTTCTGACATGTGCAATTGCTTGGAGATTACATACACTGAAGTTTTTATCTTGGTGTAATCTTAGTGCATATTCAGAATAAGTTTGATCAGTTAACAATCAATGTTCATAGGATCTCATTTAAGTTCTTATTTAGATGCAAACTAGATTAAATAAAACATTCATACAATATAACCTGTAAATTTAAAAGCTGGGTTTATTTTAGAATGGTAGTCAGGTAAATCAATAATATTTGGGAAGTGTGGCAACTATGCATGCATAGTTCTATATACCCATATCACATTCCCCTTTGGGTTGCTGTATGTTTCTGGGCTGTATGGCCATGTTCTAGAGGCATTATCTCCTAATGTTTTACCTGCATATGTGGCAGGCATAGATGATGCCTGCCATAGATGCAGGCGAAACATCAGGACATAATGCCTCTGGAACATGGCCATACAGCCCGAAAAACTTACAGCAACCCAGTGATTCCAGCCATGAAAGCCTTCGACGATACATTCCCCTTTGTTTACTGACAATGCCCAAAATGTTATATTTCCTGATAGGGGATGTATTCCTTGTTCTCCAACTTTTTATTTGTCCTTTTCTGGAATTTATTTTGTAGCACTGCACTCGGAAACAGTGAGGGATGTCTGTTAGTTAAAATATTTCTGGGTAACTTGACTAGTAAGTGCTCTCTGGAAGAGAATTCTGAGAATCTCACCAAACTTTGAAAAGTATGTTGCCAGCTCTTTTCCCCCATCTAATTCAACATTTGGTTTGCCATAATAACTGGCAACATAGCTCTTGGGAATCTTTACCATGCTACCAAGGCAATGGGGTTTCTCAACTTTTAGATCTCCTGTTTGTTGCCTCTAGAAATTTATTTACTATTTATTATTTATTTACTATATTTTTATACCGCCCCTCTCAGCCCAAAGGCGACTCGAGGCGGTGCACACATGGCAATGAATGCCCACAAATAAAATACATAACACTGAATAAAACAATCATATAAAAGCAAAAAATTCACAGTTAAAAATATAAAATACAAATCTCAGCATCTCATTATTGAAATTGGTTTCCATTGCACCATCGTCGTTCCAAAGGTCTCTATTAAATAATTACATTTCATCTGCAAAAGCCTGCTCAAACATCCAGGTCTTGACTTTCTTGCAAAATGTCAGGAGGGAAGGGGCCGATCTGATGTCCCTAGGGAGGGTGTTCCATAGCCGAGGGGCCACCACTGAAAAAGCCCTGTCTCTCGTCCCCGCCAATCAGGTCTGCGAAGAAGGCGGGGCCGAGAGCAGGGCCTCTTTGGAAGATCTTAAGAATCTAGATGGTTCACAGGGAGAGATGCGTTCGGACAGATAAGCTGGACCACAACCATTTAGGGCTTTAAAGGCTAAAGCCAGCACTTTTAATTGTGCCCGGTAGTAAACTGGCAGCCAGTGGAAGTGGTGCAACAGAAGAGTTGTGTGCTCCCTGAGTGCCGCTCCTGTTCTCAACCTGGCTGCTGTCCGTTGGACCAATTGAAGCTTCCGAACAGTATTCAAAGGCAGCCCCATGTAGAGCACGTTGCAGTAATCTATACGGGATGTAACCAGAGCGTGGACTACTGTAGCCAAGTCAGACTTCCCAAGGTACAGCCGCAGCTGGCACACAAGTTTTAACTGTGCGAATGCTGCCCTGGTCACCACCGAAACCTACAGCTTCCCCTCTTGCAAAGCTAAATATCTAAAAGCTAAATTCATTTACAAGCAAGGTGCTTATGCGTAGCTTTGTCAACCATTGCATTTAACTATGTAATGTTATTGTTTGGAAAGGGACACAGCTGGCATCTTGTAGTTCAATAGAAGATGTTTTAGTCATGGAAGTCACCCTGCCAACTGAACTCACTGTGAAGGCTGGGACGGATACAAGGCTTCCATGCACCTTCCAGTCCTCAGAGGAGATCAGCGCTGCAACCTCAGTTACTTGGAGCTTTCAGCACCAGGAGTCAACCGTTCGTCCTATGACGGTAAGAGCTGATATCGGAGGTAAATATGAATATGGATTGGTCACAACATTTTGACAGTAATCTTTACAGTTGTCACATACACAAACGTCTTATTGATGTCTATTGAATTCAATGTCTGTTGATGTCTGTTGTTCCTGCTTGACAGGGGGCTGGACTGGATGACCCTTGTGGTCTCTTCCAAACCTATGGGTCTATAAAATACTAGCAATCCAGTTGTCTCTATCCTGCTTCCCTGGGCTCTTTCTACTTTGCCTCCAGTCCCTTTGAAGAATGCTTTCTCACCATGTATTTTATTATAGCCTCCAGGTTCTAATGATCTTATCCAATTTTTTTTATACATGCATGGTTTGAGACTTTTATTCTTTTATAAAACATTTGGCTGTTTAATGTTTTTATAATGCCTATATAAGAATTGTTATTAAACAGAGTTTATTGTAACCCATCCAGAGATATGGATGGGGCTGTGTTGGCGCAATGGGTTAAACCGCTGCTAAACTGCTGGCCTAAAGGTCAGCAGTTTGAATCCGTGGGACAGGGTGAGCTCCCGCTGTTAGTCCCAGCTGCTGTCAACCTAGTAGTACAAAAACATGCAAATGTATGTAGACAAATAGATACTGCTTCAGCGGGAAAGGACAAAAGACGCTCCAGTCTTGCTGGCCACACAACCAGGAGGTAACAACATAGGCTCCTCGACTTGAAAATGAAGAAAAACACCTACCCAGAGCCAGGGCTGAGCACTACTTTTAGATGTGAGAAATGAAAAAGGAGCAGCCTTTGCCTTGTCTGTGTTTGTGTGTCTCATTGTATGTGACTGTAAGGCATGGAATGTTTGCTTATGTCCGCTGTAAATGCTGTAATGTGCTCTGAGTCCTCTAGGGGAGAAGGGCAAATATAAATAAAGTGTATTATCATTATTATTATTATTATTATTATTACGATATATGGGAAGATATAAATTAATAATAATGGGATAGGTCCTTGGTATCCCCTGGGATTGGTTCCAGGACCCGCCATCAATGCTAAAGTCCTATTATATGCAATGGTGTTGCAAAATGGTGTCCCTAAGATATATTAAAAATGGCAAAAATAAAAGTTTGCTTTTGTAATTTGTTTAGTAGGGATGAGGGGAATATTTGCAAGCTGTGGATAGTTGAATCCATGAATCTGGAGCACCAACTATAATAACAATAAAAACAAAAACGCAAAGCAATCCTATGTCAATTTCCATTGGATTACAGGCAGTCCCCAAGTTACAACATCTGACTTACAAATGACTCATAATTTCAAACAGGAGTGAAACTACAAGAACACCTGTAGCATAAATTAACTTCCAACTGTTTTCTCTTTTTCTCTTTTTAAATGCATAAGAAGCTCAGCCTTCTGCTATCCAAAATCTTCCTTGTTTTTTTAAAAATTACATTTTGTAAGGGGATATGTAGTTGCCATTCTGATTTTTCAGGTAGAACTTACTCATTGAAGCCTTGGGGAGCAATTCTGAACATACTGAGAGCAATCCCAATTAAACATTGTGGAATTCATCATCTTAGTAAATGCTCATAGTGTTGTGCAGCAACTCAAAGAGTATTTTCAAAGGTAAATATAGCCAAATATAAGAATGCAATTTTTTCTTGGCAGAATCCAAATTATATGTAGGCAGCTAAATTTTGGAAAACCTAGCTAAATTTATTGAATGAAGAAACAAAAATTTAATGTTAATGCAAATATAATATATTTTCTTTTGTGATTATAGTTTTTCTACTATTCTGACGGGAAGGAATATACTGGGAAGAGTACGCAGTTCAGTGGTCGGACCAGGTGGGATGGAAACTTTACTATGAACGATGCATCTATCATAGTGGACAATGTCCAGGCTGAAGACAATGGCACTTACTTCTGTGATGTCAAGAATCCTCCAGACATAGGTGCTGATCCAACACAAGTCAAACTCAACGTTTTGAAGCAAGAATCAAGAGCAGGGACTGAAAGAATAGCCTTAGCAACCCCTGAAAAGGTCACAGTCACAATTACAGTCACAACCAAAGCCAAAGCCAAAACCAAAACCACACACTCTGGAAGCGTTTCATTGAATGGGACATCATTCTGGCCTCTTGTACTTCCATTGTTCTGCATTTTAGCATCTTTTCCCAGCTATTTGTTCTGAAAATAAATAACACCTCTCACAGTTATTAAAGTATTATTTGCTATCATTTCCTGCTGCGGGCTCCAGTACACTACAAAGTCATAGCGCTATGATTTCACTTTAATTGCTGTGATTCCATCCTATGAAATATTGAGATTTTCACTTTAGCAAGGTCATAGTTTGATGAGCGCTGGGGCCTCATCAAACTATAATGCCCACCATAGCAGTTAAAGTGGAGTTAGAGTCTTATAATTATATAGTGTATACAGTACGTCACCGTTTCTCAACCTGGGGGTCAGGACTCCTGGGGAGGTCATGAGAGGGTTTTGGAGAGGTCACCAAGACCATCAGAAAACATCTTAGGAACCCCTTTGGCAGAGAAGGCTGAACATCTCTCCACCTGTCCTTCTCTACCTTTTTGACAACAGACGGTGAATTCTATCACCAAAAGCCCTTCTCCACTGTGATTGGCTGGCCTCTCAGCCAAGGGGAGGGCTGTTTCTCAGACTCAGAGCAGGGAGGGGAGAGTAGGCATGCTCGGAGCATGGCAGCATGGCGCACATATGCGGGCAAGAAAGAGTGCAAGGCTTGAGGGAGGCTCGCACCAGCGAATCCCTTCAAGGCATGGGGGTTCTGTATGGGAAGTTTGGCCCTATTCTATCATTGGTGGGGTTCAGAATGCTCTTTGATTGTAGGTGATCTATAAATCCCAGCAACTACAACTCCCAAATGTCAAGGTCTATTTCCCCCAAACTCCACCAGTGTTCACATTTGGGCATACTGGGTATTGGTACCAAGTTGGTCCAGATCTATCATTATTTGAGTGCTCTCTCGATGTAGGTGAACTACAACTCCAAAAATCAAGGTCAATGCCCACCAAATCCTTCCAGTATTTTCTTTTGGTCATGGGAGTTCAATCCATCATTGATGGGGTTCAAAATACTCTTTGGTTGTAGGTCAACTATAATTCCCAGCAACTACAACCAACCAATCCCCAAACCCCACCAGTACTCAAATTTTGTCTTATAGGGTATTTGTGCCAAATTTGGTCTAGTGAATGAAAATCCTGCATATCAGATATTTACATTACGATTTACAACAGTAGCAAAATTACAGTTATGAAGTAGCAATGAAAATAATTTTATGGTTGGGAGTCACCACAACATGAGGAACTATATGAAGGGGTCGCAGCATCAGGATGGTTGAGAAACACTGGTCTAAAGAAAAGGGGAAAAATTATGAAGTGAGTTGCTATATAAGAAGCTTATCACACAAGGCATGTGTATTGCAATTGCACTTTCGCCTGGGACTTGCCATGTAGCATTGTTCATCTTCTGCTGTTCTTCTGGGAAATGGTTTGGAAAGCCTTGGTTTTACAAAACCCAAACTTCTGTTAACTTCTTTTTGTAAAAGAAACACTTTCCAAAGATCTCTCTCTCTTTGGAGAGCAACAGAAGAGGAACTATGTCATATGATAAGTCCTGCTGTAATTAGGATTTACTTGCCTTGTGTGAAAAGAGATGAATATTTCTGGGTTTCCTGTGAAGTGTATGAAAGAGATGTTCTGACTTCAAGGATTTTTCAGGTGAAAGCTAGCCTCTGCTAGAATTTACTTAATGAACATACTTGATATTTCAATGAAATAATACACTTTTGGTGCATTTTAGTCAACTTGATAAATGTGTAAGTTATTACCCAATGGAAATATCAAGTAGTGCACCAAAAATTCATTCTTCCACTAAAATATTGTACTATTCGGCATTTTACTTCATGAATGAAGATTCTTAGGAAGGACTCATCCCACACTTTCTACAAGCGCATTGATGACTAAAAAGGCCAATCTGAGATAGGCAAGTCTGGTTGCAGAAAGCACAGCAGAAAGTTTCCTTGGATGATGTTGTTTCCAAGTTGCGGTTCTTTCTGCGTTGTCGTTTCTCTTCAAGACCCGTTCAGTGTGTCTTCTCAAAAGAGGCCACAGCATTGTGGATAGTGCGTCTCCATGCCTCCCGATGTGAGGCCAGGGTGGACCATTGTTGGTGATCAATCTGACCAAGCCTGAGATGTAGTTTCAGGGAGTCCTTATATCTCTTTTTTTGGGGCGCCTCTCTTGTGCTGACCCGTGGCAAGTTCACCATAGAGTAGTATCTTAGGGAGGCGGTGGTCCTCCATCCTAGAGACTTGCCCTGCCCAGCACAGCTGTGTTCTCAATAGCATGGCCTCAATGCTGGTGATCCCTTCTTGCTCAAGGACAGCAACATTCATCACATATTGAACTAGTTACTAAAGAAGTCATTGTATCCTTCCTACCAGATAGTGTTTTCATGTGGAGGAAGCTCTGTCTGAGAATAGTGTCAATGTATGCGTTTTTAACATGCCTTTCTAAATTAGATACACTGAATAGATAAAATGTAGACAGCACTGTCAAAACGTTTAAGGGATTGCTGCAGTACATTGTCATTTGTTGATGTGATATGAATACCATTACATTCTTAGGAATATGACTTCCTGCTTTGGGTTAGGACCTTGAGGGGTATTTTTCTATAGGAAATTCAGATTTTAAGATATTAGTTTCACTTAGTATTGAGAATCAGCATGGAATGGTGGTTTGAGCATCGGACTAATACTCTGGAGAGCTGTCTTGAATCCTCCTCAGCCATAGAACCCCGTTGAGGGTGCACCTACACTGTGGAAGTAATCCAGTTTGACATTACTTCAACTGCCATGGCTCAATGCTATGGAATCATTGGAGTTATAGTTTTATGGGGCCCTTGGCCTTTTGTGCCCAAAGAGTGCTGATGACTGGCCAAACTACAAATCCAGGATTCCATAGCATTGAGTCATGGCAGCCAAAGTGGTGTCAAACTGCATTAATTCTACAATATAGCTCCACTCTCAGTCAACTTTGATTAATCACACTCTCTCACCCTGAGAGGAAGGCAAAGGCAACTTGCTGGGATTAAATCTTGCCTGTTGTAAGTTCCTCTTCAGGTCACCAGCACTTAATGGTACACAGCAACACAACAATTTGCATTAATCCTTTCAACATTGTAGCTGGAAAGGCCTGAAAGAAGTTAGAAATTGTTTTAGAATCATAGAATTGGGATAGACCATAAGGGTCACATGTGGACCAATACAAGGAACCAAACCATTTTTGTTACTTAAAATCACATATGTATTATTATTATCATCATCATTATTATTTTATTTGCCACATGTATATGCCGCCCAGTAATAAAGTGTGTGGTTTACAGTGATAAAATATACCCTTACTTACTTACTTACTTACTTACTTAGGTGATCCCTCATTGTCTGAGTATGATGGCCTTCTAAGTGTAGTGTCTTGGTGGTGGATACGTAGGTGACTGTGGAGTGTTATTCTTGACCCACATGTTCCTCCAGAGTGAGGACATTGGTTTCCAGGTTGAAGGCGGTCCTGGTCAGAGTTGGCTTGACATGCCTTCATCTTGCCACATTTCTCCCTTTTGCTCTCCATTCATGCCTCTTCAAATTCCGCAGCATTGCTGGTCACAGCTGACCTCCAATTAAAGCACTCAAGGGCCAGGGCTTCTCAGTTCTCAGTGTCTATGCCACTGTTTTTGAGGTTAGCTTTAAGCTCATCTTTAAATCTCTTTCCTGTCCACCAACATTCAATTTTCCATTCTTGAGGAGCGTATAGTAACAGCTTTGGAAGACAGTGTTATTGCCCCCACCTTATTTTCCAACTTCATTGCTATGATACTTCATCTTGTTGATGGGAAGCCTCCTACTGGAGAGGAAATCATCTATTGGACAGATGGCAAGCTATTTAACCTCAGCAGACTGAAAGGCAAAACCAAGATCACAATGACATCGGATATAGAACTCCAATATGCTGATGAGAACTTTGTCTGTGCGCATTCAGAAGAAGACGTTCAAGCCACTCTAAACACCTTTGCAGAAGCATACAAGAAGCTTGACCTCTCAGTGAACATCAAAAAAACCAAAGTGCTATTTCAGCAGTCACCAGCCAATTCCTCTGCAATGCCAGAAACACAGCTTCCTGGTGTAGTATTAGAAATTGTTGACAATTTCCACTACCATGACATCCACCTCTCCACAAAAGTCAACATTGACACTGAAATACAACACTGCCTGAGCTCTGCAAGTGCAGCATTTTTTCTGAATGAAGCAGAGAGTGTTTGAGGATTGGGACAGCCGTAGGGATAACAAGGTGCTTGTTTATAAAGCTATTGTCCTCCCAACCCTGTTATATGCCTGCAAAATGTGGACTGTTTACAGATGTCACACTAAACTCCTGGAACGATTCCATCAGCATTGCCTACGAAAAATCCTGCAAATCTCTTGAGAAGACAGGCGGACAAATGTCAGCATGCTGGAAGAAGCAAAGACCACAAGCATTGAAGCGATGCTTGTATGACATCAACTCTGCTGGACTTGCCACCTTGATAAAATAGTAAAATGTACATGAAAAACCATAAAGTCAATACATAGAATTCTCCAGTGTAAGCTCTTGGAAGAGTCAGCATAATGTACTTGATCAACAACTCTGAGACCGGGGTTCAAATTCCCACTCTTCCATGGAACTCTAGGGTGTCATTGGGCAATACTCTCAGATTCAATGGGAATGCAATGTCAAAACCTCTTGATTAAATCATGCAAAGAAAACCCTAAAATAGGATCTGCATGAACTGGAGGTGATGACAAGATGAATCACAACCATCACAAAATCATGTATCACTCTGAGGTCTTAACAGTCCATCCTAAACATATTAACTGTTAAGTACTGGTGAGTTCAATAGCATTCACAAGCAACTCTAGATAAGATTGTAATCAAAACTCAAATATCTGTTCCCACAATGTTCTGAGATGCTTTTAGGCTGAAAGAGACCCTGTGTTCATTGATCAAGAACTGCTGACTGCTTCCACACTAAATGAATTGCATAATTGCGGCTTCCTGTTGAAATAGTAATCTGGGTCTAAGTTGATTTCACTCATCAGGACTGACTTTGTCCTTGGACGGATCTGAACTTCAGTAGAATTTCGCCCAAATAATGAATCTTCTTAAGGGCTGAGTTTTCCTAACTTTGCAAGGATGGTTGATCTTTACATAGTAATTTGAGGAGAAATACAATGGACTATGATTGTTGGATTGTGTGGTTTTAAGGTTTATATTGATATGTTTTTAATTCCATGGTTGAATGTTAAATGATGTCATGTTTTATGATTTAATTGAAAATTGTATGATATTATCATTATGTTAGGTTTCTGTATGTGAGGCATTAAATTTTGCCATAATTATGTTGGAAACTGCTTTGAGTCTCCCGCTGGAGTGAGAAAAGCGGTATACAATAAATAAATAAGAAATTCATTGTGTTCATCTAGCTTTCTTACAGTGATTCAATTTATGGCTGATTTGTTGTTTAAACCCAGGCAATATGTAAATCTTAATCATAGTGCTGTAAAAAGTAAGAAAAAAAAGAGATATTGTGTTTTAAAATGCATTGGTACATTTCCATTGATTTCCATCTCTAGTAATAACATAATGTCAACGAGTGAAAGAGAATATATGCAAAAGTAATTAAAAATCAAAAGCAATAGCTTTCTTGCAGTTTGAAATATCACAAATCAGTAGGAAAAAAACTGAGCTGAGGCCTTTCATTTGGAATAATATTTTTTCTGTGTTTAGGGAGCAGGGGAGAAACTACTTAAATGGGATACCAAGGAAAATAATATGCTTTTGCAAAATGGAATATACTCCTGTAGAAACTAGTTTCCAAGAAGCCTTTGTGAAACGGAGAGGAGGGTCTCTCTGCTCTAGATTTCACAATCTGGCACTCCTTCATGACTGGTGATTTTTGTTGAAATATGTAGAAAGCTGGGAATGATGGAAATAAAATTCCCAACTCCACCTTAAAAGGAAAAACACAGCAGCAAATGGAAGAACTTAGGACACTTAAAGTTTCTTGGTGCAAAGGTTGACTTCAGTTCTTTAATGTTGTAAAATTCACAAAGTATAGTCCAGTAAGCAAAATATATCCACTACAAGATAAATTCTCTTGTATGGCAGTACAAAAACACAAACATAGATACAGGAGGTTTTGTTTGATCACGCTCAGAGACTCACAGATCCTTCTGCTTCAGTAGCTTGCATCCATGAAGTGATTCTCCAGAGAAAAACAAAACTACCACAAAACAGTAACAGGAAAATAAACAGAGTCTTCAGTTTTCTTTGTCACTAGACTTGGCAAACATATAGGCGTGTCTTTACAAACAAACTCTTTCTCCTCCTTATCAGCCAGACACTCAGCCAACTTTCTTCTTCTTCCATCTCCCCCCCCCCACACACACACACATTTAGCACAGCAGAGAGATTTTATAGCAACCAGGAAACCACTCCCCAAACACAGCTCAGCACACAGCTCAGCACACAGCTGATTAATTGATTACTCGACAGTGGAAATCTACTCAGATACTACAACAGGTATAAACTGTTCACTTAACTCTTTGTTTCCAACAATTTTGGATTTCAGATTTCCAGATAGGGGAAACTCAACCTGTAGTATTTTGAGTTGTTGGGAAAGCAACATTTCCTTTCAGTAGTTGCTTTTTTCCTGTCTCTTGAGAAGATTGGAACGTTAAGGGAATGGAGCAATATCCCTCCCTCTTCTGTTTACAGCAACACTCATGTTACCTGGGTGGCCTGTGTTAGGTCACTCACCAACAGGTTTCCTGCATATCTTTTTCATAATCTGCACATGAAGACGTCAGTGGGTATGTGTGTGTGGAATACTGCTGGGGATAAGTCCGCAAAAGATATTGGCTCAATTTTCCTTTAAGTTGTAAATACAGTGGCCCTCCAGGTTCGCAAGCTCTGGATCTATGATTTCCACTGACCATGGATCAAAATGCCCCACGTTATTAAAGGGTGGTGAAATGAATGTAGATGTGCTAAAACATGCACTTTCACATTAAAGTCATTTTATAATATGGGGTGTGATCATGGATGGGTTTTTTAATGTTTCTGAGGTCGAATTTCGGAAACTCCCGCCGCAAGATCAGCAGTTTTTGCCAGTTTCACGCAGCGGAGCGTTCCTTGAGTGAACGGTCCCACATTCTTGCATGCAATCCTGTTCCTTGACCCAACACGGGCTTGGGCCCGTTCCCAGAGAAGATTCCTCCGAGTTTCCCAGAGTTTTCGCAATTTTTCCTAATTTTTTTTCTTCTTCTCTCCCTCCCATGGGCGTTTCAAATGTGCGAAGAGCAGCCATTTTCCAAGCAGCGGCCGCGGTAGCTCTACCAGTAGGGTGAGGGCTGCGGGAACCCGGGGAACCCCGGGTTCGAGACCCCGTTTGGGTAAAGGGAGGTCACTTTTACCCCAATGCCAACAACATCTGGGCATGAGGGTTTGGTGACTCTGAGCCTCACCATAGGCAAGATATCTTCGTTTTATGTTTTTTCCCTTAAGATCGAACTGTCAAAGGAATTTGGAATCAATGAATTTGGTTTGGGAGCTGGGGATCCTCTGTACATATGCCTGAATTGACAGCTGGAAGTAGAGATTATCGTAATGCTGCGTTCCATTGAAAGAGATGCCCATTGCTATGTCTGTACCCCGTTTTCTGCCCTTTACTGTATGAGACTGTAGGAACTACCTCAATGAGCCTCTCCCTGACCTTTGTAAACCCTTCCTGCCCCATTTTTCCCTAGAACAGATAAGGAAGTTATGTTTTGAAATGTCTGCCATGTTTGCTGAAAGGAAGCATACTGCTTAAGGCCTGAAGCCATCACACTATTATCTTGTCACCATATTCTCTGTTTGCATGGAAAATAACTTAATTAGCCAGGCTCTTGTTTTGGGGATGGGGTCTTTCCTGTCTTCACCCCTGGCTAAATCCTAAGGCTACCCAGGCCTCTGAGGTTTCGACTATCTGGATTAGTCATGGATATTGGACAAAAGGTGCTACCACCCATCAGCTGGCTTTTGTTTGGCTCTGGAAGTCAAATATTGGCCCACCATAGTACTTTTGTCACTGCCGTGGTCTAAGTCAATCACTGCTTAGACCTTCCTTTCTTCCTGCCCCAGATGAGGAAGTAGCTTGTGGACTTGGTAATTGCATTTCCTTCACACAAAGACTTTAAGCCAAATCAGATGCCCCGAGCAATCAGCTGGGAGGGCTCTCCTTTTGTTTTCGCTCATAATCCTTCCTGATGACAGCTCGCCTCAGCCGGAATCCCATATATGGTGAGCAGCCGCCGATTGGCTAAAGCAAGCAGATGGAAAGGGGCGCGGATTGGTTCCCCGGAGCCGGTTTGTTTCCCGCCTATCAGCTGACCTCAACATTCCAGCCAATCAGCGTCAAGCCGGCCGTCAAGGGGCGGAGCGGGAAATTCAAATGTTTGACAGCTCTGTAACCTTTAAAAAGCAATGTTTTGAATGTAAATGCATGCGTCTTTGCGGTGTCAGGGAATTTGCGGTCGCATCCTACTCAGCTGAGCAGAATAAACAATTTCGTGGCTTCTACCTTGCATCTTGGTGAGCATAATTGGTCTTTGGGGTGGGAGGTAGGAGGACCCGAGTCGCTCCAGGCTTGCCAAGGTCTCACGGGCCCTCTTTGGTCTCTGCCCCGCCAGGGTTCGGCGGGGATAGTCCAAATCTGGTTCGATAACATTTCTGCATGATGTCCTGGAACCGACCCCCATGGATACAGTGGGCCCAGTGTAAATACAGTTACTAACCATGTAACTATAGTCATGTGGCATGAGTATCATAAAGATTCCGACCTCTTGTGACACTACACAATTACAGCACAATAATACCATTTTAACTGCCCTGACCGAATCCTGGGAGTCCTGGGATTTACAGTTTTGTGAGGCAGAAGAATTATCTGATGAAATATTATAAATACCTAATGAACTCGTATTGCTGGATTTCCTAGGATGCAGGCATGGCAGTGTAAGTAGTATCAAAGTGCTATAACTGTGCAGTGTGCAAGAGACCCAACATATTCTCCAAGCTGTTCCTTTTTTAATAATTAGAAGTTCTGTGCCTGTCATATTGAGTGTGTTTTAATCTCATATAATACACTATGGCTTGTGAAGACAGAACACTGCTAATAGGACAGAAGACCAGGGAGATTTTATTCTCTCAGCAAAACATTTGCTTGGAAAAGCAGGAGAGGGATTGCAAAAACCTGAGTGAAGATTCTAAACTACTGTACTAAAAAGTGGCTCTTTTTGAAGTGCTGGACTGTATTAATACATTGTGAAACAGATTATGCAACAAATACTGTTTTTTGTTGTTGTTGAGAAAGAAGTTTTGCAAACACAAAATATGTAGCTTTAAGATATTAGATGTTCTGCCCATGGGGAAAAAAATACAAAGAAATGGCAGATCATTTACTTCACAGGCTTTGGGGGGATGTACCCATTTTGGGAGAATGTTTTTAAAAAGATATATGGGGTTTAAGAGAGGCACTGAGGGCCTGTCCAGACAGGACCTTTGTTTCAGAAGCTTTCGCAGCAAACAGGAAGGTTGGCCAGATGCTGTTCCCTGTAAACACGGAAGCAATAACTACAAATGGCAAAAAATATGTAGATCTTTGCATGTCTGTATGTCCCTGCAATCAGAAATAACAGGATGTTTAAATCTGGGTTTGTTTCTGGGTTTTAGATGTTTGTTCCTGATTGGTCAGTTCCTATAAAGAAGGTGACAGTTGAGTAGAATGCAAAAACTTTGTTTGTGTGCCAGAAACTTCATGAAACATGTGGAGGGCACATTTTCTCTGGCCAGGACAAAGTTGTGGCCCTCTAGTCAATGTTGTACATGTACATCTTTTCACAATAAGAGCAATCAGGAGCAGACTTGTATAATCCTGGAACAACACCTTGTCTGCCAAATGGCCCTGCAGCTTATATAACCCAGGAATGGAACTTATACAATGATTCACATATTTGCATATTCACATCTTGAGTTTCTTTAATAAAAAAAAACCCCCCATACGTCCAGTGGTGGCCATTTTGGGAGCCTCTAAATCTCACAACAAAGTATCAAGTCTGGACACCGGAGGCAGAAATCCTGGGACCAACAGATATGTATGTCGACCTCTTCTGAAGTCCTGGGAATTTTTGTCCCTGAATAGGCATTTTTTTAGAGTGCTTTGTTGTGTATATCTGCATGGTGAAGGATAGGGTTACAGGGCCCTTGCAGTCCATTCCAACTCCATGATTTCGCAAGCCTAGCTTGTGATAATAGGCTATATAAGACAACACACCCTGAAGCTTCACAGGGTGTAATAAGCTACTATTTTGTGGTTGCATTGAGGAGTGCCAAAGTGCTGCAGATGCAAATAGGCCTTCCATGTGCTACATTGTGCTGTGCTTTTGTGACAACTGCATTTAGGAAGCTGAAATCATGATAGTCAGCATAAATGATTGTTGCATCAGACAGCATTTCTACATTCCTGCTTAATATATATGAACCTGTGACATTTTATGGATCGAACATGGACATATTATTCAGATAGGCAATGTGGCTGAAATAAGCATCCTAAAAAGATCTGCATAAGCCTCCCTGGACTTGAGACTTGTTTTGCACTCACAGCTGGGAGGGGAAAAACAAAGGCTGGGCATATTTTCTTGGAGGTGCAGGTTTCTTGGCATGCAGGAAAAGCCAGCCAATAGAAATACATCTTTGTTAATTAATGGAGGACTCTCCCAGTCAGACCTGTATGTATCACACAGATCTGTTTGGATAGCATATAAAAGCATTCTCCTTTGACACTCTGCCTCATTCTTGCTTCTTCTTCTTCCTATCCACCCCACCTCAATCTACATGGCATTGTTATGAGCTTTCCAACAATTATTCTCTTGTTATGAGTGGGCAGTTTTGCATGGGTTTGGAACCATTTTTGGGAAAGCGGGGCCGGTGTGCCCCTTTCACTCATTTGGGGAATCCCCATATGGGATCTTGGGGTACAGGCAACATGAGTCATGATTGGTTTGGGGACAGAGGTCCCAACTTCACCTTCAGGCAGAAGAGGATCCATAGAGGGGCTTTCACCTGTGGGCCCGGGGGATCCAATTTCTGTCACTTGAGGTTAGTCCTAGTAAGTGGGCTGGGTTAGCAGAAATCATTGATCGGTAGGCAGGTTGTCAAGTGTCTGGATCTAAGTCCATATATTTTATTTATTTATTTACTTCCTCTATTTATACGCCACCCTTCTCCCAGTATATAGCTATTGGAGGAGTATATAGACTTAGTATATAGATATTGGAGGAGGGTGGCAAAAATGCCCAATTGTTAGACCCTCCAATATCACTGTGCCTGATTTTTTTTAAAAAAAGTATTAATAGCCAGAATTTAAATAATAAATAAATAACTTTATTCATATATCCCACCACTATCTCCCTGAAGGAACTCAGGGTGGCTTACAGATGACACAAAGTGCCTGAAACATACATAAAAGTGAACACAATATAAAATACAATAAAATATGATAGCCTGGATCCGAGCAGTTTAGGGCTTTATAGGTTATAACTAGCACTTTGAATTGGGACTGGAAATTTATTGGCAGCCAATGGAGCTGCTTTAATAGGGGCATCGTGTGCTCCCTATACCTGCCTCTGGTTAGTCGCCTGGCTGCAGATCTTCGGACCAATTGTAGTTTCCAAGCCATCTTCAAAGGCAGCCTCACATAGAGTGGATTACAGTGATACAATCTTGATGTAACTAAGGCATGGACCACCGTGGCCAAGTCCGGTTTCTCGAGGTACAGTCGCAGTTGGCGTACAGGCTTTAACTGTGCAAAGGCTCTCCCAGCCATCCACCATTACCTGAGCTTCAAACATCAAGGCTGCATCCAGGAGGACCCCCTGACTGTGGACCTGTGTCCTCAGGGGGAGTGTAACCTCGTTGAGCACAGGTTGCCACCCTGTACCCCAATCGGCCTCACGACTGACCGGGAATTCCTCTGTCTTGTCTGGATTAAGCTTCAGTCTTTCAGTTCTCCTTTCATACTTTAAACAACATACTGAGCAGGGGTGTGTGCCCACACACATAGAAAATGCATGGGTGTATCGTACCATCCTGTACTACATGCCCAAATTCCAATAATCACACACAACTGTTCATATTCAAAATTTATTTAAAATAAAAACCGAGAGGAAAACTGCAGGAATGCACTGGTATGTAAAATGTAAAGGCCAGAAGAGCCCCTAGTTCCTAAAATAAGTGATATAATTCTCAAAAACACACCATATGCAAGATCATGGGTACTGTAAAGAGTTATGGTATGTTAATATCTGTACTTAATCTCCCATCCTGACAGCATAAAATAGCCTCAGAATTTATTCAGAGTCATGAAAATACAATAACAAGCTATGGTATTTTAAAATGACAGTTAGTTGTTGTTTGACAAACCGTATGTTTAATACTTAACATAGAATCAGACATTTTCTCAGATTGCAGCTTGCTGATGTGGCTTTTCATCCGCAATGCTAAACATCTATTTTCCTATCTTGTAAATATATGGTAGCCCCCAGTGGTGCAGAGGGGTTAAACCACTGAGCTGCTGAACTTACTGCCTGAAAAGTCAGTGGTTTGAATCCGGGAAGTGGCGTGAGCTCCCGCTGTTAGCCCCAGTTTCTGCCAACCTAGCAGTTCGAAAACATGCAAATATAGAGTAGATCAATAGGTACTGCCTCAGCAGGAAGGTAACAATGCTCCATGCAGTCATGCTGACCACATGATCTTGGAGGTGTCTACGGACAACGCTGGCTCTTTGTCTAGAAATGGAAATGAGCACCATCCCCCAGAGTTGGACACAAGTAGACTTAATATCAAGGGGATTAAATATGTGGAGAATATGTAGCAAATACTTTAGTTATTCCCATAGTATAAATTTGTTCTTGCAGTACTGGGAGTAAAAGAAGCTAATATATATATTGCCTCAAACATACCCTATTGCTCCTCATATTTTCCTGTAGAAGCACATATGATGAAGATAATATAATTTCCCAAGTAATTTTACACCCAGAACTGTCATTTTGCATCCATTTTCGACATCAGCATTAGAATTAAGAGCCTGCAGCCTAGGCCTCATCCAATTAACAACTGGTTGGTGAGCAAACATTGCCAAGAAACCCTCATGACAGGATTGCCTTAGGCCCGGTCAACTTGAAGGCACACAAACATAACAATTTAGCCTGCAGGTCCTGTGAGGTGATGACTTCAAAACAGGAGTAACTGGTCTGGATGAATGTAATAAAGCAGCAAAAGGGAGAAAATACGTTTCTTATTTTAGAAAGTCCATTCAAAGATGATAGAGATCAGGGTGCTAATCTAATCCAGTTTCATTCCTTGGAATTGCTGAGAGAGGACTAGTGAGAAGAGAAAAAGGTGGGAAAACATACCTAAGAGAGTATCAATTTACATTAAAGAGAAGTCAGGATGGCAGACCTGGAGGAGGGACACTCAAAATATCAATTGCTAGTACCTTCTCAAGGGTATACTTGAGTCTTTACTGCTAAACATTGTTGAATTTCGAAGTGCAGGAAGCCCCCACTTATTTGACGAGTTAGGAATCGCCGAACCGTTGGAAATCAGAATTGGTTGAAAAGTGGAACTCTGGGTTTTTTTTAAAAAGCATTTTATTTATTTATGTATTTATTTATTTATTTCTGGTATTTGTACCCCGTCACTTCTCAACCCCCGAAGGGGGACTCAGGACGGCTTACATTCGCATCGGTACGAGGCCGCTACACCACAAATTCAACATTATAACCACAGTCACATACATAAACATTAAAAACAATTACATAATCATTAAAACCAATATAGAAAGCATTAGTTAAAACCATAAAACAAAGCACAATGTCATCTGCCGCAACTCCATTCCAGTCAATGTCCACTTAGGTGCAAATTACGTCTGCTGCCCAAAGGCCTGGTCCCAGAACCACAATTTTAATTTTTTTCTGAAAGCCAAGAGGGATGGAGTCGATCTTATCTCGTTTGATCTTATCTCGTTTGGTAGTTTGTCCCCATGTAAGCGGCCCCGAGTCCCTTTGGGAAGATGGAGACGGGGTATAAAAATAAAGTTATTATTATAATATTGTAACTGCATTAAGGGGTTGCTGCATTCGGAAGGTGGAGAACCACTGCTCTAGATTTCTCGTACCATCTTCTGTTCTACTGGCCATGCCTGGAGAAAGATACCTGCACACCTTCTTACTGACTTGGCATTTAACGCAACTTAATGCCAGCCACTTATCCCAGACATGAAATTGTCATATACGGGAATATATGGGAAATACTGAAACAAGATTTTATTAGCAAAAGTAAAATATGCAATATTCTAAACTTCACTAACTGTTCTCACTTAACAGAATATAGTGTTTCCTTCCAGCTCTGAAAATAACATGTTCAGGTTTCCATAGTAACTTTATACTCACAAGCATGCATAAAATGAGCCACGATTTTTATGGCGACATTGTATGTGCAGGAATATAAAAACTAACTAGAAGACCACAAGTTGAGATGGAACAATGGCCCAGGAGGAAACCTCAGCCATCATTATGCATATTAGGTACGTTCAACATTTGTATTTTCAATGTAGAGATGTATATGTGAAAGGGTATTTTGCCATAAAACAAATTCCTGAATTATTGTTGAGCTTTATAATAGTTTAACCTATGGCTGTGCTTTGGATTCAGATGACTCTGAAATCCTGTCTGATTCAGATACAACAGAGCTTGGAATTAACTCATTTATTACATCATTAAGCTAATAAATAACTTATGCAAAAATTGTGGCTTTGAGATAACTTTTACCAAGTTAACAGTCCCCAACGTGCTGGACATCCAACATTTCCAGGCAACAATGCTGTTATGGGTTAAGGAACCACAAAAAGGGGAAATGTCCAAGAGCAAATTGAGTTTGAATTCTTCCTAGCAACAAAAATTACTAAACTGAGGATATTGTACTTTGGATAAGATGAGATGACTCATTGGAAAATATTATAATGTTTGGCAAAGTGGAAGATTGTAGGAAAAGACCATATAACAGCCGGATTGTCCCAGTAACAGTGGCTAAAGCCCCAATTTTGCAAGACATTTAATGACAAGGTCACTTGGAAATCTCTCACTTTAGGTCACAATAACCCAAAGTTTACATGACAACAACTAGAAAAGTAAGGCCAATTAAAGACAATAACCCTTATCTTTCAGTAAAAGCACATCAAATTGTAGTGTAAATTAATGAGTAAATATTCTGTTTTTGTTTTTTCATGCAAAGAAAACATGCTATGTTACACCGACAAGGTTTCACAATTGTGCTGTGTTGTGTCATTTTAAATTAATCAACAGACACAGGACTTTCTCATTGTTTAGCTGATGGGTTCATTGTGTTTCCTTTTCTATCTGTTTGAGAAATGGAGAAATGCATAGGCAGGAAACATTTCCTCCAGGAGGTTAGTTGTTTAAGGCTCTCCCCATTCCTTCTGTAGCAGTCTGCTGATAGTCCAAGTTCCTCATCAGGCTAATTATACTGTCACTATGTATTACCTAATAGCAATCAAAAACAAGCAAAGAGTACCAATATGCTTTCTCATCATATTGTACTACCTATACATCACAATTCTGTCATACTCTTTGGGATAGAACACATCCAGGACATTGTTTTGGACTGTCAGAATGAGACAGCAGAAGGAAAATAGCACAGGAAAATTTGGTTCTGTAAAATAATGCAAAAAAGAAGTATAGAAAAGGAGATCCAGGCTTTTTTAAAGAGATAGCAAACGTAGGAAATGAAGAAATATGTCTATACTTCTGAAAAAACACAGGATGTGGTTTTCACATAAAAAGCTATTTCCTGAGAATCAGGATTTGTGTTTGAATGCACACATATACAAACACATTTTAGTCATTATGCTGTGACGCTGTGGCTGTTTGTTTCTTTGTTTATGGACATTTTAAAGCTACACACAATATTTTGCAAGGGTATACAACATTAAGGAAACATATGCTATAAATAGAAAAATGGTCCGATTCCAGTAAGGTATTGGTCTGGTTTGATTTCATATCGATTTCATATGGATGTATTAGCATTCACATCTTCTTTGGTGAAGTTTATCCAAAACCAAATTGCTATTTCCATAATATTAAAATGTGACCACATATTTGGCTGGGCATACTCATAGAGAGTTTAACATACAGTGTTGAAATGCCTTGTGAAACAGGTGGACTGTTGGGTGAGTAGTTGTTGTGTCTTGAAGTCATTTTCAACTTGTGCTAATCCTATCACAGTTTCCTGATAAGATTAGTCTAGAAGATATTTGCTTTTCTCTGAAGCTCAGAAAACGAACACAGCTGAATGAATGGCGCCAAAAATACATGGTAGGGTCACCATAGGTTGGACGTATCTTGAAGACATTCAACAACAGATTTAGGTGTTTGTTCAGAATTATGAAAATGAGTGGTGGGAATAAATAACCCCCACTCCCTGGCAACCTCATGAACCCAGTAGTGCCACAGAAATGTGTGTGTTGAGCACGAAAGTCTGACCCCCCAACGGTCTGCAGTGCTGATGAATCAATTTTGCTGATAATTGCAGCTCTATGTCATGCCCCAGCCTGACTGCATAGCCAAGCCAGATAGAAGCCATGTTAAATCCAAGTTACCAGCCAGGTCTGAGAGAGAACCTTTGCAAAGGCCTCCGCGGCAACCAGCGGTCAAGGCCAGACGCAGCCTTCTTTCTTCCCAGTCTGATAAGAAGTGCTGGGAAAGCAAAGCCTTGTTATCCCCCATTCCTCCAGGTGCAGCCGGTAATGAGCTGGCATATTTGCCTGCTGAGGGAGGTTTGGAAAGGTCAGGTTCACAAACTGTTCCTGAGAAAGTTTTACGCCGAAGTCAGCGCCTCCGAGACCAAAACACTGGGGGGCCTATTTAAGTTGGTTCCCGTTGGTGCTCGGCATCTCGCACCAACGTTAAGCTTCCATTGCCAAGCTCCACAGGACTCAAGTTCAGGACCAGGCTGCTGCGCCTTTGCATCACAGTATTCACGTATCCAGCCAAGCCCACGTTTGCCAAGGACTTATCCCGGATTTAAGCCCATTGGGGTCTGAAGATTGTGTCTTCATTTACTGGATCTTTGAACTCTTTTAAGACTATTGCATTGCAATACTTGGGTGCTGGGAGCATCAGTGGACTATATTTTTATTTCTTTCCTTTTTCTACTTATTCTAAATAAAGCATTTAATCACGGCTGCTTCGTGGTGGTTTACTGAGGGATCTTCTAGGGTCTAGGCTACAACACTCTATCAGTATGCCCAGCCAAATATGTGGTCACATATTAATATTATGGAAATAGCAATTTGGTTTTGGATAAACTTCACCAAAGAAGATGTGAATGCTAATACATCCATATGAAATCGATGTGAAATCAAACCAGACCAATACCTTACTGGAATCGGACCAGACTAGTGTTGAATTTCAATTTGATTGGAATTGGGTTAATGTCAAGAAGAACACGGATAAGACATGGAATGGTTGGGGTGGTGATTTGTATCTCATTAGAGAACATATGGTGTTTGGTGATTTTGTCTCTATGTGTGTTCTACATTCTGCTTTGTTGCCTCATTCTGTTTGGAGATAATCTTTGGGAGGTGGTTTTTTTTAATAGTGCAAATTCTGATCACCTCTTATTTTGTTTCAGTTCTTGTCAGTCCATAACACCCTTCTTCTTTTTGCATGGCTATCACAAATCCATTCACACTACACAGTTATACTGATACTATTCCACCTTATCTGCTATAGTTTTATCCCATGGCATCTTGGAGTTTGTACTTTGGTGAGGAATGTGTGTGTCTTCAGTTCACCTCATGAATTTTTACAGTTTTGTTAGGCAAGGAATACTCAGGGGCAGGTCCGTAGCCAGGATTTTGATTCAAGGGGGTGGGGGTGGTGCTGAGTTTGATTTGGGGGGTGCTGAGTCTGAGTGAGAGAGGATCTACCCTAGCAAACCTTTTGTATCATTATCCCAATACCCCCATATGCATATGGGATATATTGAGCATGGTGATCAGATCATGATATGAATACACATAACAGTTTAAATAATGTACCAGTAAGGTCTTCTCACGGACCACCTTGAGAATTTGGGAGGTGGGGTGGGGTGGCGCTCCTCAAGCCCCCACCCCCACCCCCCGGCTACATGCCTGCTCAGGGGTGGTTTTGCCAGTTCCTTCCTATGAAATATAGTCTATTGCACCTGTTATTATCTGGCACCCAACATATATCAGGTGTTGTAGATGGACCAGGGCTGACCCCACTTCGCTTCCAAAATCACATGGGTTATCTAGGTCCTAGCACTTTCCCTAAACTGCCAATCTAAGGATTTATTTATTTACTATATTTTTAAACCGCCCCTCTCAGCCCGAAGGCAACTCGAGGCAGTGTATACATGGCAAGAACTGCCCACATATAAAATACATCAGCAATTAAGAAAACAACCATATAAAAACACACATTTAGCAATTTAAATTTAAAAAACACAATTTCAGCATTTCATTATTAAAATCGATTTTTATTGCATCGTCATTGTTCCTTAGGTCTCAATTTAGGTAATTATGCTCCATCTGCAAATGCCTGGTCAAACAGCCAGATCTTAACTTTCTTGTGAAATGTCAAGAGGGAGGGGGGCAGATCTGATGTCACTAGGAAGAGCGTTCCAAAGCTGAGGGGCCACCACTGAGAAGGCCCTGTCTCTTGTCCCTGCCAATCGCGCCTGTGAAGAAGGTGGGATCGAGAGCAAGGCCTCTCCAGATTATCTTAAACATCTCGGAGATTCATAGGGAGAGATGCGTTCGGACAGGTAAGTTGGACCAGAACCTGAAGGATGCTATAGAATATGACCATGAATAGGGTGAATAGCCCAAAGTCATCCCAATATTTCTTTGGTTGATTGCATACTGCAAGTCACTTCTGGTGTGAGAGAATCAGCTGTCTACAGAGACATTGCCCAGGAGACGCCCGGATGTGTTACGATCCCATGGGGAGGCTTCTCTCATGTTCCCCATGCTAAAACAGTGGATGTGGCTCTCAATGAATCATAGAATCCTAGAGTTGGAAGAGACCTCGTGGGCCATCCAGTCCAACCCCCTGCCAGAAAGCAGGAAAATCGCATTCAAAGCATCCCTGACAGATGGCAATCCAGTCTCTGTTTAAAAGCCTCCAAAAAAGGAGCCTCCATTTCTGAAAAGTATCATCATCATATTTATTTCTTACCTGCCTCTCCTTATGGCTCAAGGCAGAGTACAACAAAGTCAAAACATATATTAAATATATAGGATAAAGATCAAAACACTAGTACTAATAAAGTGTAAAATTAATATTCCTTGTTTAATATTGACTGGATAGGCCTGGCCGCTGGACAATATGCAGATTTTTCTCAGCAAAAGTTGTCCTTCGCATTTAACCCTTCCAGCGTATACACTTCATCAGTGTATTTGGAACTGTTTCCTTGGATGTTCCTATGAGGAAGAGAAAGATATAAATCAAACAAATGGTGTTTGCCCGAGGCTTTCCAGTCCTTCCTGGAAATGCAACAGATTCTATGATTAAAAATATTCTACATCCTGGTGGTGCAGCGGGTTAAGCCACTGAACTACTGAACTTGCTGACCAAAAAGTTGCCGGTTTCAATCCGGGGAGCGAGGTGAGCTCCTGCTGTTAGCCCCAGCTTCTGCCAACCTAGCAGCTTGAAAACATGCAAATCTGAGTAGATCAATAGGTACCGCTCAAGCAAGAAGGTAATGGCGCTCCATGCAGTCATGTAGGCCACATGACCTTGGAGGTGTCTACGGACAAAACCGAGACATGTCAGGAGAGAAAGCCGGCTCTTCGGCTTAGAAATGGAGATGAGTACCAACTCCCAGAGTCGTACATGACTGGACTTAATGTCAGGGGAAAATCTTTACCTTTTTACTACGTTATTATTTATTTATTTGTTTATTTTATTTATATTTCGCTCTTCTCACCCCGAAGGGGACTCAGAGCGGATTACAGGTACACATACTTAGCAGACAATCCCTGCCGTTTCCACATACACACATATAGACAAACAGAGGCAAACTCTGGCCACCAGGGGGAGCTGACGCACTCCTCATCTCTCAGCATTCCCAGCGTCCCTTGTTGTTCCTTCCGCATTCCTCAGTGTTTCTGGAGTTCTTTAATGGCCTCATAATTCAGTCAAAATTTGCCTCCCCACTTAATGTGGTAATTTTATCTCCTCCTTGACAGATGCAACTGTATTTCAGGCTGCAAAGGTTGACAGCAGGCTAAGGCTACACTTAAAGGTCAAGCACCCACCTCGACCCAGGCAGAGATCTTATGCAGCTGACACTTAGCCAGCTGTGCCACATTCCCGGTGCATATTAGTAAAATTCTCATGTGATCTCCTTCAAGGCCTTTAATTGAATGGTATCCTACCACAGATCTAAGCTCTTGCATACATAGGCTGTGTTGAATTAAATCCTTGAGTCTCATATCAACTTTATTGGTCTACTGGCACAAAAATGCTCAGAATAAAGGCTGGCGCATTCAGTTGCACCTACCTTATCTAAGATTAACAGCCTGATTCAGTCTTCAGGAAAAAATCCATTGATTTCAGTAATTAAATATTAATATCTTGGTCCTGAGACAAGATCATATTAGTTCCCTCTGAAGTATGGTGAGTAAATTCATAGAACGTCTCTATGACAGAGGGATGCTGGAGGCAATTGCTTTCTTTTCAGGAGTGTGCATGAACAGTTGTGACACTTTTTTTTCATCAAATCCAAAATTAATTTTAGCATACAACACAGTGTTGCCCCATTTCCTATACTTAGCAAGCTGTCTTCATGACATCTCACTCACTGCCATGAGGTGCTGAATCTCCTGCCAGAATTCTGATGCAATGCAAAACTGAGAATATATCAGGTTGACTTTGTATAGGCTTTCACACCTTTTATGTTTCATACCACAATCTAGACCTGAAAATAAAAGTTTTCAAAAAGACCTTCTTCTATATACTTTGTGGTTTCACACATTAAGAAATCAATGATCATCCTCGCTAAAGGTGGCCAATTGCAGGCAAGAGTTGTTTCCTGGGCTGCATGGCTATGTTCCTGAAATCATTCTCTCCTGACATTTCACCCACATCTATAAACCTCACTTGCCTAGGTAGACTTCACAACCTCTGAGGATGCCTGCCATAGTTATGGGTGAAACGTCAGGAGAGAATGCTTCTGGAACATACCAGCCATGAAAGCCTTCAACAACACTTTGTGAGGGAGATGTAGTTTTAAATATAATTTTTCTTTGTGGGCTCTGTGAATGCACACTTATGAAGCCTGCGCGCCAAAGCAGGCCCCAATGGAAACTTCCCCAGTTTGAATTTTTCAAGTTTTGGCAGTAGCTCCGCCCAGCCCTACCGGAGGGCATATAAGCCGCTCTGCGCGCGCCTCCCACGTTCCTTTGTTTTCCGCCACACGGCTAACATTGGAACTTCTCCACCGGTTCCCTCAACGTGGAGCTCTCTCCCAGATGGGAAGAAGCATCCATCGAAGGTGAAGTCAAAGTCTACGACTTCGACAAATTTGTCGAGACCGAAGAAGACGGCTCGCACGGTGACCACCAAGACCGTACAGCCGACACGCTCCCGACGGCTGTCGGTGAGCTCGGTGGCTTCTAGCCTGTCCCAGAGGTCGGCCATCTCAGTGACTCCCTCCACTAAGGCCATGAGAATTGCCTTCAGGAGGTCGAGTGAGGAGGCCCGTAGAGCGGAGACACAGCAGACCGTGCCACCAACTCCGGGGAAGTTCAAAGAGACAGAGACTAGAATCCTCTTCGGCTTCGACGTCGTCACGAGCACCGACGTCGGGTGCGTCGTCAAGGAGCACGTCTCCTGTCCGTACTCTCGCTGAGGAGAGTACGGCAGTGATGGTGAGGGAAAAGCGACAAGACTCACGAGAGGACTCTGTCCAGACGGTCGTCCAGATCCCTCCAGCTCCGATGTTGGCTCGACAACTGTTTATCGCTCCGACTCCAGAAAAGGGCCGACAGATCACGAGGCTGGCCCAAGCACCACATCTCCTGATTTATAGACACTTTTTTTTGCAAAAATGAAAGAGCTTTGATCTTTGAACACCACTGAGAATGTGTTTTTAATTTTCTGTGAAAGTGATAAAAGCCTTCCAACCCCGTTGCAGGGTGCGACAGACCTTTTGTGCAGTGAGCACCCTTGCGCTCGCCTTATCACTTGTCCTGCAATGAAAGCCTTTGCTGTCAGGATCCAATTTGTGGTATTTTCCTTGCACAGCTGTCCGAGGCCTTTCGGGGACTCTTGAGCTCGTGCAGAGTGCTGGTGAGCCTATAATTGAATTCTTGTCTGCTTGAGGCAACTGTGAATGTTGCCAGCTTGTTTAGCACTGAATGGCTTTGCAGCTTCAAAGCCTGCCTGTTTCCTGCCTGGGGGGAATCCTTTGTTGGGTGGTGTTAGCTGTTTTGCGGTAAGTCCTTGCAGGACCAATGAGTGTGTGAATAAAAAACCTTGTTATATGTAATTATCCTATTCAGCTGGCTAAATAGGTCAACCAGCAATCTTGCACCACACCCAAATGGCTATAACTGTGTGTGTTTGGTGAGTGAGTAAGTAATGTGATGGTGTGTTGATGAAGTTCCAGCAGGAGATGCTGAAGGAAAAATTCCGAAGAAGCCTTATTTTTCTCCTATAGACAAAGGCTTGGCTCTTTGTGAGCATTATGGACAAGGCTATGGTTTAATTTTCCATTTCTCATTTGCTGCAAAGATGTTTTGTTTTCTATTTATTACAAAGACTATGTAAGATTGTTGCAGTGCTTGTTTTGATATGCAACATTACTAATATAGTTTTCTCTGCAAGTAAAGATTTTCTGTTCCCTTTTACTGGTCTGGCGTTTTACATTTGGACTCTGGGTACTGGCATTAGGCTGGCACACGCACTGCGTAATAAGCTGGCCCTAATTGTTTCCTGTCTGGAATTCCTTGTATTGATTAGTATGGTATGGTCTTGCAGCTTCATAGTCTGGCTGATTCCTGCCTGGGGGAATCCTTTGTTGGGTGGTGTTAGCTGGCCTTGATTGTTTCCTGTCTGGAAATCTATGTTTTGATTAACATTGAATTGCCTTGCAGCTTCAAAGCCTGCCTGCTTCCTGCCTGGGGGAATCCTTTGTTGGGTGGTATTAGCTGGCCCTAATTGTTTCGACTAGAAGCCCCAAGTTTGATTAGCATTGAATGGCCTTGCAGCTTCAAAGCCTGGCTGTTTCCTGCTTGGGAAATCCTTTGTTGGGTGGTATTAGCTGGCCCTCATGGTTTCGACTGGAAGTCCCAGGTTTGATTAGCATTGAATGGCCTTGGAGCTTCAAAGCCTGCCTACTTCATACCTGGGAGAATCCTTTGTTGGGTGGCATTAGCTGGCCCTCATTGTTTAAACTAGAAGTCCCAGGTTTAATTAGCATTGAATGGCCTTGCAGCTTCAAAGCCTGGCTGCTTCCTGCCTGGGGAATCCTTTGTTGGGTGGCATTAGCTGGCCTTTATGGTTTTGTCTGGAATTCCCAGGTTTGATTAGCATTGAATGGTCTTGGAGCTTCAAAGCCTGGCTGCTTCCTGCCTGGGGAAATCCTTTGTTGGGTGGTATTAGCTGGCATTCATTGTTTCATCTGGAATTCCCAGGTTTGACTAGCGTTGAATGGCCTTGGAGCTTCAAAGCCTGGCTGCTTCCTGCCTGGGGAAATCCTTTGTTGGATGGTATTAGGTGGCATTCATTGTTTTGTCTGGAATTCCCAGGTTTGACTAGCGTTGAATGTCCTTGGAGCTTCAAAGCCTGCCTGGGGAAATCCTTCGTTGGGTAGTATTAGCTGGCATTCATTGTTTCATTGTTTTGTCTGGAATTCCCAGGTTTGACTAGCATTGAATGGCCTTGGAGCTTCAAAGCCTGGCTGCTTCCTGCCTGGGGAAATCCTTTGTTGGGTGGTATTAGGTGGCATTCATTGTTTCGTCTGGAATTCCCAGGTTTGACTAGCATTGAATGGCCTTGGAGCTTCAAAGCCTGGCTGCTTCCTGCCTGGGGAAATCCTTTGTGTGACTAGCATTGAATGGCATTGGAACTTCAAAGCCTGGTATTAGCTGGCATTCATTGGCATTCTGTCTGGAATTCCCAGGTTTGACTAGCATTGAATGGCCTTGGAGCTTCAAAGCCTGGCTGCTTCCTGCCTTTGTTGGGGGTATTAGGTGGCCTTTGTTCCCAGGGTGACTAGTATTAGCTCAAAGCTGGCTGCTTCCTGCCTCATTGCCTCTGGAATTCCCAGGTTTGACTAGCATTGAATGGCCTTGGAGCTTCAAAGCCTGGCTGCTTCCTGCCTGGGGAAAAATGGCATTCATTGTTTCGTCTGAATTCCCAGGTTTGACTAGCATTGAATGGCCTTTCAAAGCTTCCTGCCTGGCATTCATTGTTTCGTCTGGAATTCCCAGGTTTGACTAGCATTGAATGGCCTTGGAACTTCAAAGCCTGGCTGCTTCCTGCCTGGGGAAATCCTTTGTTGGGTGGTATTAGGTGGCATTCATTGTTTCGTCTGGAATTCCCAGGTTTGACTAGCGTTGAATGGCCTTGGAACTTCAAAGCCTGGCTGCTTCCTGCCTGGGGAAATCCTTTGTTGGGTGGTATTAGGTGGCATTCATTGTTTCGTCTGGAATTCCCAGGTTTGACTAGCATTGAATGGCCTTGGAGCTTCAAAGCCTGACTGCTTCCTGCCTGGGGAAATCCTTTGTTGGGTAGTATTAGCTGGCCCTCATGGTTTTGTCTGGAATTCCCAGGTTTGACTAGCATTGAATGGCCTTGGAGCTTCAAAGCCTGGCTGCTTCCTGCCTGGGGAAATCCTTTGTTGGGTAGTATTAGCTGGCATTCATTGTTTCGTCTGGAATTCCCAGGTTTGACTAGCATTGAATGGCCTTGGAACTTCAAAGCCTGGCTGCTTCCTGCCTGGAGAAATCCTTTGTTGGGTGGTGTTAGCTGGCCCTGATTATTTCATGTCTGGAATTCCTTTTTTTAAAAAAAAGAAATGTGAAAAGGCTTTTAGGTAAATGCGGAGGGCAATGATGCACAGGACACAATATGGTTTGGTTGGTGTGGAGACACGTAGGGAGGAACAACACGCGCGCGCTCCCCCCTCCCTCCGTCCCTCCCTCCTCCCTCCCTCCGCCTCGCGCCCCGCCTTGGCGCTTCCAGCCCGGAGGGAAAGCTCCCCGTCACGTGCCCGGGAAAAAGAGGAGGAGGAGGCGGAGGCGGGGCGGCCCACTCCTCCTCCGCCACTGGCCCACCCCGCGTGAATGAGCGGCCCCTCTTCCAATCGCTCTCCCGTCGGACAAGCCGAGGGCGGGACCCGTGGCGAAGGAAAGGCCGGGATTCAGGAGGTGTGCGTGATTGACAGCGCCCGGGCCCATTCCCCGCGCGGAGGTGGCCGTCCCCCTGGCTTTCTCCAGCCATGGGCGGGGAAGGAACAATGGGAGGAAGAGGAGGTGGAAGCGGGAGGAGGAAAATGGCAGCGGGAGCCACGGCCGCGGGGACCAGGGCCAACTGCTTCCCGGCGCTGCTGCTGGCCGCCTCGGTGGTGTGCCTGGGTGAGTGAGTGGCCGAGGGAGAAGGAGGAAGGAAGGGGGCCGGGAGGGAGGGAGGCCGCCCGCCCTTGGGGTCTCCCTCTTTCTCTCCTCGGGCAGGAGCAGGGCAGGCGGCCTGGGTGGGGAGGGGTGGGTTTCTGAAGGCACTCGGGGGCGCCAGGGCCCTTCAGGTAGGCCCCGATCCCCCCCGTGGAGGCGAAGAGCCAGGGGTGTGGGTTACGCGTACGTGTCATGATGGTGGCTGTGCCGTACGTGTGAATCGCGTTACAAAACCGTCCCCGAAGGAGGTGATTCCCCTCCTCCCCTCCCTCCTCCCTTCCCTCCCTCTCAGAGACCAAAGATAACGGGGATGATAAGCGCTGACCCAGGAGACACACATACACTCACACAGAGATGTAGATAAGCTGCAGGGACCTGGAATTCTAATAGTAGTGGACAATTGCATCTATCTGTCTAGTATCTATATAGCAGCAATATAGTGTGTGTGTGTGTGTATGTATATGTATTGAATACACACACAGACTAGCTGTGGCCCAGTCTTGTAGTGGACAATGCTTCTATCTAGCTATCTAGCTATCTAGCTATCTATCTAGTGTGTGTATTGAGGCCGGAGAGTGAGGGGGCGCCAAAATAATGTTCGCTTACCATTTTAAATTACCTTAGTCCGGCCCTGACACACACACACACACACACACACACACACACACACACACACACACACTAAATAGATAGATGGATAGATAGAAGCAATTGTCCACTACAAGACTGGGCCACAGCACTGCGTGTCAAGGGACATCTATCTATCTAGCTATCTAGCTATCTATCTATCTATCTATCTAGTGTGTGTGTGTATTGAATACACACACACACACACTAACTGCCCCCTGGCACGCATTGCTGTGGCCCAGTCTTGTATGTAGTGAACAATTGCTTCTATCTATCAATCTATCTTGTGTGTGTGTGTATATTGAATACACACACACACACACTAGCTGTCTCCTGCCACACACTGCTGTGGCCCAGTCTTGTAGTGGACAATTGCTTCTATCTATCTAGTGTGTGTGTATATTGAATACATACACACACAAACAAGCTGTCCCCTGGCACACATTGGTGTGGCCCAGTCTTGTATGTAGTGGACAATTGCTTCTATCTATCTATCTAGTGTGTGTGTGTGTGTGTGTGTGTGTGTGTGTGTGTGTGTATATATATATACACACACCCACCCACCCACACACAAGCTGTCCCTTGACATGCAGTGCTGTGGCCCAGTCTTGTAGTGGACAATTGCTTCTATCTATCCATCTATCTATTTAGTGTGTGTGTGTGTGTGTGTGTGTGTATATATATATATATATATATTGAATACACACACACACACACACTAGCTGTCCCCTGCCACACACTGCTGTGGCCCAGTCTTGTAGTGGACACTGCTTCTATCTATCTAGTGTGTGTGTGTGTGTGTTGAATACACACACACACACACTAGCTGCCCCTTGGCACACATTGCTGTGGCCCAGTCTTGTATGTAGTGAACAATTGCTTCTATCTATCCATCTATCTTGTGTGTGCGTATATATATATATATTGAATACACGTACACACACACTCACACACAAGCTGTCCCCTGCCACGCATTGCTGTGGCCCAGTCTTGTATGTAGTGAACAATGGCTTCTATCTATCTATCTATCTCGTATCGATCTATATAGTAGCAATATTGTGTGTGTGTATTGAATACCCCCCACACACACACACAAGCTGTCCCCTGCCATGCATTGCTATGGCCCAGTCTTGTAGTGGACAATTGCTTCTATCTATCTATCATCTATCTATCTATCTATCTATCTATCTATCTATCATCTATCTATCTATCTATCTCGTATCGATCTATATAGTAGCAATATTGTGTGTGTGTATTGAATACACACACACACATACACAAGCTGTCCCCTGGCATGCATTGCTGTGGCCCAGTCTTGTTGTGGACAATTGCCTCTATCTATCTATCTATCTATCTATCTAGTATCGATCTATATAGTAGCAATATTGTGTGTGTGTATTGAATACACACACACACAAGCCGTCCCCTGCCACGCATTGCTGTGGCCCAGTCTTGTGATCTGAAAAATAAAGTAATGAGAAAGTGTTGGTTTCTAATATATATAAGTTCTTTTATTCTTGTGGGTAAACAAGAATAACAAGAATGTTTCTCTGTCAGTGTTAATGTAGAGATTGTCAGGTTTGCGTACTCTCGAACATGCAACATATAATTGTCCTTCTTTAGGGGTTCCTTTCAAATCTGTGATACTATATCTGTCATATACATCTATATGTGTTTGTGTGTGTTAATCATATATCTATGCCTGGATGGCTCTTTGTCAGAAAGGCTTTGATTATGTTTTCTTGCCCTGGTGAAGGGAGTTGGACTGGGTGGCCTTCAGGCAGCATTTCTTAGCCTGGGGGCTGGGACCCCTGGGGAGGTCTCAAGTAGGTGTCAGAAGGGTCACCAAAAACCACCAGAAAACACAGTATTTTCTGTTTGTCATGGGAGTTCTGTGTGGGAGGTTTGGCCCAATTCTATCGTTGGTTCGGTTCAGAATGCTCTTTGATTGTAGATGAACTATAAATCCCAGTAATTATGCCCATACCTTGGAAAGTCTGACTTGGCCAGGGTAGTCCATGCTCTGGTTACATCCCATATAGATTACTGCAACGCTCTCTACGTGGGGTTGTCTTTGAAGACTGTCCGGAAGCTTCAAATCGTCCAATGTACAGCAGCCAGGTTACTAACAGGAGCGGCACTCAGGGAGCACACAACTCCTCTGTTGCGCCAGCCCCACTGGCTGCCAGTTTGCTACCGGGCACAATTCAAAGTGCTGGCTTTAGCCTATAAAGTCCTAAATGGTTCTTGCCCAGCTTGCCTGTCTGAACGCGTCTCCTCCTATGAACCAGCTAGGACGTTAAGATCGTCGGGGGAGGCCCTGCTCTCGGTCCCGCCTGCGTCTCAAGTATGTCTGGCTGGGACGAGAGACAGGGCCTTCTCAGTGGTGGCCCCTTGGCTGTGGAACACGCTTCCTACAGAAATTAGATCGGCTCCCTCTCTGTTAGCATTTTGAAGGAAAGTGAAGACCTGGTTGTTCGAGCAGGCATTTGAATAGGTAGTGTAATGAAATTGGGAATATGGAACAATTGGATGATGAGATTGGATCTTGATTTTAACTATGAGATGTTTTAATGATGTTTAATTAATTAATTGATTGGTTGTTATTATCATGTTGTTTTAATTGTTTTTAAATGTTTTTAATGTTTGAGTATTGAATTTTGCTATTGTTAACTGCTTTGAGTCGCCCAAGGGCTGAGAAAAGCGGTATAGAAACATAATAAATAAACAAATAAACTACAACTCCCAAATGTCAAGGTATACTTCCCCCAAACCCCATCTGTGTTCATATTTGGGCATATGGAGTATTCATGCCAAGTTTGGTCTAGATCCTTCATTCTTTGACTCCACAGTGCTCTCTGAATGTAGGTGAACTACAACTCCAAAACACAAGGCCAATGCTCACCAAACCCTTCTAGTGTTTTCTGTTGGTCATGGGAGTTCTGTGTACCAAGTTTGGTTCAGTTCCATTGTTGGTGGAGTTCAGAGTACTCTTTGATTGTAGGTGAATTATAAATCCTATCAACTGCAACTCCCAAAGGACAAAGTCAATTTTTTTGAGTGATGGTAATTCCTTGGTTTAATAGGTGTCTTGTGGCCAAATTTGGCGGCAATTCGCCCAGCAGATTTTGAGTTATGATGTTACTCAAAACGAACAGAGCATAGATAGATAGATAGAAGATAAATATTCTGTGTCATAGAGCTGGATAAGAATACAAACGCCACCTAGTCCAACCCGCTGCCATGCAGGAAGACACAGCCAAAGCACTCTGGACAGATCAGGCATGGGCCAACTTGGGCCCTCCAGATGTTTTGGACTTCGGCTCCCACCATTCCTAACAGTCTCAGGCCCCTTCCAAAACATCTGGAGGGAGGGCCCATGTCTGCACCAGATGGTGATCCAGCCTCCGCTTGAAACCCGTTATTCCAGGAAGTTCTTCCTAATGTCCAAGTGGAATCTCCTTTCCTGCCCTTTGAAGCCATTGCTCCCTGCCCTCCGTCTCCAGAGCAGCAGAAAACAAGCCTCCCCCGCTCCTCAGTGCAACATCCTTTCAAATATTGATATCATGTATACTTCTCAGGCTTCTTTTCTCCAAGCTCCCTCAGCTGCTTCTCATGGGGATTGGTTTCCAAACCTTCTTCCTTCTCTGTGGAACTCTCTGTTCGGGAGTGTGGTGGATGGAGGCTTTTAAACAGAGGCTGGATAGCCATCTGTCTGGGGTACTTTGAATGTGATTTTCCTGTGTCTTGGCAGGGGGATTGGACTGGATGGCCTAGAAAGTCTCTTCCAACTCTTTGATTCTATGTTTCAGTTTGTCAGTATCCTCCCTGAATATATGGTGCCCAGAACTTGGTGTTATTCCAGGGCCCAGGTTTTGACCAAAGCATAACAGGGTGGGACTATGATTTCGCCCGATTGCCCTCTATTGCAACCCTATATTCTTATTGACGCAGCCTAGATTCGCATTGGCCTTTTTAGCTGCCACATCACACTGTTGACTCGTGCTCAGCATGTGGTTTATTAAGACACCTAGATCCCTTTCGGGGTACAAATAAAGTTTATTATTATTATTATCCCTTTCACATGGATTGCTTTCAAGCCAGGTGTCATCCATCCTCACTTTCATTGCTAAAGTGTAGAATTGTACATTTCTTGCAGTTGAGATTCACTGGAATTAATTTTATTAGTTTTTGCCTAGCTCTTCCGGGGTATTCGCTATCCCTCCCAATTTGGGGCCATCAGCAATTGCAGGGAAGCTTCCTTTCTTGAGGAAAGAGCCCTTCTAAGAACCCAGTATCTTCGGTGCCCTCTAAATGTAGATAAGGAGTGTATCTAGACCAGGGGTGCTCATTAGGTAGATCGCGATCTACTGGTAGATCGCGTAGGGCATCCTGGTAGATCGCAGGCAGGGCAGGAGGAAGGCTCAGTCCCGCCCCGCAGGCTCCCGCCGCCGCCCAAGTGCTGTGGCCCTGGGTTATCTGAGGTCCTTTCCACACAGTTGAATAAAATCCCATGTTATCTGCTTTGAATCAGATTATATGGCAGTGTGGACTCAGAAAACCCAGTTCAAAGCAGATATTGTGTAGTGGGTAAGTAGATCATTTTGACTTGGTTATTTTATAAGTAGCTCGCATGCTGAAAAAGTGTGAGCACCCCTGTTTTAGACTGTAGAATGCATGCAGTTGAACATTGCTTTTACTGCCACGGCTCTGTGATGCGGAATCAAGGGATTGTAGTTTGACATGGGGTGCATCTTTCTAGGCCAGTAGTTCCGAACCTTTTTTTGACCAGGGACCACTTTGACCACGAAGCACTCTTCAACATTAGTACCAAAAGGGTTACGAATCAGTTTTTGGGCAACCTTAGATTTGGTTTGGTTATTTGGGGTGCTGATTCAGAAAATTGCATTGGACAGACCACATCGGCTCTAGTTTCTGACACAGAGCATGTGCCATCCAGTAGGCGCCATCTGATCACTCACAGAAAACCATAACCCTCTGCAGCTTTTGTGAGACCAGTGACTCTCTCTGCAACAGTGTAGTAACAGTGAAACTGCATACCAAATATTATTTCTTGCGGACAGCTGGTGGTCCATAGACCACAGGTTGGGAACCACTGTTCTAGACTGTAGAATGAATGCCGTTTGATACCACTTTAACAGCCATGGCTCAATGCTATGGAATCCTGGGATTTGTAGTTTGCTGAGGTACTGGCACTCTTTGAGAGAGGCTAAAGACCTTGTAAGACTACAATTCCCATGATTCCATTGGATTGAGCCATTGCTGTTAAAGCAATGTCAAACTACACTCATTCCACAGTCTAGGTGCACCCAAGGTCTTTAGCTTTCTTTGGTCGATAGTGCAGGTGCCTCACCAAACTGGGCACTCCTTTCCATTGATAAGAAGTGTCCAAATTGTGGTGATGGGGAAACCTGGTCATCTTGTATATGAGGCTGATTTGAGGCTACTGTGTATCATAAAATCATAGAGTTGGAAAAGACCTCGTCGGCCATCCAGTCCAACCCCCTGCCGAGAAGCAGAAAAACCACATTCAAAGCACCCCCAACAGATGGCCATTCAGCCTCTGCTTAAAAGCCTCCAAAGAAGGAGCCTCCACCACACTCTGAGGCAGAGAGTTCCTGAGTGCTGAACAGCTCTCACAGCCAGGATGATGACTCCAACATGTATTATTGACCAATACAATTGTAGTTTGCCATGCCAAGTCCAAGCTGTACATCTTATACTGGCCTGCAGTATAAAATCTGAACATGAAATGGCTTTTGGGAGTTGGTATCTGCAAATTCACAGCTGTTTTTCTAATGCAAATGCAGTGGGCTGGGGATTGGTCCCAGACTCCTGCCCCCCCAAAAATCACAGGAGCCATGGATACTCAAATCCCCTTATATATATTGTGACATAGTAAAATGGTGTCCCTCATAGAAAATGGCAAATACGAAGGTTTGCTTTTTGGAATTGTTTTTTTTAATATTATCAAGCCATGGATTCTTGAATCCATGGGTACAAAATCCATGTATATGGAAGGCTAAGATTTTCGTCTGATTGGTTAATCTGAGAATGATGGCGAAAAGTAATGTGATTTTTTTGTTGATCTCGTCATAATTCTGTTTTCCATGTTTAAAATCTAAATCCAACTGTTAGTTCCAACTAAATTCATTGTACCATGTGGCGACTTGGCAAGTTACTGTTGATTCAGTAGTTACTGTGTTGAGTCAGTAGTTACTGTTGAGTCAGTAGTTACTGTTGATTCAGTGAATCTGATATATTTGACATTAACAATAGGGTGTAGACTTTTTATTTCCTTGTCTGGATGAATTGTTTCTTCAACTCTTATAGATCCTGCCTTCACCATGTCTTTCTTGGATGGAGTGAATTATGTATGCAAAATTTACTGATGGTAAAATAACTAGGCTCATCATATTAAGTGCTACTATTTTAAAGCACTGTTGATACAAGATTAGTCTATTCATTAGCTAGGTAGGAGAATTCTTTATGAAGTATATAAGTGTTGTTCCTACAAAGAGCTATGCTTTTGGCTTGTACACACTCTGGCCTTTGCTAATGTTGTTAGCTTGAAGCTTTGTTTCTTATTGTTGCAGCAAAAGGAACAGTTATAGCATATGCTATAGCATTGTGCCTTGGTGGTACAGCGGGTTAAACCTCTGAGCTGCTAAACTTGCTGACGGAAAAGTTGGCGGTTTGAATCCGGGGAGTGTGGTGAGCTCTGGCCCTTAGCCCCAGCTTCTGCTAACCTAGCAGTTTGTAAACATGCAAATGTGGGTAGGTCAATAGGTACCACTTCTGCGGTAAGGTAATGGCACATGACCTTGGAGGTGTCTGCAGACAACGCTGGATCTTCGGCATAGAAATAGAGATGAGCAAACCCCCCCCCCCCCCCAAAGTCACACATGACTAGACTGAATGTCAGGGGAAACCTTTACCTTGTATCTCACTTTAAGGCCTACTTTTGTTGTGAGAGTAGCACTTCTGAACGTTCTTTGCCTAAGAAAACCCTTTTAAATTGCTGGGGATTCCATAAGTCAACAGGTAACTTGAAGACACATACTGTTATATTAATACTCTGCTTTCCTCCCAAAGACTGGGATACGAAGTCTTTGGGAGGACTTCACTCGGGTCGGGGTGAGCTCTTGACCAAATTGTGTAGCTCGTTGTCGACCTTTGCAACCTGAAAGACAGTTGCATCTGTCAAGTAGGAAATTTAGGTACCACTTTGTGGGGAGGCTAAATTTAACTGATTTCTGGAATGTTAAATTGCCTCTATGTCTGTCTATATATGTTGTATGTCAATGACATTGAATGTTTGCCTGTATATGTGCATTGTGATCCGCCCTGAGTCCCCTGCGGGGTGAGAAGGGCGGAATATAAATGATGTAAATAAATGACGTAAATAAATAGTAAATAAATAATAATCCCAGTCTTGAACAACTTCTGTTTCTTAGTTTCTGTGAAATGACTTAAATGAGCCCTTGATATCCACTGGGATTTGGCTCTAGGGCCCATGTGGGTACCAAATTCCATGGATGCTCAATAGTGTTGTAAAATAGTGTTCTTCATAGAAAATGGCAAAATCAAGGTTTGCTTTTTGAATTTTTTTTTGAAGATGAGGGGGATATTTTCAAGCTCTAGATGGTTGAATCTATGAATGCAAAACTAGTTGATATGGACAGCTGTCTGTATAGGAACATTGTCTATCATTATTGAGCCAACTAAATACAAAGATGCTGTACTCTTCTCATTAAACCGAGCATCTCTAAAATATAACAGAAGGATAAGAAGAGTGTCAGCCTGTTAGGGCATAGTTGCAGAACTGATTTCTAAGAACCCAATTTCAGTTTAATGGAAGAAGATCATGAGCTTGTTTACACATAGTTTTGAATGAAGAGTAGCAATATTTTCTGTTCCTTATTCAGTACATTCTATGAACAGTGTTTGGGCCCATGAATATAATTTCCTTTTTAAAACCACATTTCATATCTATTACCTAAAAGTAATTTTTCCTTAGAAACCTAAGGTACCGCTAGTACACATGTTGAGACAAGTGAAGAGACATTGTCCACAAAGCAACAATTAAGATATGTTTGCACATGCACACATCTTTTTCTATATTTATCTGGTAGTCTATCATTTCAATTGCAGAGTAAAAATGTCCTTTAGTCTTCTGTTGACTCTGCAAGTTGTGGAAGAACTGAATTGATGATTAAATGAACACTGATGATAGCTGCCTATCTGAATGACTAGTTATCAGAAGGTGGTGAGTGCTAGAATTATGTTAAATGGATTATTGAAGTTGTTGGTTTTTGACCTGGGAGTCAGTAATATGTATCATTCTTACAGAACAGTTCACAAATATGGGTTATAGCCTAAGCAGGGCACAGAGAAGAATGGCTTGGAAATTTAGTTGAAAGATCGACAGTTAAAAGTAGGGCTACATGAATGAAACATACATTGATATTTGTCTAGGTAAAGTTCTTCTGAGACCCAAGTGAGGCTTAAATAGCTTGAAGGAGCTATGCCCTCTGTTTTGCTGTGAAAAAAAGTCTTATGACAGTGACTCTTTACCTATATGTGTGGAAGTCAACATGTTTTGCTGCAAATTGCATTCAACTTTGCTTATGTAAAGCTGCCCCATGACAATCATGTTTTCATTTGTCATTTTCCATGCTGCACTACACTGTTGCAATATTGAAGCATCTTCCACAATGTTACAATAAAACCTCAAAAGAATACTGTGTGGCTTTTAGCAAATACAGCATAAATAGCTCACTGATTGATATATTTTCACCATACCGTTTTTAAAGCTGTGCTTGATGTACTCTCTGTTGACAACATTAAATAGTAAAGAGAGTGCTATGAGGATTTTTGCATACCGCTGCCTGCTCAGTTTGTACTTGTTTGCACTCTGGTTGGGAGGAACTTAGTTAAAGCTCATTAATAATAATAATACACTTTATTTATATTCCGCTCTTCTCACCCCGAAGAGGACTCAGAGCGGATTACATCACACATACGGCAGACAATCCCTACAACACAGTTACAATACAACACATACAATTTTGAATGATTTTTTCTTCTTCTGGCTGTGTCACAGGGTGCGTCATTACGTCACAAGGGGGTGCTGTTGCTTCATCCTCATGACGGAGGGCCTCTGTTCCTCTGTTCCGCATTCCACCTTCCGACACACGTTGTAAAGTCCTTTACTGAAAAGATTTCTCCCCCACTTTAGATGGTTCCCAGTTCATCTATTCACAGCTGGGCTGTTTTCGAACTGCTGGGTGGACAGTGGACAGGGCTCACAGCTGGGTGTCCAAGCCATCTCGGGAATCGAACTTGCAACCTTCAGATTGCCAGCACAGCTGTTCTACCGCTGTGCTATCTCTCCGGCCCCTAGGCCAAGAATCAAAGGTAGAAATGGTAATTTTTTTTAAAAAAATTACCACCTTATTTAAAAGTAAAAAACAACATTTTAAAGGAAGTGTTCTAGTCAACAATAAAACTTGCTTAAACAAATCTTAGAGTAACGGTGTTGGCAATAGATTGAAGATTCTGTAAGAATAAGCAATACAATTTTGTTGCATAATGTAGAAAATAACTTTATCCCCTATGCCATGAACTGTTCTTATCCATATGTGCACTTGGTGTTTTTCCTCTTTCCTTTTATTACCTTTGATATCTATTAACTTTGGTTCCAACCAGAATCAGCTCATGTATTGTGCAATCTTAACTTACACTTGATTGTGCTTTATTCTTGTTGACTTCATTTAGGAGGATTTGTGTTTTAACAGAAGATAATCACGTGGGTGTCCTAGAATTAACAGCAATTTTATATTGTTTGTACCTATTATTTCATTTTATGATTGATTGTTTATAATGTCTATTTGCTTTGTTTATTGTTTCATGTTGATAGCCTCCCAGAGTCCCCATGGGGAGATGGGGTGGGATACAAATACAGTTTTGTTTGATTGATATTATTCTTAGTGTAAAAAAATATCAGGAATATTATTTTTCCTTTTGAGATTATGGATATAATCTGATATAAGAGTCACATTTTATTCTCATAGCCTGTTATTCCTGGAACTAGTAAGATGGCAGGGTAGGTGTCACAACTTACTGAAAAGCAGCAAATATTAAGTTTTCTTCGTTGTTTTTAATTTCAAAATATACAGAGTATATTGCTGTTTGTCCTGGCCAATAGTGTTTATAAAGAACCAGCATGGGGTGTCCTGGTTTGAGTGTTAGATTATAATGTCTCTAGACCAAGATTTGAATCCCCTGCTCAGCTATAGAAAAGCACTCTGATCTTGGGCAAGTCACAAACTCTAAGAAAGGTAAAGACAACCCCCTTCTGAACAAATTGTACCAAGAAAACTCCATAAAAATCAGAAATGACTTAAAGGCATGCAACAAATTCTCATAGAATTAATCTGGAGATGGTGTTGATCTTGTAAGCAAAGTGTCTATTTTTGACTTGTTTACACGGTTAATAGAGCTTCCTGAAGCACAGTTAGCCTAAGGAAAGAAGCCACTGTCATGGATGATAGAGTGAGTCATAGCCAAACAGTTAGAAGCAGCCCTATGGGTCATTGGGTCCTATCCCCAGCTCAATGTAGGATCTCTGGCTAGAGCATCCCTAGCAGGAAGATGTCCAGCATATTTTTTGAAGACCTGCAGGGAAGGAGACCCCACCACTTCTCTCCACAATTTCCAAATAATGTTCAGTTTACCCTCCTGTAACTTTGGATCATGAGACTTTGTTCCGCACTTTGGGGACCCTTCCAGACAGACCCTATATTCCAGAATCTGATCTCAGGTTTTCTGTTTATCCCAGATTATTTGGCAGTGCAGACTCATACAATCCATCTTAAAACAGAAAATCTGTAATCAGATCCTGGGATAGAGAGCCTATCTGGAAGGGCCCTGGAACAGCAGAAAACACACCTGCCCCCTTTTCTCTATAACAGTCCTTGAGCATTTAAAAAGAAAGCGTGCTCCATAATCTTGCCTTTGCCCTGTAATGCTGGTGAGTCTATCAAGCTTTTCCTGAAAATTGCCACCTCATCCAGGATTGTGATGCAGAAGCTGGTAGCCTTCTCCAAAGGCCAAAGTAGCAATTAGTCCAAGGACGGCCAGCATTTTGGCACCACGATGAGGCATGTCAGTACACAAATAACAGGAATTAATTAAGAGCTGAGCAAATAAATTATAGGTCCTTAATCAATCCTGACACAAGCTTAACCTCCTTTTCATAACACCTTGGTGTAATAATAGAACATCCTGATAGTTATTCCCATCTGCCCCCCACATCGTTATTCCCATCTGCCCCCCACACTCTCTTTCTTTGTTCGTCTTGCTGGGACCCCAGGGTTGAGCCCAAACTCCAAAACATTAGATGCTGCCCAACTTTGGAGGAAATAGTGGAAAGCCTTTTGGATTCCAGCCCTTGAATCCAAAAAGTTCAAAGTACAAAGGAGAACCCTACTTTGGGGTTGTGCTGTGTGTGTCTTTAGCAATGGTGCTGTGCATTACCTGTGCTACACAGCCCTTGATCAAATGATGTTTTGCAGCTGAAGTAAGCCAGAATGTGGTATAGAGTTGATATACTGTACACTTGTGAGGGAAAAGTGGTTAGGGAAGCGATATGGACATATTTATTGATCATGACCTGAATCTGAAGCTGCCTTAGACTTTCCCACAGTTATATGTAACTGTGCTTAAATACATCTGGCTTGAATATTGCATTCTCATCCCATCAATGCATCTGAAAAAACAGGTTGAAAACCATGAAATCTCATGTTCAAATCAACTAGTTTTACAGGTACCATTGGATTCCTTCCCCTTTCTTTTTTTTATTGATACAAATTAACATGGCTATTTGTTTAATAGCCATAGACTAATATGTCTTGGTTTACTGTCTACACTTGAGGTTTCTTACTCTACTAGCAAATCAACAGTGCCAAAAGGAAGACTGTCTGGAAACATGCAACAGTGAAGGATATTTGGTTATCTGCAAGAAAGAGCATGTATTGGAATACATGCTCTTTCTTGCAGATAACCAAATATCCTTCACTAGGCATTTAGAAATCAATCCAAGTCTGCTTACCTGCAAGGTTGCTCTATGCTATTTGAGTTATTGTAGCCTTTAGTGTCTTCTATTTTTTTTAAAAAAAATATTGGAGATACTTTCATCACGTATCAGAAGTTGAAGAGTTCTGTCAAAATGCAGTCAATTATGAAATGTATTACCAAAGACTTACACTGCTATGCACCTAAAAATGAACCTAAGATTCATTGCCTTGATATGTTTTACATATCACATTGATGGCGGGCTGAGGGGATTGGGTTTGCAAAACTCAGACTATGTTGAAATATTGACTAATACTGGCTCTCACTGGAAAGTCACTGACCACAGAAACAAACCGCTTCCTCTAGTTTCAGATCTCCTTTTGATGATTATTTGTAAAGAATATTTGTATTGCAAAATAGAACTGGGATAGGAAGATTGACTTACTTCTTAAAGATCCATAAAGTACAGGGTTTTAAAAAGGTTTTTTTGTTTTACAAAAGTTCTGATCCCTAACATAGTAAGCTTAGGTTAATTAAAAATGTATGGCTTTGAAATTATTTTCAAGAAGTCAGTTCTCTTTATGTAATTAACAGCTTTGCTTTGACCTCAGTATAAGTGTAAATAATTACTGGTATTTGGATGTGGTTCTTTAGAGAAATAAGCTCATGAAAAAAGAAATACTTGTATGTGAACATTTTATAAGACAACTATTTCACTGTGGACTATTTTCCTAGCCCTTAGCCAGGATTTCTGTTGTGACTTTTCCAAGGGGAAATAACCCCAAACAATTACTACCATCCCAAGAAAATGATGATGATGATGTTTATTATTATTATGATTATTAATATACCACCTTTTCTCTGTCTTTCTTGACCAACTTCCTTCATTTAGACTTTTGATGAGATCAGATAAAACTAGGGATAGGCACTGTGCCCAAATAGGTGTAAAAACAGTGGGTAGCTAAAAGGTAGTGCTTTGCTGTATTCCTAGCCTCCTGCTCAAAGTGAGGTGGATCTCTTTTGACGTCACACGAAATTATAGAAGGCAGACTAGGCTTGGCATGTAGGAAGCGGTTTAGGTAGAGAACCCTGTGAACCACATTGGTAAGTTTTTTGGGTGCAGGAGGAGTGAGGGTGTCTTTTTAAGAGGCAAATAACCAGCTGAGGTGTATATGTCTTAGGTTTGGAATTGGTGTATTGAGAGGAGCCTAATCCCAAATACAGTAGAAGGAACTAAGGATTCAGATGGAGTGGTGATTGAGGCTCATGCTCTGCCTTTTCTGTTTGAGGTTTTGGGGGGGGTGTCTCTTTTTTAACAATGGTAGTTTTCACAGGTCTGAGGGTACTCAATCATAGCTCCCAAACCAACATCTCCTTCCTTATAGCTGTTTTGTTTATTGTCCACCAGCCCAAAATAATTTAGAATATCCGAGTTAAACCTTTGAAACAAATTCATGAGAGAGAATTGCGGCCCCTCACTTGGGAAAGTGTGTGTGTGTGTGTAGTTTTGCTTATTTGTCTCAACAAACACACTGGTATATGAAAATATTCCAAGCTTTAGTCAATATCTGTATATATTCATCAACTAGAAAGACTTATTACATGTACTAACACAGTTGTGGTGCTCAAGCCAAATAGTCAAAATGACATAGGAATTAATACCTATGTCATTTTGACTATTTGGCTTAAGCACCACAACTGTGTTAGTACATGTAATAAGTGTTTCTAGTTGATGAATATATACAGATATTTACTAAAGCCTTGTAATATTTTCATATACCAGTGTGTTTGTTGTGACATACTAGTGGTTCCTGCCCATTGTTTGTTTAGTTTTGCTTATTTCCCAGGTGAATCCAAGTATCTACACTGAATGGTAATCGTGTCTGCTTACAATTGTGTTCCACCTTTTGCTTTCCCGTCTTCATTACTACAGTTCAGTGAAAATCTCTTGAGGACAGAGGTATTTTTTGTCACTATCCATGCCTCACAGTTTATTTGTTATGATTATAAAATATTGGAACTCTGGAACTACAGGTATCAATATAATCATATAATTCACAATCTATCTTCATGATACATGGTGTGTTCTTGTTTTGGGATTTGCATTTCTGTTCTTTGCTATTCAATCTAAACTAAATGATGACGAGAATATATATTTGTGAAGATGGCAGGAATGTGAATAGAAGAAGAGTAAATAGTAGGACAAAATGAATGTATGTAAAAGAAGGAAGACGTGACAAAGAGAGAAGGAGGTTTTGTGGCAGTCCTGAGTATCAACTGTCCGCTGAGATAAAATATTTTGGCTTAAAAAGAAAAGATCCTGAATATAGATGTTTCTCTTTTTACCTAGGAGCAGGCTTCCTGCTTCCTTTATAACAATAATCACATTTAGAAGCTAGCTTTTATATTTTGATTAGAAACATAGATGCTGATTATTTGTGCTCGCTCTTGGGTTCCAGGCATAAAAGCTAACATGAATTGTTCAAGCACTTGATTATTTATTTCTAATTTGCTTAAAAAGCCCTTCACTTTAGACAAATGTAGTCTCTTCAGGCCCTTGCTTCCTGTTTGTGAGGATTTCAGGGTGCTTAGGTGGGTGATACTGAGCTGTATTGGGCCTGACTAAGCACCAGATGGCTGGGTGCTGGGCAAAATGTTTCACGCAATAAGAGTGATGGTTTCCTCAACAGTTCTACAATCTAGTTTCAAACTACTATCCCTAACTATGCTGGCTTTGACTAAGAAACAGGTTTCTCTGATAGTGTTTGCAGTGCGCTAGAAAGAGCCATTAGGTCAAGTGTAGCAGGGCTTAATTCAAATTTGGTTTAACTACAGTGTTGTAGTAGAATTGAACATCCAGTTGATCTGAGTCATGGAAAGCTAGATGGGTTTTTGGTCTCAATCTGTGTTTACCATCTTCTTGTGTTTCATTGATTTATCATTGATTTCTGTTGCCTCTCTTTTATACCTACTATTTTCCAGCATGCCAGTGCAGATACTATGTTAAACTGGAAGGCAAAAATGTATTCATTTTATTTATTTATTATATTTCTATACTGCTTTTCTCACCCCTAGGTGGACTCAACGCAGTGTACAGTATAATAAATGGCAAAAATTCAATGCCTCACATACATATAAAACAATACATTACATATCTAAAACAATAACATATAATTATATATTAAAATCATTAAAAACTATACAAACCATCAGACATGAATGTAAAATATTTAAACATTGCATCAATTCTGTGGTTATTATTTAGCTGCTTCAATATTGCGATCAATTGCTGAATGTCTGCTTGCATAGCCAAGCTTTGAGCTGTTTTCTGAACATCAGAAAGGAGTGGGCCCATCTAATCCTTCTGCGGAAACGTGAAAGGGATTTCCACTTGCAGCTAATTTGACCAAATGGTGATTATTTAGCTTAATGGCTAGTTGGAGAGATCAACAGGACTGACACAGCTTATACAACGTGGTAAAAGATAGCCTATCATGTTGGCCCACTCTTTCTTTACATTCTCGATGGCTTTTTCAGTGCTTTGTAGAAGTATTTTTATATGTATTTTTGTATTTTGAGTCCCTCTTCAGAGGCGAGAAGCGATAGAAATGCTCCTAATAAATAAATAAATATGCCCCTTTGATAGGATCATCTAAAGTAGACTTCCATTCTTTCCCATCGCAAGCTTTATTACATTGTTTGCTAGAAACATGCAGATGCAACCCATCACTGATTTGCAACACAACATCCTGCTCAATGCTCCACTTTCATTGTTGCAGTTCACTAACATGATTTGATCTCATGTCAGCAACATAGCTCCACGTTATAAACTAACGAATTGCAGCCTGATTTTGGATGTTGGCCATCTTTTAGCATATCCAGTTTTGTCTCAGAAATCCACAGGATTTCTCCAAGCAAGCTATTTGTGTGAAATATTTTGGGGACATGTGAAGTGGAGTTGTTTTGAAGATACAAATGGTAGGGTGTTTATTCTGATGATGTGAATTCCCACCCCCATACATTCATTCCAGCCTTTATTTCAGTGAGTGTTGATGTAGAAAAAAAATTCACTTTCTTTGAACTTCATTCTAGCATTCTATAATTATCTTGATCAAAATTATACATGAAATATCATTCATTTAGGATCTGTGCCCACCATTTGGAGCTTATATTTTCCATCACGTTAAAAATCAGCCTTTCCTGCTTGGACATGATAATTTTCTGATTTTACTAGAAAAAATTAGGTCAGAAATATCTCCTTGCAATGTGTTCATGGAGGAGCTGCTTTTAGTTGCATCTTTGGCTGATGCCCAACTTGGACAAGTCTTGAACATCTCCACAGATTATTCAGAGCCAAGTCTGTTCTTTTCAAATTAAGTTAACATTTCTGCTTAAAGAGTCCTTCAATTTTTGAAATGTGTCTTCAGAATCACCTGTAGTAAATTACATTTCCAGTGAGATCCCACAGTTTTTTTGGAGCTGGTACAAGTCTAGTCCATCTCGTGATGATGAGCAGGAGCCAAACACAGCCATACTTTCATTGTGTTAATCAGTACACCAGAGTTCCAAGACATAAAATATGTGGGAAACCTAAATGGCTAATGCTGTACAGTAACCTTATACTGTAATATTGTGCGGTGTAAATAACTACAGTCAACCCATCCACAACCTGAAAATATTAAAATAAAATCCATAAAGCAAACTTGATGTTGCCATTTTATATAAGGAACACCATTTAACTGTGTTGTTCTATATCAGTGCTGTCCAACTTCTTCCGGACCAAGGGCCGGAAGAAGTGTCACTGATCACCTGGGGGGCCGCAGGTGATCAGCGAGCAGGGGGCGGGGCCGATAGCGGGGGGCGGGGGGGGGGGGGGGGCGGGGCCAGCTGACTTCCTCCTCCTTCGCCCCTCCTCCTCCCCCGCGCCACGGTCCGGGGAAGGAGGAGGGGCGAAGGAGGAGGAGCCAGCTGTCTTCCTTCTGCCTGTATCGCGCCCCCTCCGTCCCTCTCTCGGCGCCGCCGTTGCGAGGCAGTTCGAGCGGCGCTGCCGAAAGGGGAAGGGGCGATCCAGGCAGGAGGAAGATAGCTGGCCCCTCCTCCCTGTACCGCCGCCTTGTCCCTTTCTCGGCGGCGCCGCTGCAAACTGCCTCGCAACGGCGGCGCCGAGAGAGGGGAGAAGAGGGCGATCCAGGCAGGGAGGAGGGAGCCAGCTGTCTTCCTCCTGCCTGGATCGCCCCTCCGTCCCTCTCTCAGCGCCGCCGCTGCAAACTGCCTCGCAGCGGCGGCGCCGAGAGAGGGAGAAGGCGATCCAGGCAGGAGGAAGAGAGCTGGCTCCTCCTCCCTGCCTGGATCGCTTCTCCGTCCCTCTCTTGGTGCCGAAAAAGGGCAGAAGGCGGCGCCAACGGCAGCGCGTCACAGGCCTGGCGTGACGCGCTGCCCCTTGGCACCGCCTACTCCTCCTTTTCGGCGCCCCTCCCTTCCTAGGCCGGGGAGCCGTCGAAAGGAGGAATAGGCGGTGCCAAGAGCATCGCGTCACGCCAGGCCTGTGACGCGCTGCTCTTGGTGCCGCCTTCTGCCCTTTTTAGGCGGCTCCCCCGCCCTAGGTAGGGAGGGGGGCGCCGAAAAGGAGGAGCTAGCTCTCTTCCTCCTCCCTGCCCCACCTCTCCCTCCCCCCCGGCCGCCATTTTTTTAAAAAAATCGATTTTTTTTAAAATTTAAAAATGGCGGCTGAGGGCATAGGTGGGGCCGTGTCCAACAGGCTACGGGGCCGAATCCGGCCCCGGGGCCGCCAGTTGGACAGCCCTGTTTTATATAATGGGACTTGAGCATCCATGGATTTTGGAATTCACAGGGGGTCCTGGAGCCAAATCCCAGTGAATAGCAAGGGCCCACTGTAAGTCATTGCACCATAGCTTAGGAATAGAAAGTGTTCTTCCTTTTATAATATTTTGGATAATTAATCTCAGAGGACAAGTGTAATTTACTGTTACTTCTGTTACTGTGTGTGTATGGGCCTTCAAGTTCCTGTTGACTCATGGGGCTCCTATGAATTTCATACAGTTTCCTTAGTCAAGGGATATTCAAATATAGCTTTGCCCATTCTTTCTTCTGAAATGTAACTTACAACATCTTGTATTTCTTGGAAGTCTCTCATCCAAGTCCTCACCAGTACTGACTCTGCTTAGCTTGTAAGAGCAGATATCATCTGGTATATTTAGGGTAGTTAACCCACTACAGTATTCCTACTTTTCCATAGCCTTGGGATTCAATATGACCTACAGATGTTAAAATAGGTATCAGTAAAGGGCTGTATTGCTAAATAACGAACTATAATAAAACTATAAATATAAAGTTGTTTTTAATTAAAATGTTTATATCTCATCTTTTATTGTGATTGTTTACAGGTAAAATGATTTAAAACTATTTGATATGAAAAGAATAATATACCTAAGCAGGATGTAAAATCTTAAATATAACAGTAAGCTAAGACAGCTTTGAAAGCTACAATAGTTTAAAATATGTGCATGCACAATTAAACAAAATTAAGCCACAGAGCTTTAATATAATTTGGCACCAAAAAGAAGCAAATGTTAGCAGTAATTGGGCCTCCAAGGCAAGGAAATTCTATAATTTGGATACACCTCTCCCATGTTCTTCACATCATGTTGCCCCTACCGTTGGGACACAGTCCCTGGGCAGAGATATGCAAGGAGTGTTACTCCTTCAGGTATTGAGATCCCAAGTCTTCAGGTCTTCAAATGTCATCACGTATACCTTGAAATCAGACAATTCAAAAACTTAGCCATTAAAAAATACAGAACAATGCAACATATTGTTAACAATTCTTTCCCCATGAGCAATCAATTCCTAAAGGCCTTTAGAAACAACCAAAACAAAACAAATAAATATTTGCCTGTTCCTATAAGGGCACCATAGAGATCACCTTTCTAGAAAGGAAGTACCAAAGCTTAGGAGCAGCCAGAAAGAAGGCCCTATCATGTGCTCCCACTGGGTTTACTTAAGGAAGAACCTTTTCGAAGATCTCAAAATTCAGACAGGCCTATCCAGGAGAACATTTTTCCTTCAGATAACCTGCATCCAAGTCACAGGTATAGGCCACAGTCAGGACATTTAACTCTGCCCTGAATAACCAGTCCAGCTGTAGTAGCAAGGGAAATCTCTGCTCCCTGTAACTAGTCCTAGGTAGCCTTTGTATCCATGGATTCAACCCTCAATGACTTGAAAATATTAAAAAAATAAAAAATCCAAAAGAAACTTGATTTTGCTATCTTATATTAGGGATATCATTGTACTATACTATTGAATATATTGGGACTTGAACTTCCACAGATTTTGGTATTCGTGGGGGTTGGAATAAAATCCCGGCGGCTACCAAAAATCTGCAGCTTTATGGTCCTGGTGACATTTCCAAACACTTTTCAGAGGTAGTCCCACATAGAGTAACTTGCCAAAACTAAGACCTGCAATCAGATCAGACATCTCTAGGAAAGGATACAAGTGTTGCACAAGCCTTAACTGTGCAAATGCACTTCTGGCCACTTCAAAAACCTAAAGCTTTAGATTTAGGGTTGAACTCAGGTTTATATACAAGTCGTAGTCCTATGTCTTCAAGGAAATTGTAACTGTGTCCAGTTCTAGTGTAGACTGAGATAATTGAACCTGTCAAATAGGGACAGTTAGAGGATAGGGATACTGAACAGATAGAACTGGATAAGCTCAAGACCGGCACAAGATAGGGCCAAATCGAATTCAAGATAGGAATAAATAGGAAAGGTTGATAGAGATCATTATAGATCTGATAAGAACTTTGGATTGATGTTAGCCGAGAGGTCCGGGGAAACTAGGTGTTTAACATGCTATACAATAGAGTTTTTCTGTTATATTTTTTTGAATTTCTCTGTTTTCATTTTAAAATTAATGTGTGGAATTGGCCCAACAATAAACACATTTGCCTGTGCAACGTAGTTACTACTTTGGGGTCTGAAATCCAGGGAACGATCATAAGGATAAAAGAGCAAAGTTACTGATAAGAGTCCAAGAATTAGAATTGCATGGTCAACCTGGAGAGAAGATCTGACATAATCTATAGTTTATAGCTGCTTCTTCATTTTAGGGGTGCAGGAGCTCCATGACTGTGAAAAAATCTGAATAAAACCCCCTCTTTTTATACCTATGGTCAGATGCTGCCAGGTTTCCTAGAGATTCCTAGAGAGAACATATTATTTATATTTGCAAATAATAAAATCTGTAAAAATGAAAACTACCAGTATGGAGCCCTTGATGTCCTATGGAGCCTCTGATGTGGCCTCAGAGACGCGGCAACCGCCAGAGGAAATTTAAGTTCTGGACTTTTTTGGTGGGAGGGGTAGGTTTCGGTAGCTGGAGAAAATCTGCAGCAGCCTCCTCCCAAAAATTGGAATATGCTCTCCCAGATGGTTACACTTTTATGAATGTGGAGGAGAGAGGGCCCTCCCAACCTGTCAGGGACTGGGACTCAAATGTTCGATCTAGGGTCATAGAGGAGAGAGCGTTCACTCTTATTTTATTTTTTTAAAGAGTTTTTATTGTTTAAAAAGGACATACATAACAACAACATAACAACAACATTACACTACACAACAGCAAGCTCCTAAACCCTCCTAGGGGTGTAGGGTAACAATACTACATCTATCCAATAACACACATTTAAAATACACGTAACTCACGGGTTGACTTCACCCATCGACCTCGAACCTTACTCGGTATTCCAAAAGAAAAAAAGGAGAAAAATAGCATTGGATCAATTTTCCGGCGCCCTAATTTCTATAACCAGTACCCCTTTAGCTCTTCTTTCTTCTTATTTTTAACATATAAAATAAATGGATTCCATGTTTTCTCAAAAAAATTCATAGGGCCTCTTCTAACTACGCAAGTCAGCTTATCTGCTTCCGCTATGTCCAATAGTTTAAGAATAATTTCATCGATTTCTGGTGTTGCTCTCTCTCTCCAGTGTCTTGCCCAACAAATCCTAGCGGCCGTAATTATATAGATCAGGAGACTTTCCGGTCCTTTTTCCAATTTTTCCATACCTAAAATATTTAACAGAAACAACTCAGGCTTAAATTCCATTTTCAGATGTAATACCTCTTCTGCCCAGCTGTGGACCTTTTTCCAATACTTCCTCGCCTCCGGGCAGGACCACCATTGGTGGAAAAAGGTTCCTCTGTTGGTTTGACATTTCCAACATAGTTCAAAACTATCAAAATGAAAATATGAAAATATTCCCCAAACTTAATTTTCTCTTTCAAATGTTACCAATCCTGAAAAACCAGACTCTGATCAAAAGGTGGCAAGCCGATCTGTCAGCCTTCATTTGGCGAGGCAAAAAGCCAAGGATTAGACAGAAATACCTCCAGGAACTCCCAGAAAACGGGGGCTTCGGCCTGCCAGATCTAGTGGGGTACTATGAGGCTAATTGCTTAGACAGCCTAAAAGCATGGACAGATATAACAGATAAAGACCTCTTGAAGGCAGAAGGGTGGGAAAACAAAGCTGGATGGCACGCCTATCTGTTCTATGACCAAATAAAACAAGATAAAAACTTCAAAAACCACATCTTAAAAGCCCCCCTGTATAGGGTGTGGGAAAAACATAAAAACCTAATGGGTAACAAACTTCCACTATGGGTGTCACCCGCAGAATCTTTCATAATATATAAAACAGGAGAGAAGCCCTGGCCAGTCTATGAGGAAATACTTAAGAAGGACGGGCATAGCTACACCATGAAGACACACGAGGAATTGAGACAATATAATATAAACTGGCTCCAATATAATCAGCTACGAGCCAGATTTGTGAAGGACAAAGAAAGAGGATGGGAGGACAATTTAACTGAGGGGGGGAGATCATGATAAACTCGGAATCTAAGAGAGTCAGCAAACTATATAAACTGATCCTAAAAAATAAACATGAAAAGAAACCAATAAATGAAAAGAAACCAATAAATAATTTAAAATTTACCTGTGCATATTCGTTAAGAGAGAACCTTCTAAAGCTGGTCTATAGATGGTATTTAACTCCCGCCCAAATAGGAAAAATATACAAGACCGGGGAGAGCGTTCACTCTTATAAGTGACTCAAATTCTGTGAAGATGGAGAAGAGAGTGCCCTCCCAAGTTATTGGTGATAAGAACCCTCCAAAAGACTCTACTGGAGACTTTATTTTTGGGCCTGTCAGGCCGTCACTACGCCTCCAATGCTGGCCGGGTGAGCCAGCTTTTGTGCCTGCCCGTGCCATCCAGTTGGCCCTGTCCATGACCACACTCCATCGGGTTTTATTCTGCCCCTCTATCTAGGGACCGGGTGAACCCCGGGTACCTAGTAGATGACTCCTTATAGTTTACTGCTACTGTTTGTGATGTATAGAATTGTTTACTGTTAACTGTATTATTCTGTTGTAAACTGCTCCGAGCCTTCAGGGAGTGGCGGTATATAAATTCGAAAAATAAATAAATAAATGGATGGCCAACTCTATTTCAGAAATTATCAAGAGAACATTCTATATAATTTGTTTACTAATTTTGGCCACACAGGTGACTTGACAGGTAATCGGGATGTAACCGGTTGTACTTTGTTAGGGATTGAAGGAAAGTGTTCTAGCTTCCACTCCTCCCATCATAAAAAGATGTTAACTCCAACTGATCCCTTTAAACCAGAAATTTGGAAACTGCTGGGGTTAGAGCAGTGGTTCTCAACCTGTGGGTCTCCAGGTGTTTTGGCCTACAACTCCCAGAAATCCCAGCCAGTTTACCAGCTAGCCTGGGTCTAACCACGGGTTAGAGGGTTATAGGAGGCATTGTGAGATTTTTTTTTTATTCTTGTACATTTAGCATGCACATTCCCACACTCTGCATTAATCTACTGTATATTAATACTATCCATTTTCTTTCAAATGGAGAAATTCCTTTCCCAGACATACCTCTTTGGTATGATCTGCAGTGTTAACAATATAGAAAGAGCCAAGTATGAATATTGTCAATATCACTAATAAGTGCTTTTCATATTGTACTTGTCAACGTGTATGCTTTGCTCTCTAAATTAAAGTTTTTGTTCTGCACTGATGAATAAGGATCATATCTTCTGATGCTTATGGTGTTCTTGATAGCCCAGGTTTCAGCTGTGGATGTACACACACCAACAGAACTCTCTGTGGAGAATGGGACAGAGGCAAAACTTCCTTGCACCTTTGCATCCTCAGAAGTGATCAGCAGTGCAGCTTCTGTTACCTGGAGCTTTCAAGCAGAGGGATCAACTACTTCTGTGTCGGTAAGAGACAGTGATTGAAATAAAACTACATCTGCATAAGAGTTTGTTGGTTATTCAAGTTGTTACATATTTTCCTGCCTCTTTGGTTCAACACACACATTAACTAGTAAGAATGTGTGTATTGAATACTGCTTTGGAATTACATCACAATGTTCATCCTTTTTTCTTGCCCTCAAGGATAGTACTTCCATGTGTATTTCAAAATCCTTTGGTAGCAAAAGACGAGTTTGGATGAGAGCATGTTTAAACCAGGGCTCCTTGTGATGGATTAAGCATTGCGTCCTCATGGCTAGTTAGGGCAGGCCTCAAAATGCATGCCAGCAGATCCTTTCTGTGATGGAAGTTAATAGATCCAAAAGAGACTTGTAAGAGGAACAAGGGCCTGAAATGGGGTGCATCTTACCATCCAAGCTTGTAACTACTTACAGATTTCCCCATGTCGAGGGACTAGAAATCGGCTCTCTCTATCTCTACCTATGTGGTATATTTTGCCTTTATTCCCGACTTGCTTTACTACTGGGTCACATTTAGCAACTTCATTGCTGTTACCATAAGATATCCCTGCTTTGAGCAGTTGGGTCTAGGTGCAGAGTAAAAATATATTTGTGTGTGTATTTAAGACATAAATATACGATTGGCTCTTCACATTTGTTGAGGTTAGGACAGAGAGCCCCCACAAATGTGAAAAACACTTAACTTTGTGGCTGGAGTTGATCATAAAGTCATTTAGGAATCTAGGGATTCCTAGAGAACACGTATTAATCAAATCAGTGAATAATCACTTCAACAAAACCTGCAAATGTTCAGGGCTGATCTCATATTTCTTTATGTAAAGAAACATTAATATGTTATCTAAAATGCATTTAGGAGCCCCCGGTGGTGCAGTGGGTTAAACCGCTGAGCTGCTGAACTTGCTGATCGAAAGGTCACAGGTTCAAATCCAGAGAGTGGTGTGAACTGCAGCTGTTAGCCCCAGCTTCTGCCAACCTAGCAGTTCGAAAACATGCAAATTTGAATATATCAATAGGTAGCACTTTGGTGGGAAGGTAACAGTGGTCCATGCAGTCATGACAGCCACATGACCTTGGAGGTGTCTATGGACAACACCAGCTCTTCGGCTTAGAAATTGAGATGAGCATCAACCCCCAGAGTCGAACACGATGGCACTTAATGCCGGGGGGGGGCGCGGGGGGGGGAACCTTTACCTTTAACTTAAAATGCATTTATTCAGTCACATTTGTTTCTATTTCTAATTTCTAATATTTTAATAAATGTTAATCATTAAAACTGTTTGTAATTTCTATTTTGAAGAATAGTTCTAGTTCATACTGTCAGAATTGCCATTTCCCCTAGTAAACTCTACCCTGATTAATTCAGAAGTATGCTCATGATCATGATTTTAACTTGAGGACTGTAGCTGGCTGCTTGCTGCTTCCTTCTGCCCTTGGTGCCATTCTCCACTTTGTTCTGAACTCTTCCCACAGCCTGGTCTCTTCATTTGCTCTCACTTGCTTGAGCTCCATTTCTATTTGGCCCCAGTCCTGTTTTTTATACAGGCAGCCCTCAATCCAAATTCCAGTCAGATTGAAATTATGTCCCTCCCCTGATCAGACATCACCTGTTCAGACCTTTTATTCCACTCTAAATACTAGGCATGGTTAGGTCCAGTCGGAATCCTCGAAAGTCGGAATGAATTTGGAAATATTTCATTTTTGAAGCAATTTCAAAGCTGTTAAGGAAAGCAGAAATCCCTTTGCCCTTTAGAAGCTTTTTCTGCCATTTCTGTTACAAATCAGTAAGTGAGTTGGAAATGATTCAGCTTTACCCCGCAATTCTGTTCCCTGGCCTCAGAAGTGTTTTAAACCAGAATGGATGGATTCCCTTTCCTTTCCTTCCCGCTTCAGTCTTAAGCCTGAGAAGCGGTGTAAACCAGAGTGGATGGATTCCTTTCCCTTTCCTTTCCTCCAGCTCCAGTTTTAAGACAGAAAAGCAGTTTAAACCAGAGTGAATGGATTCCTTTCCTTTCCGCTTCAGTTTTAAGCCAGAAAAGCTGTTTGAACCAGAGTGGATGGATTCCCTTCCTTTCCCTCCCACTTCAGTCTTAAGCCAGAAAAAGCTATTTAAACCAGAGTGGATGGATTCCTTTCCCTTTCCTTTCCTCCAGCTTCAGTTTTAAGACAGAAAAGCAGTTTAAACCAGAGTGAATGGATTCCTTTCCTTTCCGCTTCAGTTTTAAGCCAGAAAAGCTGTTTGAACCAGAGTGGATGGATTCCCTTTCCTTTTCCTCCCGGTTCAGTTTTAAGCCAGAAAAGCTGTTTGAACCAGAGTGGATGAATTCCCTTCCTTTCCCTCCCACTTCAGTCTTAAACCAGAAAAAGCTATTTAAACCAGAGTGGATGGATTCCTTTCCCTTTCCTTTTCCTCCCGCTTCAGTCTTAAGCCGGGAAAAATGGTCACCTCCTCCTCCTCCTCTTCCTCCCCATTGACAGCCGAGACAGGCCTGGAGTGGAAGAGCCTGACCTTCCTTCCTTCACTTTCATTCCCTTCTATTCCCTCCCCTCCCTTTCTTGTTCCCCTTACTCCTTTCCTTTCTTTTCCTTCTTTCCTTACTTCACTTTATTCCTTTCCTTCGCCTTCTTTCCTTCCCTTCTTTTCATTTCCCAACTCATTTTTTTCTGTATATCCTTCATTCACTTTCTTCCCTTCCTTAACCTTCTTTCCTGCCCCTCCTTTCTTCTTTCCCCAACTCCTTTCTTTTCTTTATTTCTTTCATTCACTTCCTTCCCTTCCTTCCCTTCCTTCCCTCTTCTTTCCCTTTCTTTACCCTCCCTCCCTCCCTCCCTTTCCTTTCCTTTCCTTTCCTCCCTTCCTTCCCCAGTTTTGAGAAATGTCACCTTGAACCAAAGTTGCCAAAGATATGTGAAAAGGCGCCCAAAGCCTGGCCCCAGTCAGTCTCCATTTTCTCTCTGCCTTTTCAGTCAAGTTTGTCTCCAACCTTGTTAAAGAATTAGGCTGCCTTTTGGTTACTCCTCCGTGTGTAATTTCTGGGCTGGAAATGTCTCCAGAAAAGCCAACGGAGAAGACATCTTGGGGGGGGGGGGGGTCAAATGGGACCTGCCTCGGCTGTTAATGCTGAGGAGGAGGAGGCGGTGATGGGCCCTCCGGTGAGTGTATAGCCTCCTCCGCATTGACAGCCCAGGCAGGCCTGGAGGGGCGGTCAAAGGGCCCCCTCCATCAGGAGTGGCCTGAGTGGAAGAGCCCCTGAAGTTTCCCCAGTGCCAGTGCTGTTTTTTTCCCGACTGTGCATGTGTGCCTGCCCTTAATGAAACTATTCCGAAGTTTCAGAAATTTTGGAAAGTTCCGATTTTTTTCTCCCCCAAAAAATCGGAATTCAATTCCAAATTGAACCACCAGCGCCCACTACATCCGAAGTGAGTTTTGAACCATTTTTTTCTGGATCAAACAACCAAATCAAAGCCCAGTAAGTCACTCACCTATAAACTGTGTATCTCTAGCAGCCAGAAGCTTAAATTTTAAGAGCCTTTTACTTCCTGTGGCTGTTTAACTCTGTCGCAGTCTGTTTTTCTCCGCCATATTTGACACAAGCAGATTCAGAGAATACAAATGTTGTCACACATAAGGTCTCTTTATTTACAAAGTAAAACTGGTATTCCTGTGGATGATTCGGTCCAATCTTGGGACTGTTACATATGGTCTGGAGTTTGGGTGTTGGAAAAGTTTAGCAAACAAGATAATGTGATATAATTAACTGCATACTGTTAAAAATAAGGCTTTATCATGGCATAATGTTTTGTGTTCTTGATAACAGTTCTTCTATTATTCCAATGGGAGAGCATACCCTGGGAAAAGTACACAATTTAAAGACAGAAGCAGCTGGGCTGGAGACCTGAATAAGAAAGATGCATCTATCAACATAGCAAACATGCAGTTTCAAGACAACGGAACCTACATCTGCGATGTCAAGAACCCTCCAGATATAGTTGTCACTCCAGGAGAAATCAAAGTCAGAGTTGTGGAGAGAGGTACAGTAGTCGCTGGTAAGAGTGTGTGTAACAATGGCTGAGGCAATTTTCTGTGTCCTTATTTCACTGAAATTGCTTTTGTTTACTTAGACTTCACTTACGTGTTGTTGTGGTTGTTCTAGCATAATTTTAGATGCCTTGTATTGAAATTATTTTTCCCTGGAAATAAAGGTGTTTTTTGTTGTCAATTTAAGAGCAAATGGAACAAAATAGAAAACCTCATCCTCAGTTGAAAGCACAAGCCCAGTGTGTTTAAGAAAACCCCTTAACTACAGCATGAATATGTATCTTTTCCAAGTGTCCCATTTTCCCCTTTGTTCTTTTATGCATCTATGGAAAGGCTTTTATCTCCAAACTGAAATGTAGAAAAGGAGCACTGATTATGTCTGATAAAGGTGAGCCACTGACAATGTCAGATAGCAGCGTCTGACTTTGAGAAAGGTGTCAGATTTCAAATGGGAAGGGATGATATTCAATACAGGAAGTGTCCCGATTCTACACTGGCTAGAAAAAAAGACCAATTTGGGAAAATTGCGGGCTTTAAAATCAATAAAGAAAAAACACAGATACTAGTTAAAAACATCTCTCGGCGTTACTTCGCGAACGAAGATTCAGGAAGGACTCATCCCATGCTTTTTACAAGCGTGTTGATGACTAAAAAAGCCAATCTGAGATAGGCAAGTTCGGTTGCAGAAAGCACAGCAGAAAGTCTCCTTGGGTGATGTTGTCTCCAAGTTGCGGTTCTTTCTGCGTTGTCATTTCTCTTTGAGACCTATTCGGCATGTCTTCTCGAAAGAGGCTGCAGCATTGTGGATAGTGAATCTCCATGCCTCCCGATGTGAGGCCAGGGTGGACCACTTTTGGTGATCAGTTTGGCCAAGCCTGAGATGTTGTTTCAGGGAGTCCTTATATCTCTTTTTGGGGGCGCCTCTCTTGCGCTGACCCGTGGCGAGTTCACCATCTTTGGGAGTTAAAAGCATGAAAGAAAAGGATATACAAGAATTGCAAACAAAATCGGAAATCAAAATAACAAAGTTAAATATCTAGGTGTATACTTAACTCCAAAGCACTCCCAACTATTTAAGAACAACTACGAAGTTAAATGGAAGGAAATAACTAGAGAATTAGAAACATGGAAAAAATTGAACTTGTCCCTGCTAGGCAGAATTGCAACGATTAAAATGATGACGCTTCCCAAAATAAATTTCTTGTTCTCCACTCTTCCAATCATAAAAAAGACAACCAATTTGATATATGGGGAAGAGATATAACGAGATTTCTATGGGGAGGGAAAAAACCAAGAGTGAGGATGAAATACTTACAAGATATAAATGAAAGAGGAGGGCTAGGAGCCCCAAATCTTAAATTATATTATGATGCAAATTGCCTGGCATGGATAAGGGAATGGTGCAAGTTAGAAAACAAGGGATTATTACATTTAGAAGGTTTTGATTTAAATTTTGGGTTCCAGAAGGGATCTGACCTGCTCCAGACCCCCAAAAAGGGAAAGCAGACACAAATTTCTGGAACCATAACATCAGAGGAGCATTAATAAAAATTTGGACAAAGTATTATAAGAAAATATATACGAAAATACCAATGTGGTTATCAATAAAGGAAGCATTTAGAATCAGGCAACTAGACGATACTAAATGGACAACATACAAAGATCTACTCTGGTGGAATGGGCAGGAATTTGTATTGAAAACCAAGCAACAATTAGCCGCAGAAGACTAAGAGATGAACTGGTTTCCCTACCTCCAAATTAGTGAAATATATAGAAAAGAAAAAGAAATTGGATTCGAAAGTCAAAATAATGAACTAGATGAAATACTATTAGGCAAAGACCAAAAATTAGTTGGAAAAATATATAAACTACTCTTAAGATGGAAAAATGAAAAAGACCAATACAAGAATCACTTGAGAAAATGGTCTAGAAATATTGGCTACAAAATAAACTTAGAAACATGGAAATCAATTTGGAAAATTAATATAAATATCTCATATTGCCAACAATATAAAGAAAATTGGGTTAAATTAATATACAGGTAGTATTTGGCCCCTGAGAGATTAGCTAAAATTGATTGATTTATTTATTTAAAACTTTTGTACCCCGACCTTCTCACCTCTATCGAGGGACTCAGACCGGCATAACAGAAAAGATTCAATGCTATACAATTTTAAAGCAACTAGAACAACATATTAAAATACATAACCCAGCATAAAACCACATCGCCATTACAACAATTCTACTCAAGCTGTAAACGTGGTCATTCATTCAGATAATAGCCAATCTCAGCCTATTCTGGGAAGGCTTGGTTCCATATCCAAGTCTTCACCAGCCTTCTAAACAGAGAAGGGGCAGATCTAGCTTCACTTGGTAGAGAGTTCCACAGCCGAGGGGTGACCACAGAAAAGGCCCTGTTGTTCGTCCCCACCAGCCGTGCTTGCGAAGCCGGTGGGACCGAGAGCAGGGCCTCTCCGGAGGATCTTAATGTTCTAGATGGTTCGTAGGGGAGAATCCGTTCGGACAGGTAAACTGGGCCAGAACCGTATAGGGTTTTGTAGGTTAAAAAATACTTTACAAAAATACAAGGCCTAATTGTTGGAATTGTAATGGGAAAAATGGAATATTTTTTCCATCTTTGGTGGTTGTGTCCTAAGGCAATGAAGTTTTGGGAAATGATTCAAAAAGAAATTGAGAAAATTATTAATAAAGAATTGGTAGGGAAACCAGAAGTGTTTCTATTGGGGATAATGGACCCTGGCATGGACAAAGTAGAAAAGGATATACTTTTAATAACAACAACAGCAGCAAAAATGTTATTAGCAAAATATTGGAAATCAAAAAATAATCCAACAAAAGAGGAATGGATAATAAAGGTGGTAGAAACAATACAAATGTGAGAATTGACAGAAAAGTTAAGAGATAAAGAGAAAAAGTAGCTACTAGTATGGACAGATGGAATTTAAGTTATATTGTAAATCAGAATGTGAGCCGCCGCGAGCCCTCAGGAGTCGGCGGCGAAGAAGCCCCAATAAATAAATAAATAAATAAATAAATAAATAAATAAATAAATAATACAATATAGATATGGAATTTAAATATTAACAAATAGAGAAAAGAGGAGACACATATATAAATATACTTATACATAATTATATATAATAAGATAGACACATTAATGTTTTGTTTCTTTTTTCCTTATGCTATATGTTACAGGAGATAAGAAGACCAACCATAAGAAGAGAATGTTATTGGATATAGTATATGATTTCTTAGACACCTTCCTAACCTTAATGACAAGAAAGATATAAGTTACCCAATTCCCATATTATATACTCTACACTTTGTACTCTTTTTCTACTCCTTACCCCTACCCTTCCGCATGACCCTTCTCCCCCCCCCCTTTTTCCCTTTATGTAACTTTTCTTTATTCTTTCACATATGAAAGGTTGAGGAAATTTCTACCCTCAACGAAAGAAACGTAAAATGATTTTATTACACATATGTATGTTCGACTATGTTTTTCTATGTTTGTTTTCTTTTATGGAAACTTAATAAAGAACATTTTTTAAAAAATACAGGAAGTGTCCCAAGAGTCAGTCTGGCTCCCAGCCCAAAACAGTTTATTGCCATATTTAGTGCTATCACTTGCCTAATGTGTGTGTGTGTTATGGATACCAATAGTTTCATCAATCTCACATTTGCTATGTCATTCCCTGTTTTCTGACCAACCTTCTCTCATGATAATGCAGTTGAGCTAACTGTCAAATACAATGGATATGCATGTAAAATGTGCCATGTGCTTTATAAGATTGTTTGGAAACAAGGGCTTAATCCCCCCCCCCCCCGATAGATGTTTCTGAGTATTTCAAGATACATGTACTGTGTTGCATGTACATGTGCCCTTCCCACTTTATTGGAGGCTTGTATATTTTACACTGCCATATGCACAGGAGACTACAGAACGCTGAAGCATGAAATGGCTTCACTGAGGGAGCCTTACACAAGTCAACCTGTTTTCCATTTTTTCCCTCATAAAGTTACCATCAGGAGAATGAGATGTTAATGGTAAAATACTTTGTATGCTGGAAAAGAGTATTGAAATTTAACAATAAGAGAGGAACATACATTGCAAGTGTGAGTAGATCAATAGGTACCGCTTCTGTGGGAAGGTAACGGCACTCCATTTAGTTATGCTGGCCACATGACCTTGGAGGTATCTATGGACAATGCCAGCTCTTTGGCTTAGAAATGGAGATGAGCACCAACTCCCAGAGTCAGACATGACTAGACTTAATGTCAGGGGAACGTGCACCTTTACCTACACATTTTAGAACATGCTTCTTAATTTATTTCGGATTTGAAGTTGAAAGACCTCATTGAGTAACTGGCAGTGCTTTGTGTAGTGTAGAAGTGGGGAAAGTGAATCATGGGGAAAGTTTTGTTGGGCCAGAGCGCATTGAAAAGCCTTGGAAGTGTAAAATACAAAAAGAAAGCAAAAGAAGACTGGTGCCCCCTCACAGGTTTAATTTTTCTGATTGGAGGGTTATGTATGGGACTTAGTGCAGCCCGTAGTGCAGGGTCTACAGTCTGAAAACACACCCATAGATTTCTAAAACCTTAAGATTAAACTGGTACTGACATACTTCAATCAAGTTTGCAGGCTCTGTCTTAGGACTTTAGTCACACTACAGATCTTGTCACTTTGACATCTAGACAGGATTTGTTTTGGACTCTTCTCTTTGTTTTGTGTTTATGGTACTGTGTTTTTGAACTTCAGATCTAGTACACAACACAAAAAGAGCCAAAGACGTACAGTAGCTGATGCATCTTTAATGCATGAATTTAACATCCAAAAAAGAATAATGGTTTAAATCCATTTAAAAGTGTTTACCGATTTCAGAGTGGATCAAACTGAACCAAACTTTTCTTTTCCCCTCAGGAAACATGCCTCTGTTTACCCCTACCCTTGTGGCGGGAATAAGCATTGGTGGAGTTCTGGGTTTAGGTTTACTCATCATTCTTATTGTGTGTGTCGTGTACAGAAAGAAGAATTCTAAAAAACATTACTCTGGGTAAGATATTTTTATACTTGTTACTTTTTTTTTTTACATAAAAAGGCTAGGGTTAGGTTCATTTATTTTTGTTTGGTCATTTTTGTTTTCATTACCAAATGTACTATGACAGCTGGGACACGCTTCCCTCTCAAAACAAATAAATTTCAGCTTTGTTGTCCATAGACATTGCCCCTTTACATTCGTACAGTTCCTGCTAGATATTCTTGTATTCATGGAGTGGGAAGGGTATTGCATAAACTGTCTGGAGAGGCAGTCCTACCCTCTTCCCCATGCAAAAATAAGGAACTCCCAGGATAAAGGTAAAATGCTGGACACTTTCTACATTTTGGATTGCACAACTTCATTTCCCAGTTTGGGGTATTGCTGCCAACTCCTTGACAACAGTCTGCTTGCCAGAGGTTTCCAACTCCAGCTTTGGGAAAACAGTCCCTCTACTCTTTTCACTGGCTTCACCATTTGCATGACTTCCTTTCCCCCTGCACTTAATTTCATTTTGAGGAGCTTTTATCCTGTAGGCATTTGATCCAGAGCTTTTGGAATGCTATTAAAAGTTTTGTGATGGGTTTCTTTTGTGGTGTGGTGGTGGGCCTTTATCTTCTTTACTTTAGCACTTAACTCGAACAGTAGCGTATCCTTACGCACAAAAAATAGATCACACCTCAGGGATTTGTCATTTCACTGCCCAACTCTTTCCAGGCCTTTGTAGATCTATTGAATTGCATCAATGAAGCCTTTAAAAATCTAGTTCTTAATAGGTGTGTTTAATTGGCAATTTTCCCACTATACCTTCTTTTCAGCCGAAGATCATAGAGAGGGGTTGCAGCAGAGGTTAGTAGTATGACTGAGTGAGTGCAGTGGTCTGCTACATAAACTAAAGAGTCCCATGTGGAAAGCTTAGTTTTCTTTCTGCATGTGCTCTTTCCATAATGGCTTGAAGGCAGTTTACTCTGACCTGCACATTTGGATCCCAAAATCTAACATGAGTATATAACTCTCTGTCCATGCGCCACTGTTGAAAACTACTTGAAGGGTTTGGAACAATTCTTAGATGACACAGCTGGACTTGATCCCTACCAGTCCGGCTTCCGTATTGGGCATGGGACGGAGACCGTGCTTGTCGCCATTACAGACCAACCGCGCCAGCTGGACCAGGGCGGGTCAGCCCTGCTTGTCTTGTTAGATCTGACAGCAGCGTTTGATACTGGTAGATCACGCACTGTTGACCCACCGTTTAGCCGGCACCGGAGTGGGGGACCGCACTTCAATGGGTGGCCTCCTTCCTCCGGGGCCGGGGACAACGTGTGGAGGGGTGGGAGGTCTCGGGAGGTCCCCACTTGGTGTGGGGTCCCCAGGGGGCCATCCTTTCCCCCTTATTATTCAACGTCTATATGCGACCCCTGGCCCAGCTGGCCCGCGACTTTGGTCTGGAGTGTTATCAGTATGCGGATGACACCCAGCTTCTGCTGAGAATGGACGGCAGGCCGGATACCGTACCCGATTGTTTCCATCGATGCCTAGAAGCCGTGACTGGTTGGCTGCGCGCCAGCCGGCTGAAGGTGAACCCGTCGAAGACGGAGATCCTATGGCCCGGTCGCCCTGGGCTGGGTGGGTGCCGGTTGCCTACCCTGGATGGCGAGCGACTTAGCCCGTCATCTTTGGTTAAGAGCTTGGGTGTGCAGTTGGACTCCCTGCTGACCATGGAGGCTCAGGTCGACGCGGTCTGCAGGGGGTCCTTCTATCACCTACGACAGGCTAGGCGACTGGCACCCTACCTGTCCAGGAACGACCTGGCCACGGTGATCCAAGCGACGGTCATCTCGAGACTAGACTACTGTAACGCCCTCACGTTGGCCTTCCCCTGTCGACAATCCGGAAACTCAAGCTAGTGCAGAATGCCGCCGCTTGCTGACGGGCTCGTCGGTAAGCGAGCACATCACGCCCATCCTCCGGCAGCTGCACTGGCTCCCTATTGAGTACCGAATTGTCTTCAAGGTGCTGGTATTAACCTTTAAGGCCTTGCACGGTCTAGGGCCTGCGTACCTGAGGGACCGCCTTACCCCGTATATGCCCCCGAGATCACTGCGGTCAGAGGAACACAACCTACTGACTATACCATCAGTCCGCTCCTGCCACCTATCCGCGACTCGCCAGAGAGCTTTCTCCGCGCAGCTCCAGCCTTGTGGAACTCTCTACCGGACAATACCGAGCCATCCTGGAATTAGCCCCCTTCAGAGGGCTTGCAAGACTGTCCTCTTCGGACTGGCATTCCCTTAGGCTTCAATGGTCAGCATATTGCTAAATATGCCCTGTATTCAATTCGTTGGACTGTGTTTTAATCTCGTTTTATGTATTTGTAGGGCTACATGTCGAGGACATGCTGCCCATGTATTCTGTTGATGTATCCCCGCCCCGAGCCTGCAGGGAGGAGCGGTATACAATACCGAAGAAATAAATAAATAAATAAATAAATAAATAAATATACATGCACTAAATAATTCTACTGCTGTTATTGTTTCCCCAGCAGTGTCAACTTTAATAAACTATACCAGCTCCATATTCCTGTTGATTAATAAATGAGAACATGTGTCTATCCTGTAATTACAATTTTTACTCTAATTGCTAAATGAAACTAACACTATTGATTTAATGGACTGATTTGGGTGGTGGTGGGAACCCTTGCATGGCAGTATCACAACTTCTGTTCTTGCTCTGACGTTTTGGTTTTTTCCTTTCTTCTTGTGTGTACTGGGATCGGATCCTGCTCTTATCTTCCTCTCCTTACAGAGATCCCGATATAGACGCAAGATTGGGAATGTAACAGGGCTGGGTCTCCTCTTCCAGTCCCACTATATATCATGGTAACTAATCAAATTGGTAGTTGCTCTTTGATACTTTGTGTGTATGAGTGTGCACATTTCTGCCTCCCTTGCTGACTACCCACCTAACATAACTCCATCACTCGTGCTGGAATTCTGTTTTGTAGACTGTTGGTGAAGGGGCAGCGCATTTCATCTACTTGCTTGAATTTTGTTGTTTCATTTTGTCCTTTGTGGCAACAGTGCTATTTGCCATCGGAATCAGTACCCCATTGCTTGGCAACAAACTCATGTGCATGAAAGGGGGAAGGGATTTGGACTGTGTACATTGTGAGAGAAGAAACTCACTTCGTGCTAAGTAAATAATTGAGAGTCCTATATGAACAGATCTTTAGCCCAGGAATTTTTTAAAATATGTACAAACATTTGTGAAATCTTAGAAAGACCTCCAAGCATTTTATTTATTTTCTGAAATCCTTATGTTCAGTCCCAGTAAAAATGAAAGCCCGTTTACTGATACTGACATATCATTTTTCTCAGTACTGTAGTTCCCTGTGTACTGCATATCTCATGTGTCTGCTTTTTAATAATGTTTAAATGTTGCTTTTGGACAAGACAAAATATTGGCTTGCAGAGAACCACGTTCTACTTATGTCATTGTCATACTGTCATTATCCATATGTGTTTATACATGTCATGAATGTTGTGCAGGAGGGAAAAAATAGGTTCAGCTTTCTTCAATGTGTGACCTCCAGACATTTTGGATTACAGGTCCCATTCATGTGGACCATTGTGTTTGTTTACTGAGACAGGCACTGGGTGTATTCCAAAACCTCTGGAGCACAGTTGGCTTTCTATATCTGCAAACTTTGGATCTGCAAATTCAACCAACCATGGATTCAAAATACAGAACACAATAAACATGAAGTTGGAGAGAGACTGAGAATCTGTGCAATGGCATGAATCCAAGTCCAGTTGTTGGTGCAAATGCATGTCTTCCACCATTTCATAGATGATCAGTCTATTTCCAGCCTTGCATTTTGCTCCTTCACCATTTTGTATGATGGGGCTTGATTACCCATGGATTTTGTTGTTCATAGGGAGTCCTGGAACCAATCCCCTGTGGATACAGAGGGCCAACTGTATAACACGTCGGTGAAAGGTTGATCTCATCAAAGGCAGCTAACCGAGTCAGGGTTTTCCACCCATCTTGGCATAAAGCTAGATATTTATCACAGTGGCCATTTTCTGAACAGGAACATTAGTATATCCAGTATATGAAAGCAGATTCTCATTCCATTTATTTAATGGATGTAAGACTACATTGAGTAAGGCATCCTCCATGAAAACCTTTTTAAGTACATGAGGTTTCATTCATTAATTTAGCATGCTATTCTTTGTAATATTTATTCTAATGGTTTCCCAACACACATAGCAGTAGTAAAATATAAACCAAATAAACATGATTTAAAATGTCATTTTATGTGTCTAAAATACAGCATCCTTCCAGTATCTAAAAGAGATAAATGTATGAGAGATTAAAATGCTTAAATTGGCACCAAATGTTGTGCACAGGCAAACCTTTTTGTAAAGAGAGTTCCATGGCAGTTTTAAGGTGATACCTTGTTGTGGACTTGTGTCCTGGCTCCTGTAACGTAGGTTGAAGCCCATGGAAATGATTTATTCATCTTTATTTTTTTTGTGCCAGAAGCAACTTGAGAAAACTGCAAGTCGCTTCTGGTGTGAGAGAATTGCCCGTCTGCAAGGACATTGCCCAGAGGATGCACAGATGTTTGATGTTTTACTATCTTTGTGGGAGGCTTCTCTCATGTCCCCGCATGGGGAGCTCCCCGGATTCACACCACTGACCTGTGAGTTGGTCCTGCCGGCACAAGGGCTTATCCCATTGCACCACCGGGGGCTCCTATAGTCTTTAATGATGCGGTTACATGGAAGTGAATGCTGGTACCTCAGACACATATGACCAAGAACTGTTTCCATAGATCCTGGCATGTGGTAGAGATTAGCAGCTCATTGAAAGGGATATTGGACATACTTGTGAGGGAAGAAGAGGTGCCTGTGTTGAACAGAAGTATGGAGAGGATGTGCGAGCTGTCTGTCACTCATTGAGATCTCCCTTTATTTTGGCATAAGATGCCACTATCATCCTGCCATCACTTGCATTTGTTTTTGTTTTGTTCTGTTTTGTGTTTACTCTTGAACCTTGTCCTGCAAACTCTGCTCTGCCACCTCATCAGCTGCAGTACCTCTGAGAGCTTGGTGTCTCCAGTTAAGCAGGCTCCACGGAAGTCCCCCTCCGACACAGAGAGTCTGGTAAACAGCGTGCCCACCCGATCACACCAGGTAAATGGCATCGTGCTGCTTTGAGAACTAACATGGAGACCACATAGGCATCAGGAGAGGTGCTGTTCTTGTTGAGGGGGAGGGAGAGATTTTACAGAGGAAAAGTACCTCTGCATAGTACCTGTTCAGGAAAGATCCCCAGCCAAATAAATGTGCAGCACTAGGACTCTAGTATTTTGGAGATAGAATTGTTGGCTTTGATTTTTTTTAAAGGAAAACCAAAAAGCCTGGAATAGCGCTACTAGTTAGTCTTGGTAAATGTAGTCATTGCCGTGAGAGCATTTATTATGCCACAACAGCCTACTTGTGTGTGGCTTTTGAGTGATTTATCTCATGCTGATTTATCTGTAGAGATTTTAATTGATTGTCCATCTTTGCAGCTTAGGTTTGCACCAAATAGCTCTTTAATTCCTTCAGCTGCAATCCTGTCATTTTATTTATGCTAAGTATTTAATATCGGTTACTCTTACAATGAGCTTTTCTAGAGCCAATCTTTTGCATGTTGTTGTTGTCTCTCTTTCCCATTACATGTATTTATCACTTAAAAGAACGAGTACTAATCTGTTGTTTGTATATATCATTTCTGGAGTATTGCTCAACAGGAACTAGATGCGGTTCTCAATTATTACATTCTGGGTTTGAGAAAATTGACAGTGCATGTAGCTCTCAGCGCTATTTATGTCACTTGCAGGCCCCAGTATTCTTAGAAAATGTTTAAAAAAATGCCTTCAAATACTGCTTATAGGGCAATTTTCTTGTTTTTGGGGTCATCTTCTGGCCTTTTTATGTAAGAAACAACCAGGAAAAGCATCTCCTGTGTCTAAAACAGCCCAGAGTTAGCCAAACACCTAAATAAAAATGACAAATTTGCACCTCATGCCTCCTGGTGGGATTTGGGGGCAAAGATTTGTGGCCCTCCAAAATCAGGAGTGAAGGCAATGCAGCACTCCACTCTCAATCTAGGCATGGTTAGAGTTGGTCAAAATCTTCACAATTTGGAATAAATTCAAAAATATTGAAGCGATTTTGAAGTTTTTAAGGAAACCGGAAGTCCCTTTGCCCTTCCGAAGCTTTTTCCGTCATTTCTCTTACGAATCAGTTAATGAGTTGGAAATGCTTCAGCTTTCCCCCCACTTCTGTTCCCTGGCCTCGGTTCAAGCCAGAGACGCCTTCTAAACCTGTGTGGATGGATTCCCTTTCTTTCCTTTCCTTCTTGCGTCAGCGAGAGAAGCTGGTTTAACCAGTGTGGATGGGATGGATCCGCGTCAGTTTAAACCAGTGTGGATGGATCCCCTTTCTTTCCTTTCCCTCCCGCGTCAGTCTTAAGCGAGAGAAGAGGTTTTAATCAGAGTGGATGGATGTCTTCCCTTTGCTCCCCAGTCTTTTTTTTCTGTGAAAATCGGAATTCACTTTGATCTGAACCACCATCGCCCCCTATATCCGAAACAAGTTTTGAACCATTCTTTTGGATCAAACAAGCCTATCTCATACACATTAAGTTTCTTAGTGAAATAGCAAATGTTGCCTGAGATGGGAAACAAAATAGCCAGGTTTCTTTCCTTCCTTAGTCACTTCTTTGATGTGAAGTATTGAGTTGGGAGTATTATATAACAGAAGTAACTTTGCCTTCAAATTGTATCTATAGAAGCTTTCTCCCCCCCACCCCAAAGCTACACAAATTGATTGAAAGTAAAACCTCTTTGTTGAGAGGGAGATCCTTAAGCAAGGAAGACTTAAAAAGGTTTTAGCAAAGTAGACTTTCACAAGACATGAAATTATTTTTCAAAATGAGGCAGTTAAATGGCTGTGTAAATTTAATTTTGTAGTACCTTGGCATTATTATGCAAATTAGCATGTAGACCTAGTAAAGGAATGTTGTTGTTTTCTTTGGAACTTCTGCTTTTGGGTTTCAATATCTAATTTATTCTTTGTATCAATCTGCTTGGTTGAAGTTTCTCATTATATCCTTGAATAACACTGAAGATTAATTTGTGAGAAGGCAAGCAGAGGAGGGACAGAAGTTTATTTTACCTAGTAGCCAATTCATTTTAGTGTTGGACACAGATTGAACACTCCCTTTCCTTATCTGCATACAATTCAATTCCTTGTTTCCTGAGGCTGCATGGTAAGGTAAGTGTGATTGGTGGATAGTCAAGTATTTGCTTTTGTGTAAAGTAGTTGTGGGTCTGGAGATCCATAGTGTGGATAGTGTGGGTACCTGCCTAATCTCCCTGGGGAGGGGATTCCAAAGCCAAGGGGTTACCACCAAGAAGGACCTCTCTCTCTCGTCCCCACTAACCGTGCTTGTGACAGTGGCGGGACTGAGAGAAGAGCCTCCCTGGCAGATCTTAATGCTTGTGTGGGTGCATAGTAGGGGATGTGGTCATGAAAATAGGCAGGGCCCAAACCATCAGGGCTTTATAGGTAATAAACAGCACTTTGAATTGAGACCGGAAACTTATTGGCAGCCAATGGAGCTGCATTAGTAGGGGCATTGTATGCTCCCTATAGCCAGCTCAAGTAGCCTTGCTGTCAAACTTTGCACCAATTGCAATTTCCAAGCTGTCTTCAAAGGCAGCTCCATGTAGAGTGTATTACAGTAACCCAATCTTGATGTGACTAAGGTATGGACCACTGTGGTCATATCCGGCTTTTCAAGTTACATTGGCAGCTGGCACACAAGCTTTAATTGTGTGAAGGCCCTCCTGACCACTGCCGCACCTGAACTTCAAGCGTTAAGGCTGAGTCCATGAGGACCCTCAGACTGCAGGCCTGTATCCTCAGGGGAAGTGTAACCCCGTTGAGCACAGGTGGCCATCGTATACCCCGATTAGCCTCGTGACTGACCAGGAGGACCACTGTTTTTCTAAATTGAGCTTCAGCTTGTTAGCCTTCATCCAGTCCATCATAGCTGCTAGGCACTGGTCCAAGATCCGAGGGGCTTCCTTGGAGTTTGGCGAAAAGGAGTAGTAGAGTTGTATATCATTTGCCTACAGATGGCACCAAACCAACATAGACACAGTTCCCTTGTCCAGCTCTCTGCAGAGGTCATCCACCAAGGTGACAAAAGCCATTTCTGTTCTGTGACCAGGCCATAAAATAGACTGCGATGGATCAAGATGATCAGTTTCATGCAAGAATCTCTGGAGTTGAGAGGCTACCACACCCTCCAGAACCTTGCCCAAAAAAGGGAGATTAGAAATAGGCTTATAGTTGTTCAATACCAAGGAATCCAGGGACGCCTTCTTTAAAATTGGTCTGCCTATTGCCTTTTTAAGGCTTGTTGGTATTTGTCCCTGCTCCAATAAGGCATTTATAATCCTCGTGAACCACTCAGCCAATCTCCCACTGGCAAGTTTAATAAGTCAAAAAGGGCAAGAGTCTAGGGCGCATGTGGTTGCTCTCACAGCTCCAAGAATCTTGCCCATGTCAACAGGCTGAACATGCTGAAACAAATCCATCAAAACTGGAGAGACGGGTACCTCACATCCCTTGGTACTGCAGTAAGACTGGCGTATCTGAGCAAAATGATAGGCGAACTCATCACATTGAGTTATTGAGTGGTCAGTGGACTCCTCTGGATTGCTAGGGTGAAGGAGTTCCCTGACCATCCCAAACAACTCCGCAGGTCTATTTGTTGCAGACGCAATGTGTGTAGTCGAGAAAACCTTCTTGGCTGCCTTAATTGCTGTGGAGTAGGCCTTAAGTGAGGCTGTAGCCCGTGCTCGGTTGGGCACTTTCCAAGTCTTCCGCCTCCGTTCTTGTCCACTTCATCATCTCCAGCTCCCTGGTGAACCAAGGAGCTGAGTTGGCTCTGCAAAGCAAGAGGGGACGTTCAGGGGCGATCATGTCCATTGCCCTAGCCGTCTCCGAGTTGTAGAGGTTGACCAGGACATTGACAGAATTGTGCCTACTTCCTAATAAAGACGTGTGAGCGTGTCCGTATTTCTAAGGAACTTGTGTGTACATGATCCCTCCATCTCAACATGTTTTTTATGGGTCATCTCATGAAAAGAACCGTACTATACTATGTTTGAGAGTAGAAACTGTTACTTTCTTCTGGCCTAATCAGGAGTTTAAAATGATTAATATGAATGAATGCATGAATGTGCTTGGTCAACCTTGATCTGTCTGGGGTATATGCTGCTGCAAAGGCTTTTTCAGTGATGCCATTTTAAAAAATAGGATAATGACTTTCATACACGGGCTTCTCTTCCTATTGTCACAATATTCTTGTGGGATACTTTAGAATAAGAGCACTGTCCAATAGTAATCCTCAAGGCAATGTTAGTGACACTTTCCCACAGAACCAAGTATTAATGTTGGAAAAATTTAAAAACAAAGAAGAGGGGAAGTAATACTTTTTGCTAGAGCAGACGGAGCCGCAACTTGCAAACTTCTTGATCACAGTCTACTAATATCCTGTTTTCTTTCTCTAAGTTAATGTTGCCTATTATGAAAGTAGGAAGTTTGTTGCCCAAAGTTGTGTTTCAAACAGCATGCATGGAATTGTCATCTCATTGGATTCATTTAATCTTCAGGCTTGCTGACTACTCATCAAACTTGCTTTCACTTTTGTCCTTATCAGTACATTCATTTGAGGCATCAGCGTATCACAATGCATGTCTGCCTGATGCAAAATGTCTCCGTGGTTTGCATTCCTCTCTCTCGTCTGTCTGGCTGTACAACATTTGTTCACTTTGCTTGTGATAATTGTGGGTATGTTCCAGTTTAGTGCTGACCTGACTGGTTATCTGGTTTTCTTTATGCTTATCAGACGGATTTGAAGATTGTATCCCAATTATGTATTATTCCAGAGATAATGTTTGAATGCTGAATGGAGGCTTGCTGAAGCCAGGCTTCGTGTTTGATAAACGGAATATTGACAGTAAAACAGTCTGCTCATAAAATCTGAAAGCAAACATACATGCTATTTCTTTTCTCTTTTCTGTGATGCAAGTACATTTACATAACATGGTACACTTTCTTTCTTGTGTTGAACATCCACCAAAATCTAGTTATTGTCTTACTGTTGAGATTAATGGTACATATAGTTCCTGGAAAATTAACAGGACATCGAAAAATTAAATATAAGATATTCTCAGTGGTTTTCAATGGGATGTTCACAGATTAAAGTTGTTGATGAGTTTGAATTAAAAACAATGCTGAACCAATATAGGTACAGATTCATAAATGCTCTGTATCTATGCTATCCCATCTATCTTATTATTTTATTTATTTATTTATTTACTTTATTTCTATTCCGCCCTTCTCACCCCGCAGGGGACTCAGGGCAGATTACAATGTACACATTACATTTAGACACACAAACACACAAGACAGACAGAGGCAATTTAACATCTGGCCACCAGGGGGAGCTGTCACATTCCTTCATTTCTCAGCGTGTTTCCTGGAGATGTTTTTTTTATGGCCTCGTAAATCAGTTACATTAAGCCTCCCCACTAAGTGGTACCTTAATTTCCTATTTGACAGATGCAACTGTCTTTCAGGTTGCATAGGTCGACAACGAGCTACACAAATTGGTCAAGAGCTCACCCAGACCCGGGCAGGCCTCGAACTCATGACCTTCTGGTCAGTAGAGATCTTATGCAGCTGACAACCAGCCAGCTGCGCCACATTCCCGGTTCTTATGTGAAAGATTGGCAGGCTTTTTCCTCCTAGTGTGCCAGGGATTGGCACTGTATTTGTGCTTTTTAATTACAACTACTATAAGGCTCCCTGGTTGTGCAGTGGGTTAAACCGCTGAGCTGCTGAACTTGCTGACCGAAAGGTTAACTGTTCAAATCCAGGGAACGGGGTGAGCTCCCGCTGTTATTCCCAGCTTCTATCAACCCAGCAGTTCGAAAACATGTAAATGTTAGTAGATCAATAGGTACCGCCTTGGCGGAAAGATAATGATGCTCCATGCAGTCATGCTGGCCACATGAGCTTGGGAGGTGTCTACGGATAATGCCGGCTCTTCAGGTTTTAGAAATGGAAATTAGCACCACCCTTCAGAGTCGGGCACGACTTGATTTAATGTCAGGGGAAATCTTTACCTTTACTATTTCTTCCTTTATTATCTTACTATAAACAGACAATTCGTAGCTCATGCATTAGCACTATTGACCACCATCTTAAGTAGCTCTGCTCTAAATTCCTGGGTGAGAATGATGATGGTCTCATGTTATACATTAGGTGAATAAATCAATATATATTTCCATTCATAGTGTAATTCATTAGGAACTAATGGAGTGCTTCAGAAAGACTTGAAGAAGCCCTAGGAAAACACTTTTTAAAAGGTTCTGAGACAGAAGAAAGACTGAAATGGTGTCTGGGAGAAATTCAGAGTGTTATATAAAAGAGAACCAAATGAGTTATTCATTTGCAGAGCATGACTTTCTATATGACTTCTGCAAGAAACTTTCTGAGCTATGGTTTGGAAATGGTTTTGAAAGCCATTGGTGAGTTGCGTAGCTAGTGGGAGATATTTTCTAGTGCTATCTATTTTTTCCACTTCAAAAACAATACTGTTGTTTTCTTGATATGTATTTCCCCTTTGGTTTCAACTGAAAAATATCTGTTATTTTCATAACCTGTCTATTCTTAGCTTCCAGCTCCCTTTAAAAACTCATATGTACTGTTGATTTATTAAGCAAAACACTACTACACTGTTTTACCTAAAGTGAGCATTTTAGGGCTATTTCCTATTCCTCTTGTACTCCTATAATATGGACTAATTTTTACAAAACACATTGCACAGACTCTGGGGAGGTGTCCAACTGAAAATTGGTCATTGTAATTCTGAGTTCAAAGGTTACCAAGAACATGCCTCTTTAGACTTGTTCTCTTTTGAATTACATAACCTTTAAAAATGTAAAATGCTCATGGCTTACTCCAGATCCTCTGCGGTGTCTTGTAATACATCATGAAAACTGTTGCCATCTAGTGGAATACATTTTGCTGACAGGTATTTTTCCTCAATAAATTTTGTTATTGCATCACATTTGAGGACATTGTGGACAAGAAGCTACAGAATCTCTAAAACTTGGTTGCATTTCAAAAACCAAAGATAATCAGGCTGCACTGAGGAGCTTTTTTTTCCCGTGTCAGGAGTGACTTGAGAACAAGTCGCTTCTGGTATGAGAGAATTAGCCGTTGCCCGGGGGCGCCTCGATGCTTTACAATCCTGTGGGAGGCTTCTCTCATGTCCCCGCATGAGAAGCTAGAGCTGGCAGACAGAAGGTTACCCTGCTCCCCCGATTCAAACCTTTCGGTCAGCAGTCCTGCTGGCACAAGGGTTTAACCCAGTGTTTCTCAACCTGGGGGTCAGGACCCCCAGGGGGTTGCGAGAGGGTTTCAGAGGGGTCGCCAAAGAACATCAGAAAACAAATATTTATGATGGTCTTCTCTTTGGCAGAGAAGATTGAAGATCTCTCCGCTTGTCCTTCTTTCTTTTTGTAAACAGACTGCAAATTCCCCCACCTAAAGCTCTACTCTGCTGTGATTGGCAGGCCTCCCAGCCAAGGGGAGAGCTATTTCTGAGACTCCAAGCGGGGAGGGGAGAGCAGGCGTGTTTGGCGCATGGCAACATGATGCGCATGTGTGGGGTGAAGGAGAGTGTGTGAGGTGGGATGAAGGCTCACGCCAGCTAGTCCCTTCAAGGCTTGAGGGTTCTGTGTACGAATTTTGACCCAATTCTATCATTGATGGGGTGCAAGGGGCTCGATTGTAGATGAACTATAAATCCCAGCAACTACAACTCCCAAATGTCAATATCTATTTTCCCCAAACTCAACCAATGTTCACATTTGGGTATATTGAGGATTAGTGTCAAGTGTGGCCCAGATCCACCATTGTTGAGTCTGTAGTGCTCTCTGGATGTAGGTGATCTACAACTCCCAAACTCAAGGTCAATGCCCACCAAACACTTCCAATATTTGCTGTTGGTCATGGGAGTTTTTTTGTGCCAAGTTTGGTTCAATTCCATTGTTGGTGAGTTCAGAATGCCCTTTGATTGAGAGTGAACTATAAATCCCAGCAACTACAACTTCTAAAGGACAAAATCAAACCCACCCCACCCCCTCAAAAATACAGTTATGAAGTAGCAATGAAAATAATGGTTAGGGGTCACAACAACATGAGGAAATGTATTAAGGGGTCACAGCATTAGGAAGGTTGAGAAACACTGGTTGCGCCACCAGGGGCTCCAATTCCCCTGAGGAGCTACACATCCTTATTTAGTAAAAGCAAGCCCCAGTACACCTTGGAGCAAAACAGCCTTCCCATATTTCTATTCTAGCACTGGCGAACAAATGAAACCTATTGTAGGAATTGGTTTTAACAGAACTCTGAAGGCTTGATGTACTCTCATGAAATAGGAGTCTCCTCTCACCAATTTTTGACAGTATTTTGTTGCATCTGCCTGAGGAATTAAATGCCATGCTTCCATGAGACATTTTAAAAATCAGTTTACATGTTCTTTCTTTCAGCCGATTGGTAATTTTCAAAAGTCCACCTCATCTGTGATATTTTCTATCTAAATCCTTTTTAAGGTAAATGTGTCGGTCTCCCATATACACCAGATTAGACTTTTGCCTGCTCTGAGGTTTCATTTAGCTAATTATGTTATAGATCGGGCTTTTTTTTTAAATGGATTCTGTTTCCCAGCAGTGTGATAAAAGAAATGTGCTGTCCTTCCCATGTGCTAACTTTGTTTCTTTTTCCTGTTTTTAGGGCCCAGTAATTTATGCACAGTTAGATCACTCCGGAGGGCATTGCAGTGACAAGATCATCAAGTCAGAATCTGTGGTCTATGCTGATATTCGGAAAAACTGAGAAGATCCCAGCCTACCCAAAGCTAAACAAAAATTCAAACTGGAATCGCTTGAACAAAGTTGACCCAGAGAACTCACATGTGGCCTTTGACGCCTAGGCTAGGACCAATGCATGTGTATACAGAGAGAAAGAGATTATATATGTATTGTGTGTAAATAGTCTTATTTAATCGTACAGAAATGAGACCAATGTTGCATGTTGAACTATGATAAGAACTCTGCTTATAAATTGCCAATATTTTTTTTCTTTTATATTTAGGATAAGGGGAAGAAAGCAAATATTCATTTTACACCTTTAGGTAATGTGTCTTAGTTCTGTGGAAAAACTGGAAAATTCCTGGATATTCTAGTGGATTTGATATTTCGTTTTTTTACAGATGCTTTCTTTTTGTTTTGTTTTGTTGAAATGGACATTAGAACTGTGTCTGCATGGTTCCTTTTCCTCATTTGGTGCTTTCTACACTCACTTGATCATACTTCACTCTTGTCCTCTCATTCCAACTCCCTTGTTTTGCCAAGGGAAAAGCTCTTCCCTGCCTTTAACTTCCAGCATGGTTTCTTTCCTCTTGGCTAGGGCCAAGGTTTTTTTTATTTCAGGACATTGGCACCTTTGTCCTGTTTTAATGAAAAGCTATAAATGAAATGGCTTAAAAAAACCTTTTATGAGTTTTATGAATTTTTAGCAATCCTAATAATGCAGCATTAATCAAAAGCCCCTTTTTTAACTTTTTCTCCTTTATATTTCTAAACGCAAGTTCTTCTTGGTCTAGCGGGACTTCTGCAATAAAAACTACCTAAATCAATTATTTTTGAATAAACATAGGTAACGAAGTGGTAGGTGGATCTTCAGTTTGATCCTAGTAAGACTTGCTTGAAGCTCTTGCATTTATCTGCTACTGGTAAAATTTAAAAAACCTTATCAGATGTTGCTATTTCAAGCAGAAATGGCTAGAATAACCCCTTTCTACTGATTTACTCCACTGCCATCAGAGGGCACTTCATGGAAGGCATGAAGTATGATGGGATATTAAGCGTGAGCCTCCAAAGGACAGCTTCCTATTGATTGACACTAGTTCTTTTTACTATATACAGGTATACCTTAAAACAAGAATGCCTGTGGTTTCTCTGCTGTGGGATGAGCTGTGTATCCCTGCCTTTGTTTTATGATGACATAAAACCTCTGAACCCACATTGAGTTTCTCCTTTCTCCCAACCAATGTTTCAGGCAGGTGGTCTACTGCTGCTACTTTGGTCAAGCATCTTGCATGTTTCTCTGCTTATGCATTTTTCCTCAGCAATCTTTTTTAAAGTTATAGCATTAAATGTGGTGATTTCTTATTGGCTCAATCATGGTGTGACCAAGTACCTCTAAGATTTGACGAAGTGTAGAAGGGGAAAAAAACTTTCCCTGGCAGGCTCTGCCAAATTTTATCCTAAGTTGTGTATGTGTCCTTAATATATTGCTTTTCAAGAGATTTTTTTATGAATTCAACAAGAATGGTTGAGTAATATGCTATTCTGTGGCTAATTTAGTGTTCTACCTTGTCATCTCAGTAATGTAAGTTGGCTGCAACCCTGAGCCCATTTACCACGGAAGTAAATTCCATGAATCAGACTTGCTTTTGAATAAATATGACCAGGGTTGCACTTCTTTTGTGAACTTTGGTTTATGGAAATGCTCCTTCTGAGGGTTTATTTTCTTTTGAAAGAATGATGCTTCTGGCTTAATTTAACTGAAGGCATCTTTGAGATTTGCCTGAATTAGAGAGCTACTGTTAGTGTCTTTATCTAAACTTGTACTATAGATTGGTTGCAGCAAGTGGTCATCAGTGACATATACATTCCTTCTCTCTCTCTCTTGAACTCTTTTAACTGTGACACTTGCTTATTGGGGCAATTCTGAAGATTCATCTATGTTGTCTTATTTCATGTAGCCTGCTGTCACAACAAAGTCATGCCAAAATTTGTGTTATAGCATCTGTTATTTTCTGTGTTCCTCACGTTTAACTTTCCTGGGATCTGTTTCAGAGTTTGTACCTCATTATTTAACTTGGCTAGAGAGAATTCTTCTACTGCCTCTTATCCTAGCCAATCTCTTGTTGCTCCATTTTACGTCTTTCTCTTTTTTTTATTGTGAAGTGGTAAATTTTTGCATTTGTACTTATGCACATCACAGGTGCATTAGATGTGCTTGTCATATTTTTTTTGTTTTACCAGAACTGAAATTCTTGCATCATGATGTATTTCTCACATCTTCCTTATACCAAGCCTCCACCCCACAGGTTTTTACGCATTGTATAACATATTAGAGCTAATAGTAACAGAAGTACATTTTGACAAATCGGTAATCCTAGAATCCATTTCTCCAACATTGACATTGCAGGAGTAAACATGAACAAGAATATAGTGATTAATTCAGGGATAATGGGAGAGATAAATATAAATTCAACAGTAATGCTAATCAATGCACCAATCGGGTGACCCATTTTAGCTAGCTTATGAAGCTACTCTTAATATTCAAAAATGTCATTACCAAATGCAACCTTCTGCATTTTCTCTTCTGTCACTCTTGTTTACTTATTTGAGAAATTATTAAAAATTAAGGTGCTTTTAAAAGCTTCTTGTGAACTGCTCGGGTCACTTAGGGCACTTCCACACAGCCATATAACCCAGAAAATCCCACTGTATCTGCTTTGAACTGGGTTATTTTAGTCCACACTGCCATATATCTCAGTTCAAAGCAGAAAATGTGGGATTTTATTTAGCTGTGTGAAAGGGGCCTTAGTTTGCTTGTCCTCTTTAGAGCAGGAATGAGCAGAAGGTAGGCTTCTATCAGTTAATAGACTAGTGAGAAACTGCAGGTAGACCAACTTAACAAGTGGAAGGTTGCTGGGATTCTTACAAAGAATCCTGGCTTAGATGAAATTTGGCCTGAAGGAGCACACCACATAGTCTTAACTAAGAGAATCACATAATAGAGATAAGCTTTGCCTTAACTTTATGAGATACGAAGTACTCTTGCTTCATAAATATAAAACACATAACTAGAAACTTGTGATTCCTGGTGTAAACAAAAGCATAGACCACACAAGGCAGGCCACCCTTGTTTTAGAGCTACCTCTTGTAAGAGATACTTTTCTGCACAAAGGAAGACAATATGTGTCTGTTCCTCAGTGCAAGGTAATATAGAGTCACTACCAGGAGCAACAAAAACCTATAAGGTGGATGTTTCAAGTGAACATTAGTGTTTCATATATGCAATCAGCTTGAACTGATACTCATTAATGTACATAATTCAGTGCTAATCATAGGCACTTGAATAGCAGCCAAATAGACAGTAGACTTAGTTGCAGTAGAACAATTTCTTATTCAAGTCTTTGTATAGCATCACAGATTTTTTAAAAATCCTTTTCATTCAAACATCTTTTTACTTGGGAAATATAGCACCATTTCCCTTGGTTGTTTTAATCTTTATCCAATAGACATTTCCTTGACATTGTTTTATTACATTGCCATTGGGTCTCTATATCAGGAGAAAAGTGGGATAAAAATAAAGTAATAATTGGGTTGGCACTAAGTTGCTAATTTGGGGATCTCTGATGTAATACATTGGGTATTTTTTAAAATAGGAAAACTGACCATTTGTTTTCTGCATGCATTTCAGTAGAGCCCGGATACTGTTCAATGTGTGGAACAAACTTTGTTTTTAAATGTCCTCCTATTCGTATTCCTTTACCACCTTCAAAACTGAGTAGTTGACCACTTGGCAAACACAAAAGGTATACAAGGCCTCCTGAGAGCCCCCTTGGTGTACAACCCTCTCCCATGCATTTCGGGAAATTTCTTCAATTAGTAGATGTTCACTGTTGGCTCTTAACCATTGGTATAGCCTTTTCCGAGAATACTTCCAACCATATAAAAGTAGTGGCCTGACCATCCTTTTAATTCATTTGTCTGTGGTGTGTGCCATGATCTCCTTTGTAAATAGTTTCTTAGTTTTAAAGACTCGATCCTGTTATATTTTTTCGACCCTTGCCCCAATTTTGTGGAATGCATTGCCTCCATATCTCAGAGCCATGCCAGATCTGAGATCTTTTACACAGGCGCTCAAGACCTGGCTTTTTGGCTGTGCATTTAATTTGTAATCAGATCTGTCAAATGCCACTGCTATAATTGTGTTTCTATATTGTGTAATGTTTATTTTAAATTGTAAGTTGCTCGGAGCACTCTGGTGGAGAGCGACTAACCAAGGAATAAAGTGAAATGAAATGAAAATGAAATTTTAGCTTGCCCAGATTCACTTTTCCTCTATTTTTAGCAAACCAATTAGAAAGCTTGTTTCAAGAGTGGAGTGTAGCCATTTTTGTCTGTTGCCACAAAACCAATCCTGTTTGATGGCACCTCAAAGTTTAACCTGTTTTCTTTTTCATAACTTTTCATGGATTGAAACTCACTTCATCAGATGCATGAAGTTTTCACCTTAGTAATCCAGACACTTATATATATGCTGGGATGAAGACTGGAAATACAGAAAATTGCCAGCAAGTTGTGATCATACCAATGGTCATTTAACAAGTTGAGAGAAGATGTCAAAGAATGACCAGCAGATTAGCACCTGTATAATGAAGAAAAGTGTTTTGTACAATCCAAGTATGAGAGAGAAAGCTTCATAATTTATATCATTTGTGTATGAAGCGTTGTCTCTTGCTAGAGTACTTTGTGCATCTGCAGTATCAACGTGATGTGTGACTAGAAAAACTGGAGTTGTTTGTCTTAGCTTTTTTGAAATGTGGGTGACCTCTGTCTTGCAACTTGCTCTGTATATGCAGTTTAAATGCTTTCCCTTGTGTCCAGACAGTCCTGGTGAAGTGAGCAGTTGTTCAGCCATCTACAGATGAGCCCTGACGTCTGTCAAGTCTTGTTCATAGTTTACATATTCTTGTGCCTGTCTAAAAACATTGTAAAACCACAGTTTATTTGTACTGGATTGGTGGGACGTGTCCCTTTTATGAAATCCTGTTTCCAAGTTAAGATGCAGGAGAACACCTCAATCATTTGTTAAGGGCAATTTTTCTATGGTGCTGTATTTAATGCCCCTTTTCTGTGAAAGGCGATCAAGATCTAATAAAGGACTCCCGGCTGTGAAATTGAACTCGCCAAACCTTGGACTACCTTCTAAAGATCTCCCTTTGCTCTATACAGCTTCACACAATGCAGCTACTGACATGTTTTCTACTTTGTTTCTGCACTTTTAAAAAACTGGAATTGAATTTGTCTTGTACAGTTTTTCCTTTGCCCCCTTTCTCACAAGCAACTGCTGCATAGAGCAGAAAGGACTGTATGTTTATCTGGAGCGTACCACTATGGGGCACCACATGCTGCTGCTGCTAAATTGGAGGGGTGGGGGAGAAAGAGGTAAACACCTATAAAATAGGTGTATAATTTGGGGGTAAATGTTTGTTCTATGTGGTCTCTAACATTAAATCGGGAACTGGCGGTCACATATAATTTGTACTAATTTCTCAGTTGAACACACATCCCATCAGATATTTACATGTTTTCTATTGTACTCTTGTGAATATTTTAATACACTTTTTCCATTAGTTATCTGTTGTGTGTCATAATTTATCAAGTGCCAAAAGAGATTGAAATATCTTCACCTTTCTCACACATCAAATATAGAAACAGAAGGGAGTGCAGGATAGTTCCAGACTTTTCTCACTTTCATTTATCCATAGCTGCAGGTCAGCAGGTCAAGGAACCATGACAAGCAATCATTGCTACCCCTGTAGTATTAAAGGATGAGTGGTTCTTAAAATACAGGGTTTTAAAAGGCCATAGGGGGAGCTATAAAAACATAGCTCACTTAAAATCAGTTTGGGTTTGGATCCCCCCTCCCCAAATTTATCTCTAGAGCTGGCCTGTGCACAACTAGTGGCCCTCCAGGTGATTTGGACTTCGGCTCCCAGAATCCCTGGCAATAGCACAGGCTGACTAAGGGTTCTGGGAGTTGGAGGGCCACAGGTTGTGCAGGCCTTCTCTACAGCAAGGTTGGGGAACTTGTGGCCATCCAGATGCTCTTGAGCTTTCATGAGGGATAGCAGGAGCTGTGCTTGAACATTGCATGGACATCCACACACATCCTTTATACAGATAAACTATAAAGGAAACTGAAAATTATAGTTGTTGGGATGGATAAATCTTTAATATACATTTGAAGTATGTTTCGGCTACAACACAAAAATACTGAAGTGTATTGGTAAGTTTGAAAGAGGAAAACCTTTGTATGGGCATTTGGAGCTAAGTTCCTAGTATGATTCACTCTTCTGCACACAAAAAATCCACTCAAACCACTAAATAAAATAACCGGCTGGAAGGAACTGGCAAAACCACTGCAGTATTTTTTTTCACTCTGAAAACCCTATGAAATTCATGGGTTATGTGAATAGGTGAATTTAAAACATATATAGTATGGATGTTTAGAATAAGCACAGCTTGGTTTTATAACATACTAGTATGTGTTTGTTCTGCACTTTTTTGTTGGAAGAGCAAAAATGCAGGGCACCGATACCCAGGATTGTGAAAAATATGAACAAGGCCACTACAGCAAAAGGTTCTCTCTGCTATTTAAGATACAGCAGGACAAAGCCATAGTAGAAGCACCAATTTGTATTTCACTTATACAGATGAGGAAATACCTCTTATGATTAATGAAAAGAGTGATTATAACGAGGTACTGTTTAAAGCTGCTGTTCAGTTTCATCTTAACTCTTGTGTGAAAGGCCCTGTTGCATAGCAAAGTTTACAACGGAGTACTTTCAGCCTCAACAGCCAGTAATGCCTCACTTCAATGGTACAAACGGAATTATTAGTCTCATCAAGAGTAGCAGATAAGCTAGATCAATTGTGGGATGGTAGGTGAACAGTTACACAAGCCCCACTGACTATATGTTTACTGTAGCTAGAACTGACCATTGCATTTAGACCAAGGAGATTAGCTCAACAGAAGCCAAACAGTTTCCCAGATCCAAGACATGACTTTCCCCCCATAATTTGATGGTTAATCTTCGATTGCATAAGTACCGCTGTTGACAAAACTAGTCAGGCGCTACACTTTACTGTGCAAAATGTGTTTTTTTAGATGACCTAGATCTTTTTCAATTTTGAAAAGGTAAAACAGGAAATGTCTTTCTGTTACAAATAACGGATACCTTTTAGTTAGCCATGACTGAGTTGTGATACTGACAACTTAATTCAGTAGCTCGAATCCATCAGCACCTGTACAATTTCTCTCTCCCAGCTGCTGCACTATATTGACTTGAATGCTAAGAGATGGTTTCTTAGCCCTGCTATTTTGGTCTACTACTCCGCAATATAAATTTCTTTTATCTTGGCAACGTTTCTTAGAACATACAACTATGCAGCTTTGACAGTTTCTGATAAAGTGAAAATTTTAAAACTATACATATATATAGAATACTCTGAGGATCCCACTGTTTCAGATAATTCTGTATCATTGGAATCCTATGGATACTCAATTTTTAAAATTAGTCTATCCAATGCCATAAACAGGTATAGCATTTACAAAGGAAAATTCTGTTTAGGCCACTTGATTCAACTAAATTGGATTAGTAGAATCAGAATGCAGTCCGTTTACTTACTTACATTCATAAGAATAACCGCAATATATTGGCTGTGACATATTTTTTAAAAGACACTTTATTATATTTGTTTAATTTAATTACTGTGTTTAATTGAAAGCTTTATTTTTAATTTAATTTAATTACTGCTTTCTAACGGTATAGAAAAACATGCACTACTTATTTTAGTAAAAATTCACACCAGACAACGGAACAAGATCAAAACTAGGTCCCTTGGGAAGATGTTTACATCCAAGATGTTAAGAGATGAGCTAGAATTTCTACTGCTGCTTCTCCAGTTCCTTGGCTTTTAGCTCTTGGTTATACCTGTCAGAAAGAAACATGATAAATCATTATCGGTCAATGACTACAATAGGCTGAAATCTTTAAAAAGCAACCAAAAAACAAACCCAAAACACAACAGATATGCAAGTTTGAATTAAACAGAAATTTGGGAACATCATTCGTTTACTCCAGCACTTAGGACTTCTACATAAAAATAGGTCCTCTGGTTGCACAGCAGGTTTAACCGCTAAGCGATTGAACTTGCTCCCTGGTTTGAATCCAGGGATCAGGGTGAGCTCCCACTGTTAGTCCTAGCTTCTGCCAACCAAGCTGTTGGAAAACATGCAAATGTGAATACATCAATAGGTACTGCTTCTGCAGGAAGGTAACTGCGCTCCATGCAGTCATGCTGGCCACATGACCTTGGAGGTGTGTATGGATGCCAGCTCTTCGGTTTAGAAATTGAGATGAGCACCACCCCCAGAGTAGGACACGACTAGACTTGATGTCAGGGGAAACCTTTACCTTTTATTTTTACATAAAAATAAAGCGTGGAATGGTTAATCTTTGGAGAAAATCAGATCACTGATTTTCAATATTATGACAGTACAATCCAAGTGCTGGCTTCATTATACAATCCAAGTGCTGGTAGGGGTGTGGAGGGATGGATGTGTCATTTTGTGGTGTGTGCAGGGAAGGCATGTAATTTAATTGTGCAATAGCACAATGACAAATAAAGCTATTCTATGAAATAGAATAGAAATATATCTACTTCTGCATTCTGCTCAGGTCCAAATTAACCAAATGTCTGCTGTCTTAACAATGTTAACAACATAAAGCAAACTTCTTCACACCAGAAGTGACTTGCAGTTTCTCAAGTTGCTTCTGACACAAAAAATAAGTCTTCCCAATATGTTGAGCCTTTAAAGATCTAGGACATTTCATTAAGATAGATATGAAGGTTTACCAGCTGAGAAGCCCAAATTTAAACCTAAAATTAAAGCTATATTTGGTCACATTTAATTTTTTATTATGTTAATTCCTCATATGTGAAATATGCAACAAAGCAATTTGTGCATATTTTCTATCATCAGGACAGCACCCATTCCTATCTCCATGTTCCTAGCCAAAAGTCCACCAAATTAGTCTCTTGCAGAAATAGATTAATCTCATAATTCCAGGCCACTTTCCCACAAGGCTGGCTACAGGAAAGTGATGGATGCTTTGATTTCTTATATCTTGAGATACTGCTGATAAAGGAGGAAGGAAACAGCAGGGATGCTTACCACAAAGAACATTACTAAATCAAAGACAGCCATGAGAGTTTCTAAAGCTTGTGTCTCCCACTGTACAAGTACATTTTTGATGGAGCTGCCATTTTATAAGGCTTAAAGATGTAACCAAATGTCAAAGCTAGGACAGTGGTCCTAGTAATCCAACAAAGAGAAGTTGCCAAATTCTTCCTTTGAGGTAATACTTTAATATTCAATTCTCTTTCTCACCATCTTTTCAATGTAACAAAAATTATCCTCTGAAATTGAACCAGGCAGTATTAAAACCAACTAAGTATATCAAGAAAATCTGGCAACCCTAAAGTGGAGGCAGGGGCTCAACTGGCCTGAGAAACAGATCCTGGAATAAACAAGAGTTCAAGCCTTCCTATCCGCTTGTAATACCTACCTCCATATACGGTAGAGTTGAGAACCACCAGCGCAGCCAACAAAGAAGTTAACAGTAAACAAACCCCAGTTTTTAGGAATAATAACTAGAGAATATCTTGACCAGATAAGACCTGTTGGATGATAAAGAAAGAAATGTGGTTAACACTTAAAGGACTGAAACCAATTGTGTCAGATTTTCATACGAGAAGCTACATGTTGTATCTAGACGTGTTCAATTGCATCTATACGACTGCATTTGAGTTAATGCACTCAGGTCAGGTACAGACTGTTCCTGGGTTATGAACAAGATAGGTTCTGTAGGTTTGTTCTTAAGTTGTATTTGTAAATCAGAACAGGTACATGTTTTAAATACAACTTCAGCCATTTAAAAAAACATTTTGGATAACATAGGGAAGGGTTAACACTTTGTAACATTTGCGTTGCTGTCTGTGCCCATTTAGAAGATTACACCTCACTTTCTGTCTCTGTGATAATGGCATTTTCAAAAAATTCGCTTGTTTTGGATACAAGAATTGGTGATACCTCAGTTGAGACACCTTTTCCCATGGTAACTCTTTCAAGAGTAAATTTCCCTTCCTAGGGGTAGATTTCTCTCACTTTCTCTTATCTCACCCCCATTTGTAACTAGGAGTCATATGTAGGTCAGATGTTTGTAACTTGGTGATTGCCTATATTTATGAACCAATTCTATTTTTCCTTATTGCTGACTTTTACAAAATGGAAGTTACTTATAGAACAGGCATCCTGGTGCAAAATGCATTAAATAAAAACAAGCCCTAGTAAAATGTCTGAGGCATGTCTTCACAAGTGCTGTACAATGGACTTGGGAATGCAGGCAAGGCTTTTCTATTGTTCGAATAGGGTCTAGGAAAATGCCATGTTATTGAAGAGCTTTCTTCACACTGCAACTAGTAGAAGGTCAAACAGAGGGGAATTTCTGCAGACAGAAATCTGGGCTGTTATATAAATATTACCACAGTTGACTTACAGATTTGCTGAACTGTTTGGGTATGCTACAACTATACAGCAAGCCACACTACAACAAAATACAGTTTAACATATATTATGCACCATAACCAAAATTGTTGTTTTTATTTTGTAATTCATACTCAATCAAACTTTTTATATAATTACTGTATAGTTCTTAGAGGGATGTCTCGCCAGTTGAAACAGAACCATTTCAAGAGGTTCTGTCAGAGGCAGAAAAGTTAATGCTTATAGTACTTAGATTCTCAACACTGTATGTTTATAACAGCAAGTGCGTGGTTTCTAGAGAATGAAATACTGGTTCCAAATTCAGTTCTGTCTTTTATTTCTGATTTTACTGTTTCCACAAAAGCCAATAATTTAGAAAACGAGAAAATGAGAATACATACCTGTAGCCGTTAAAACTGCAGATTGTGACGTGCTGAGTTTTTCTGCTGGCCTGGTCATATCAGCCATCCCAGCACATACCAAACCCTGTAGAAGGGAGAAAGCAGAACACTTTAGTATTATTTTGTACAGTTTAAAATGGATATATGAAGAGAGGTTGTCAATTATGTTGGTATTTTAAGCTTCAAGGTAGCTTGTAAGACAGACTTGTGTCTGTAACAGGAGGCAATACAATTAGCTTCCTAAAGCACCGTGAAAACTGTAACAGTGGTATCGAAAGGCCACACCTGTCTCATCATTGACTACTATGCCAATTCATGTACATTGTACTTGTAGACTTTTTCAAAGCTGTTCTACAGTTTTAAAAAGCATCCACTTAACACATTTGCATTTAAATAACTGCAGTGTCTGGAGGCTTCTAGAAGCCTGATTTTCCTTTTCTTTAAAATGAGGGAGCAGTATATAAAACTTTAAAGGGACATAGGCAGTCTGAATACCACATAATAAAAATACCATGATTATACATTACAACTAAAAGAAATGAGAGGAAACACTAATTTCAGATACCAATGTAACTTTAGAGGTGGCTAGATGCATTCTCTTGGACCATTAAATAGCCAACTCCATCATTCGAAGCACAGATGCAAAGAAATTGAGAGAAGACACCCAATGAGAAAATCAGACAAACAATTAGTCTCTCAATTAAATGGTCACTACAGGAGACTGACTAAAGAGAGGTGTTCTTGAATAACACTTGCCTTTGGGTTGTATTTATTTATTTATTTATTTCTGGCATTTTACCCCGCTCTTCTCAACCCCCGAGGGGGGACTCAGAGCGGCTTCCAAAAAGGCACAATTCGATGCCAACACAGTAAAACATAGTATAAAATCCCAAAACATTCAGAATTAAAATACATTAAAATACAATTACATTAACACATTATACACATTAATTTACGTTAAAAACAGTGTTCCGTCCATAAAAAGCATTGAGCCTAAAGTCATATACATAGTGTTTGAGTATAATAATCCTCTTGGAAGATCACTACTGGCTCCATCTCTTCCTTTCAATAAACTTGTTATCCCAGTCAGTCCTAAATATTTTGGGGGGGGGGGGGTCAAAAAGTAAGCCTTCCTTTTATCTAACTATACCTATTTGCAGGCATATCTTGCTGTAGCCTCCCATCATTTTACAGATCTTCAGCCTCTCTCTGGCACTAATTTGAATTGTTTTCCATTTTATTAAGTAAGGGACACTATTTTACTACACTATTTTATACAATAGTGATCACCCATGAATTTGAGTATTCACATGGAGTACTGGAACTAAACACTAGTAGGTAGGCCCACTGTATATCTCTACACGGTTAAATAACCTAAACCTGTAATATAACATCAGGTCATTTTTCTGTTGAATTCAGAAGAACTTATTACATCAATTCAGATTACTATTCCATAGCCAGAGACTACTGACTTGTTTATAAGGGCGGTAGAATTATGTTTAGTAAAAGGTATTATTAACAGAGATACAGTGAGCCCTTGGTTTCCCCTGGGTTTTGGTTCCAGGACTTGCCATGGATACCAAAATTCGTGGATGCTCAAAGTCTCATACAATGGTGTAGTAAAATGGAGTCCCTTATATAAAATGGAAAACAACTCAAATGAATGCCAGAAAGAGTCTGAAGAACTGTGAAATAGTGGGGAAGTTACACAACAGCATATGCCCTCACATCAGCATAGTGCTCAAGCATGGAAAAAACAAGGTTTCTTTTTAGGATTACCCCCTGAATATTTTAAAGCCGTGTTTCCTTGAACCTATGGATGGATATGGAGAGTTGACTGTGCTGACTTTTGTAAGCTGTCACTTTCAAGGCTTGGCTAAAGAAATTGTTACATCTTCCATTACAAGTAACGGTCTTGTATTATCTATATGAGACTACAGCATTCAAACAATACACTAAATCAAATCTTTTTAGTTACTTCATAGAGGGAAAATTCATCGTTAGACTACACGAACTTCTAGAGTCACACACATTACATGCAAAAGTTAGCTTACCCATTTCATAATTGGTGCCCAGAAAAACACTGTTTTGGGACCTGCAAAAGATTATTTCAGTTAGATCATGAAGCTACTTAACTAACCAGTATTACGCACAATAAACCTGCCAGGCAGATAAGTGTAGACTACTTTGGCTGAAATCCAACCACTAATCCTAACCAGCGAAAACCCATTAAAACAATTGCATTTATATAACTGTTAATTTATCATTCAGTAATTTATTCAAGGTGTTTATTCTAGTTGGGATTAGCAATTTGATTTAGGCATCTATGTGCAGTCTGCAACAACTTTGTCAAAGTCACAGAATTATGCAAGTTATCCAAACAGAAAGCAACCTTGATGAAGGAACCAGGTATAATTAAAAACCACAATAAAAGTGATCAGAATATCAAAGATCATGGCTATACTTTAGTCCTTATGAAATACAACAAAAACTTTCAAAATAGAAATTCAGTTCATGGCAAGAACATTTTTCCCAAATTAGAAGGAGAAAACAATTATTCTACCCAGCACACATAATTGTTATCTGGTATCAACATAGTGCTGTATTCGTCCTAAGATAAATGTATGGGGAAAGAGTATGGAATAAGGCTAGGAGTGCCTTGTCTCTCCATTATTGGTGAGGCATTATGATTGTGCCCTCTACCTCCATGGGGAGAAACACACTGTGGCCTTCAGACTTCAACAGCTACCAAAAAGATACAACTCAGAATTCTATCAGACAAAATTTCATCTGTCTCTATCTTATGGTATGCCATAAGGTCAGAAGAGTGACAAAGGTTTTTGAGCTAATTCCCTATGACCACAGGCTGGACCAGAAAGCACATTGAGGAGCATCCAAAGAGGGAAATAAGCTTTGATTGCATTAATGCACCCCTAAACCATCTTAACTGACAAAAAACATCTTAACAAAATAGAGACCTGCGACTCTGACATCCTTATTTTCAGGTGTTTTGGGGATTTTAGAGTCTGAACCAGAAGTCTTTAATTTACACTCAAATCAGGACAAATTCAAGCAGAATTGGCCTCTTTTCTTGTTAGATCTTTGAGCAGTCAGGTCCAAGCAGGAGAAGTCTGAGACCATCAGGATCACTCACCACGCCTGTGGGAATAGGCAAGCCAGGTTGCCCCTCTAGGACACAGAAGAGCTTTCCCCAAAGCTCTTTGTAACGTGAAAGCTATTTGGGAGGGTGGGATCCCAAACCCTGTTGTGGCTCTTTAAGTTGAGAGCCAAATCAGTGGGACAATCCTTCTGCAGAACTTCATATTGGTTTCCTCTCATTTCCCTTGGGGCAAGCCCTTATAGTATTTGGAAAATGCTGGACGCTTCTTGTATATGGTCTAATTCGGGTGTTTTAACTGTTCTATGTTGTTTTATTGTATTTTAATGTGTTTTTAAATTTGTTTACTTGCACTAATTTTGTAAACCGCTCTGGGCGCCAGAGAGAGCGGTATATTAAGTTGAACTTAATAAATAAATAAATAAATATATCTACCTTCGCCACAGTCAGTGGCAGTCTTCCCTTTCAACAAGCCTAATACACCTTCTCTGACAGATTCTTTCTCCCAGTTCCTCACTCCTCCTTAACTACAGCACTAGCCTTTAGAGCTAGTTTTGCCTACCCTCTGTGTGCTGGGTTCTAGCGTTTGCTTTGTGCTAAGTGATTGATCATCTGCAACGCTCTTTGACTTCTTGTGAATGGTTGTCACTACTGACAATTTCTACAATCTGTGAGAAACTATGAAAAAAAGGAAGAGAGGAGCATGGCAGTCCATGTCACCTTCTCACAGGCAGGGTAAGGGATGTTGGGTAAATTATCCCTTCCTCTTTCCATTAACATTTCAGATTTTGGAAAGTATGGAAACTGCACTTGAAGAGGACAGATGCCATTCCACTGACAGAGAAATCAAAAATTTGGCCCCTGCTGCTTGTAATCTAGACATGAAGGTTTGCAGTCATGTGATGCTCTATTATTCATTATGTGCAACAACGACCATGCTTTTCAAAGTACTTCACATGAAAACTAAGAGAAAGTTTTGCTTTCAGGAGCAGAACGTGTTCATTAACTGGTATTTGTCATTATTTCATTTTCTATTGGTAACACCTGGAAAAATGGCCATAAATGGTTCCAGGTTCAGATAAAAGAAGTGATATTTCAAATGTTTATAGGTAAACAAAAGATATGCAGACGACAATATTGCTCACAATTTACTCTAGAATTTTATTTCATTAATATTTCATATTTATTTCATTCATTCATAGTCATACCCCCTTCCTCAATATAAGACCCAAGGTTGTCCAACTAAACAATGATAGAACAATTTATAGCACCAAATTTCAAAACAAATATCAAATCCTATTAAAATTTATATTTGAAATTAATTTTAAAAGCAGTTTCAGTAGTCACTCTTTTCCAGAAATTAATTCAAAAGGCCAAACAGTAGTTTATAATACAATGGATTTGGAGAAACAGATTATAGCCATTATTGGTTCTCCAAGGGTTCTACATTTAGTTAAAATCTACGTACCACATACAAAACATGTAGATAAACGTGTGTGACCACTGAATAAAGAATTTCAGTTGGATGTACAATATCTCACAAATGGTAAATATACCTGTAAAACAGGTACCATGTTCATAAGTTAGTAAACAAATTGCCAAATAACCTTTGCAATTGCAACTATCAGATTGACCATTGCCTCATTCTAGAGACATTGTAATGTGGCAAGAAATCATAAAAGTTATCTGTAGTGTACTGTCCCTCTCATTTCGGATTTAACAGTTGTTATGAACCTAGCTAATAAAGAAAAAATAGGGTCTCTTTAATGCCAGCCGAGTAGTCCAAGGTTCAGCTATCCAACACATGATACAACAACCAATGAAAAATGAACTGGACACAGCTCCCACTCTGGAAGAGACCATTGAGGCCATACAGCAGTTGAAAAATGGCAAGGCAGCCGGGATCGATGGAATCCCACCTGAAGCTTGGAAACAGGGAGGTCATGTACTGCATGCTAAATTCCACGAGCTCCTTGTGAGTTGCTGGGAAAAAGGTGAACTGCCATCAGATCTCCGAGATGCAGTTATCATCACCCTGTATAAGAAAAAGGGAACAAAATCCGATTGCTCAAACTATCGAGGTATAACACTGCTCTCCATTGCTGGAAAAATCCTTGCAAGGATACTCCTGAACAGATTAGTTCGGCTATTGCAGAAGAACTTCTCCTGAAAGCCAATGCGGCTTCAGAGCAAATAGGAGCACCACAGATATGGTTTTTGCCCTTAGACAACTGCAAGAGAAATGTAGAGAGCAGAACAAAGGACTCTATGTAACATTTGTCGACCTCACCAAAGCCTTCGACACTGTGAGTAGGAAAGGTCTGTGGCAGATCCTGGAACGTCTAGGATGTCCCCCCAAGTTCCTCAAAATGATTGTCCTGTTACATGAGGGCCAGCACGGTCAAGTCAGATATGGCGATGCTCTCTCGGAGCCCTTTCTCATAACTAATGGAGTGAAACAAGGTTGTGTTCTTGCACCAACCCTATTTACAATCTTCTTCAGCATGATGCTCCAAAGGGCTATGGCAGACCTACAAGAAGACGGCATATATATACGCTATCGTACTGATGGTAGCTTGTTCAACTTAAGCCGTCTGAGGGCTCGCACTAAGACTCTAAACTATCTAGTCCGTGAGCTACTTTTTGCTGACGATGCTGCCCTTGTCGCCCATTCAGAAGCAGCCCTGCAGCGCCTCACATCCTGCTTTGCAACAGCTGCAGAGCTGTTTGGGCTGGAAGTCAGCCTGAAGAAAACAGAAGTCCTCTACCAGCCCGCACCACAGGAAGAACACCACCATCCTCACGTCAGCATAGGCACATCTGTGCTTAAGTCCGTTCAGCAGTTCACCTACCTGGGAAGCATCATCTCTTCAGACGCCAAGATTGACAAAGAGATAGATCACAGATTATCAAAGGCATATAGTGCATTCGGAAGGCTTCACAAAAGAGTCTGGAGCAACAAGCACCTGAGACAAAGCACCAAAATCAGTGTGTACAGAGCTATCATACTGTCCATTCTCCTCTATGGGTCTGAAACATGGGTCACCTATCGCCAACACCTACGACTCGAGAGCCATCAGCGCTGTCTTCGCACAATCCTAAATATACACTGGACCGACTATGTGACAAATGTTGCTGTCCTTGAGCAAGCAGGGATCACCAGCATTGAGGCCATGCTATTGAGAAACACAGCTGCGCTGGGCAGGACACATCTCTAGGATGGAGGACCACCGCTCCCAAAGATACTACTCTACGGTGAACTCGCCACGGGTCAGCGCAAGAGAGGCGCCCCCCAAAAGAGATATAAGGACTCCCTGAAACAACATCTCAGGCTTGGCCAGATTGATCACAACAATGGTCCACCCTGGCCTCACATCGGGAGGCATGGAGAAGCACTATCCACAATGCTGCGGCCTCTTTCGAGAAGACACGCCGAATGGGTCTCGAAGAGAAACGACAACGCAGAAAGAACCGCAACTTGGAAAAAACATCACCCAAGGAGACTTTCTGCTGCGCTTTCTGCAACCGAACTTGCCTATCTCAGATTGGCCTTTTTAGTCATCAACGCGCTTGTAAAAAGCGTGGGATGAGTCCTTCCTGAATCTTCGTTCGCGAAGTAATGCCGAGAGAGAGAGAGCTAATAAAGAAAAAATAATAGATAGGAATGTACGTCAAGATCTGTAGTAATAAAGATTCTACAACATTTTAAGAAAATTGTTCCAAAACTGAAATACAGTAGGCTCTTGCTATCCACTGGGGTAGATACAGAATCCATGACGCTGTGCACATTAGATATATTAGGCTGTTCAAAAGTCAAAGAACAGGTTCCACAGGAAATGTTTTGCCCACGTGTCAAATGCAAGGTCCAAATCCGTCCCACCACTTCATTTTATGTGTCCCATGAAGCTTTCAATGCTAGGGCAACATAGTTACATTTATATAGTCTTATATTTACACAAGTGGCCCTTTGAAGGCAACCATAAGGTTGATATGGCCCTCAGTGAAAATGAGTTTGACACTCCCGCACCATGTGTAATTGGTACTGCTAAGTAGTACAACTGTGATTATACGTTCTCTTAGTATAAGGTAATATTTCATACCATTCATGGCATATACCTATGTTAAACTAAAGCTAAGTACTTCAACACTGACCGTTCCACCTAAATACTTTGGTTTGTCAAAACTACACCAATCTAGTTATAACTTAAATATGTTTCACTTGCCTGGAAGAACAGAAAAGAATCAGGAGCCTCATGGGGAAAATGGAGTATATCCCCCCAGTGTTGACCTCAGGAGGCCTTTCAGCATTATAAAACCCACAGTATGACTCCTGGATTGTCTTGAGTGAATACCATGATAGTACCCACTGATCAGTGCAAACCATGAAGCTTTGTTCTCTGGCTGGTTTAATGTGCCATCTGGCAATGCACAGTTCTCTTCTTGGTTTTGCTTCTTCTTAACAAGTCAGAGAAAGAAACAAAGAACAAATTGAGCTCTTACAACAAGCTGCTGAAAAGCCAGAGCTCCTATAAATCCCATGCTCACCATGTCATGTGAATAATATATACCCAATGGATGCGAAAGTGAGTGGAGTAAGAAGGAATTGAGGGAAATTATATGCTAAGCACATGCTCAGGAACTTGCTCTTAATTCCACATCTAGAGCCAGCAAAATCCTTTCATACACAAATCTACTCTTATTATCTGCCCCTGCATGAAGCTTTCTTTATTTCAGCAGCCGAATTTAGGATGGAAATAAAAGTTTCTGTTGTCACTATGGTGAAAGCCATGCTGAAGTACAAATCAACCAGAGATTTACCAGCAGATTATGGTCTACCACTTTGTGCATATAAATGTACACGCTCCTTTCAACAATTAAGGTATTACTCTCCATACTGTATTAAAATGTTTCTCAAATATACTTCTTGTAAGTATACAGATTTATCTGTTACTCATGATGCCTTTGAAAAATTCTAAAGAGCCTTCTACACAGAGCTAGAAAAAAAACAAATAGAAAACACCAAGTTATGTCCTTCTGCTGCGAACACTAAACTTTCCCACATGACAAATATCATAAATAAAATAGCTGGCAACTTTTCAGATCTTACATAGTCGAGAACAGAGAAAAACTATTAGAATAACAATTTTAAATTGTTAATTACAGTTAGTGATTAACAAGACAGAAGTAAAGGAATGTGTCTCAGATATTGCAGTTTGTGTTCTAGGGCAAATGTCGCTTATCAAATTAGGCCATCAAAATGACCTGCATGAAGGGCAGAACTCTTGTGTATCGTGACATCGAAATATACATAAACCTCAATTATTGGGCAATTCAACAGTGAGAAAAACATAAAATCTTCCTCCACAGACTAGTTTACACTTGCCACCAAGTTTTAGAACACTATTTTGTAGAACGGACTTTTTCGGATATATGAACAGCAAATGATTATTGCATGAAACACACTCTTCATAATAATACATAGCATGTGTGCATATATGTATTTCACAAATGTGTTCCACATATATTATGTCAATGAGCTTCAGAAAGCCTGGTAAATTTAGGATTAAACTCATAGAAAAACATGAGTCTGAAACAAATTGAACAGCTACTCTAAGGCTATCTATAGAGCTTGTAACTAGACTCAAAAAGGATATTCTCTGATTTAAATTAAGCACTACACCACAATAAAGTCATGGGATTGACATTTCACCAATTTTTTTCTGACCTCAAGCTTTGGGTTTTAATTTATAATCTACACTATTCCATGGAACTACTCCTCAGCCCAAAAGGATAACATTGTATTAACCTTTGTGTTATAAACCTCTTAATAAAAGTGTGATTTTTCAAAACAGTGGAAGACAACTAGGTTATCATGTTTTGCACAGAGAATGAAAGCCTGAGTTCTTCTCTTAATATAGCCCAGGTCAAAAGGCTCAAAAGTCTGTGTACTGCAGAGATAAGAAAACTAGGAAAGCAAGGCTCAGATAAAAGAAGATAGATAACAAGCAGTTTATTTGAGAATGGATTATAAAGACTAAAGATTAGTTAGTGGTTTCCCTTTTCTTCAGTGAGAAAATGCAAAAGGATACTATAGTCAATATATGCAGTGAGAACATAAAGAGATCCATGGTGGTATGATAGAACCTTTCCTTCTTTTATTTTCAGTAGCATGTATTCTGTTTAGTAACCAACGATCACCCTACTTTCTATTAATTTCTCATTATCTGCTTTTAAATCTATCAAGTTGCTGCCTATCACTAGATCTTGTAATAGTGAATTGCCTTGTTTACTATGTATTGTATAAAGAAGCAGTTATTTTTCCTGTCCTGTATCTCATACAATTCAGCTTTATTTGATGACCCAACTATTCATGTTATGAGAGAGAAAACGTCTCCTTATCCAGTTTAATACTTTCCCTACACTATGTATAATTTTAAATACTTTTATCCTTCTCCCCATTCACCTTTTAAGATGAAAATATTTCACTGGTTGACAGACATTAAGTATTAGAATGATTTCAGAACTGTTGAGAGAAAAAACAAAGAAGCACTTAGCTACCCTGTTTAAACACACACACACACACACACAGTACAAATAGCAATTTCATTAGAGACGTCTAATGTTGGGGGTAAAAGAAAGGCTGTTCCTTGCAGATTTTTTCTTTTTCTTCTGTCATGATAGGAAGACAAAGAAACTGTTTATTTCTTCTTATAATAGAAATACTACTTGGTAAAGTATGCAGGTAACTTCCAACTTTTGGTGGGCTCTGTGAAAAGGTCTGCAGTGGACCTTTTTTTGACAGGTGACCTTCCAAATATAGTGCACCAAAGCAGCATTCTTTCACACACAAAAACAAAGCCCCAAAACACATTGACAGAAGAAAAGTCGTAAAGCTTAGTCTGCACTGAAGAGTAGACATCTAACATTTTTTAAGAGCAGTGTAGAAAGACATTGTTAGAAACATGTCACTTCTCTTTTTCTGCATGGCTATTGCTTGCAAAGCAATCTTTTTTCTAAATTACCCTCTCCTTTTCCTGAGACACAGAGATAAGAGATTATATTTTTCCAAAAAGCATCTGTGCCAAAGGAGAGGCTGAACAGAACTCCAGCTTTTACACACCTTTGACAATAACAATAAAACTATAATAAAACTACAGGAAGAGAGAAAAACACAAGAACTATATAACTTCAAGGTCATGTTAAGCCTGCTCTCCTGTGTGTCAATCCATGAAATAAATGACATTGTGAATCCCATCTTACCCATTCCCTTCACAAATGCCCCATCCCATGTTCTTGAACTGTATCCATTATTTCTTGCCTGTCAACTTATGGTGACCTTGACCCACATGAATTTCATTAGATGTTATTAAGGCAAGGATATTTAGAGGTGGTTCCTCCCCCTAAAAGAAAGCCTAGCCCATCCAAGTACTAACCAGGGCTGACCTTGCTTAGCCTCCAAAATGAGACAAAATTTGGTGCTTTGGAGTATTCCCTGTCCGTGGGGTACATCTACATCACAGAATGAATGCAGCTTGACACTATATTCACTGGTATGGCTCAAGGCTATGAGATTGAGGGAGTCATAGTTTTACAAGGTCTTTATCCTTCTCTGCCCAAGAGTGCTGGTGCCTCACTAAAGTACAACCTCCAGGATCACATAGCATAAAGCCATGACCGTTAAAGTGGTGCAAAACTGCATTAATTCTACGGTACAGACACAGTATATAGGATTTTATAGTGTTTTTAAATTGTTTATTTGTGCTTATATTGTGCTATTATGTGATCACTTTCTGTATATATCATTTATTGGATCCGTTTGCTTGGTTGTAAGCTGCCCCGAGTCCCTCCGGGGAGATGGGGCGGAGTATAAATAAAGTTTATTATTATTATTACTATCCTATATTTACATCCCATTATTCTGCCTGGTGGTGTGTGTATATACACATATGTAGGTTTCCCCAGACATTAAGTCTAGTCATGTCCGACTCTGGGGGGTGGTGCTCATCTCCATTTCTAAGCCAAAGAGCCAGCGTTGTCTGTAGACGCCTCCAAGGTCATGTTGCCAGCATGACTGCATGGAGCACCGTTACCTTTCCACAGAAGCAGTGCGTATTGATCTACTCACATTGGCATGTTTTCGAACTGCTAGGTTGGCAGAAGCTCGGGCTAACAGCTAGAGTTCACCCCTGCTCCCCGGATTTGAACCATCAATCTTTAGGTCAGCAAGTTCAGCAGTCTAACCCACTGCAGCACTGGGGGCATATATGTATGTCAATCCATGAAATAAATGACATTGTGAATCTCATCTTACCCATTCCCTTCACAAATGCCCCATCCCATGCATCCTTTTTCCTGATGTGAAGACAGATCCTCTCCCTCCTTTCTTCCATAAATTTTGAATCTATGTTCTATTAAGTATTCTGAATTAATCTTTGCGCTACATATTTTAATAATAAGCGCTTTTAAGGTGTTGTGTTTTATCTGGGTGTTGTATAACCATTCTCGAGCAGTAAGAAGAGGCGGAGGAGAAGAAATGAAATAATTATTAGCCACCAATATCAGGCATGGACAAACCTGGGCCCTCCAGGTGTTTTGGAGTTCAACTCCCAGCATTCCTTCACAGCCTCAGGCCCCTTCCTTTCCCCCCTCAGCCGCTTAAGCAAGGCTCAGATAAAAGAAGATAGATAACAAGCAGTTTATTTGAGAATGGATTATAAAGACTAAAGATTAGTTAGTGGTTTCCCTTTTCTTCAGTGAGAAAATGCAAAAGGATACTATAGTCAATATATGCAGTGAGAACATAAAGAGATCCATGGTGGTATGATAGAACCTTTCCTTCTTTTATTTTCAGTAGCATGTATTCTGTTTAGTAACCAACGATCACCCTACCTTCTATTAATTTCTCATTATCTGCTTTTAAATCTATCAAGTTGTTGCCTATCACCAGATCTTGTAATAGTGAATTGCCTTGTTTACTATGTATTGTATAAAGAAGCAGTTATTTTTCCTGTCCTGTATCTCATACAATTCAGCTTTATTTGATGACCCATGTTATGAGAGAGAAAACGTCTCCTTATCCAGTTTAATACTTTCCCTACACTACGTATAATTTTAAACACTTTTATCCTTCTCCTCCCCATTCACCTTTTAAGATGAAAATATTTCACTGGTTTACAGACATTAAGTATTACAATGATTTCAGAACTGTTGAGAGAGAGAAAAAAACAAGGAAGCACTTAGCTGCCCTGTTTAAACACACACACACACACACACACAGAACAAGTAGCAATTTCATTAGAGACATCTAATGCTGGGGTTAAAAGGAAGGATGTTGCTTGCAGATTTTTTTTAATTTTTCTTCTGTCATGATAGGAAGAAGAGGCGGAGAAGAAACGAAATAATTATTAGCCATCAATACCAGGCATGGACAAACCTGGGCCCTCCAGGTGTTTTGGACTTCAACTCCCAGCATTCCTTCAATTCCCAGCCACGGGTCACCCTACTTCGTTTGAAGCAGGGTTTAGATCGGTCGAGCATTACGATTGTAAATATGGGATGCTGTTATTATCCAAAAACGCCTTGAAACGGTTTTCAGCGGCCGAAAATACAGCGAATGCTTTCCGTCGGTGTGCTGCTTAACTCGATCCCGTTCGAGGGGACTACCATCCTTTGTCTCCCGCGTCCTGGAATTTTTCTCTGAATGTCTACGACCCCGATCCTCTTGACATCTTTTCTATATCCCATCATTGGATTTACAATTATTTTCACCTTGTGGAAGTGACTCTATGGCATCCAAGGACTAATCACCTACCTACTACACCGCACTTGAACTTTGGGACCCCCTCCCCAGTGCGCGGAATATTGCCTACAGAACTTTGTGTATACTGATTCATTGCGCATTTGCCTGGGATTGTTTTCCCTCTCTCCCTGGTGCCTGGTATACTCACCCGTGATTGGTCACACCCTAAGGCAGTGATTTTCAACCTTTTTTGAGCCGCGGCACATTTTTTACATTTACAAAATCCTGGGGCACACCACCAACCAAAATGACACAAAATGACACTCTAACACAGTAATACATATAGTTAATATGTTTTTAAATGTATTTTTACACTCAGTGTGAAACCTGGACCTGTTTCGATGAACACAAAATAGATATCCTGGCATTTTCCCTTCTCAAAAACTTCTCCATCACTGCCACTCGCTTGTCTTACTGTGATCCCAAATTGCCACTGTCACTTGACGCGCAGCTGCAGTACTAACTCTAACTTTGTTTACTTAGCCGCGTCTGAGCGAATCCAAGATGGTGCTACCATAGCACTCTCGCATCACTTCTTAGGTGACGCGAGAGTGCTATGGTTCCATTTCTTAAAGGGACAGATGCGCCTTATAGTTTACTAGCTGTACCCGGCACGCGTTGCTGTGCCCTTTTTAGGAGATGCGAGAAAGTCCAATCATCCACGGTGTGCCCTCCTCTAAACTGCAGTTGGATGGAGTGTGGGTCATGGGGGGGGCATGGTGTGCCAAGTTGGGTCTTTATGGGTCTTGGTTCTGGGCCGCAGTGGTCTGTGGGGAATGATGGGTTTTGAAGTACTACAAATCCCATTTTCCATGGTGGTACTTCAAGTCCCATCATGCATGGTCGGGGCTCTGTGTGCCAAGGTAGGTTACTGTAAATTCAGGCCATACACAATGTCCCATGAGCTGAGGCCTAGTTAGGAACAGCAAGTTAATGAAGCCTTACTGTCAATTCAGGCCATACACAATGTCCAATGAGCTGAGGCCTAGTCGGGAGAATCAAGTTTATGAAGTCTTACTGTCAATTCAGAGCGTAAACAGCTTCCCAGTAAGTGAGGGCTAGTTAGGGAAATCAAGTTAATGAAGTCTTACTGTCAATTTAGAGCGTAAACAGCTTCCCAGTAAGTGAGGGCTAGTTAGGGAAATCAAGTTAATGAAGCCTTACTGTCAATTTTGGGCGGGGTCTGTGATTTTTGGGGTGTAAATTTTCGGGTGGAAGTGAGGTGGGTGGTTGTGCTGGGGATGGGCTCAGGCCTTTTCCGTAGTCTGTTTTGGCAGTGTATTATGGATCGAATTTTCATGTTGGCTGGCCAGTGCAGCAGTTATGCAAATCCGCCCTTATTGGCAGCCAATCATGTTGTTCAGAATGTAGAGGCTGGGTGAGTCTTTGGCTGCCCCGGAGGATGCTGGCAAATGTAGTTTTATTTTTACTCGTTGTTTTGGGGGCCTTTTAGGTTTTGGGGGGGAAAGTTTCTTTGCTACAAACGTACCTTGCTTGAGGCCTATTTCTGTTGGCAAAGTATTGTGTTTCTGCGTTGTATGGTTTCTTTGTTTGAGATATACATCACATGACGTGAACCCATTTATATAATAGATGAAGTTCGAAAATAATTTCCCACGGCACACCTCATGATCTCTCACGGCACACTAGTGTTCCGCGGCACACTGGTTGAAAATGACTGCCCTAAGGTCCACGTATGTACTTATGAGTTATATATATATATATTCCAATATAGCCTTGTGCTTTTGTGTCATGCTCACAAAACATCCCAGGAAGAAGATGCCTGGCCCAAGGTCACACAGAGAGAGGAGTGTGGGTTGGAAGCACGAGGGCCAGGAGAGTAGATCCCCTCAAACCACATCCTCACATCGGCTCCCTTGAACTCAGGCATGTAGCCCGGGGGGGGGCTAAGGGGGCTTTTCAGCCCCCCCCCCCCCCGAAATTCTCAGGGTGGTCCGCGAAAAGGCCTTACTGGTACATTATTTAAACTGTTATGCTTATTCATATCATGATCTGATCACCATGCTCATTATATCCCACATTAATGGGTTTATTGGGATAACAATACAAAAGGTTTGCTAGGGTAGACCCTCTCAGCCCCCCAACCAAACTCAGCCCCCCCCCCAAACCAAAATCCTGGCTACGGCCCTGCTTGTGACCATCATTTTTGTTGTAATTCAGCCTTTGATTGTGTCTGCACCTGATATCTCTGGTGAACTATAAACATCGGCTCCCTTGAACTATAAACATGGTGTGAGGGAAGGGGTGGCCGAATATAAAGCCCCTCTGCTGCAATGACCGACCCCCCAAGGACAAGCCCAGATGTCAAAAAAAGAGGGCCCTCTGCTTTCACGTGTAGTTTACCAGAGGTCTCCGCGTTCACACGATACACTGACCCGGGTCACCTCCAACGAGCCTTACCCGCTTGGTGGTTGTACAGAGGGCGCAGCCGGGGAGGCAGCATGAGCTCAATCCGGTCCAAGAACCGGTGGTAGGAGGCGCGGAGCCCCGCTGTGGCGGCGCCGGCCATCCTGTGCGACTACTCCGGCGGCGAAGGCCCTTCAGCTCGCCCCGCGTCCTTCTCCACCTCGCTCTCCTCACCGAGTGGGACAGGTGGTGGGACGATCCCGCTTCCCCTCTCCGTGATTGGCTCGCCGGGGGATGACGTCGGCGGGGCTTCGTCACGCTATTGGACAACGCTCCTGAGAGGCTCTTCTCACCCCGGCGTCGATGACAACATCACGTCCTGTGTTGATGACGACGGAAAGCGACGACATTTGATGACGACATTTTCGCCCTCACTTCTGAGGTAAATAATAATAAACATGTTTCTCTCTCTCTCTCTCTACTTTTCTTGTTTGGGTGTTTGTTTCCTTGAGCAGAAACAAAACGGAAAAGAAGCTGCTTATTTGAAGAGACGGGGGGGTTTGGTTTGTTTGTTTTCCCAAAGGTCATGTCAAGAAGGAAGGGAGGAGAGGAAGGGGATGCCAACCTGACGCCATTTTCTCCCAACTGTCAGAAATTCAAAGTCTCGCGATGCTTTGGAAGGACGTCGCGAGATCTTAGAGACGGAGAGGGGGGAGGGGGAAAAGAAAAGGGGGCGGAGCCTACCTCCGCTTGTTTGCGGAGAGAGAGAGAGCGAGAGAGGTGATTTGCTTGTGGTGGTGGTGGTTGGCGGCGCGCGCGCGCCCAACCCTCCCTCCCTGGCTCGTCCGCGCGCTGCCCAACTGCCTGCCAGTCAGGCGCGCGCCCCCAACCGAAAGGTTTCCATGGTGAAGGTGGCCAAGCGCGTGCGGGCGGCCTGCGGAATGGGCCGCGGTTGATGCCGCCGCCTCCTCCTCCCTCCTTCTCTTTGGCTCTATCGACTTCTTCTTCGGCGGCGGCGAAAGCGACCCTTCTCGTCGTCCTCGTCGTCGTCCTCCTCCTCCTCGTGGTGCCATGTCCCGGGGCTGCTGCCCCAACCTGCTGTGGGATGTGAGGCAGCGGAGTTTGGGGCTGGAGGACCCCGGCCTGCTGAGGAGACGGTACCTAGGTGAGGGAAAGGGAGCAAGAGAAAGGGGAGGCCGGAGAAAATGGTGGAGCGGCCCCAGTGTGTGTAGGCCAGGCATGGGCCAACTTCGGCCTTCCCTCCAGGGGTTTTGGACTTCCAACTCCCACAATTCCTAACAGCCGGTAGGCTGTTAGGAATTGTGGGAGTTGGAAGTCCAAAACCCCTGGAGGGAAGGCCGAAGTTGGCCCATGCCTGATGTAAACCAGTGGTTCTCGACCCCCAGATGTGTTGGCCTTCAACTCACAGAAATCCTGACTGGGCCAAAACACCAGGTTGAGAACCACTGACCTGTGGGAGAGAGTGTGGCTTCTCCTCTCCTCCAGGGACCAGGGAGAAGGGGAACTGTTCCTTTGAATGCAAGGGTGTCCCTCCTCCTGCCCTTTCAATAGCTTCACTCACTCTTTTACAGCCTGTTTAGTAGGCCTGGTTTTTATTTATTTATTTATATTATCTATTTGGTTTAGTACAGTGTTTCTCAACCTTTTTTGAGCCGCGGCACACTTTTAACATTAAAAAAATCCGCTTATTCTACCTCCTATTTCCCTGTGTCATCTGCCATTTGGACTTCACAGCTTTTGGGGATATCATCTGATTCTATGGACAGTCAATATATTATTTGAGGAGTTGCGGTTCTACTATGATTTATAACCATTGTTCTACTGTAAATAGAGCATCTCCTTTGATGTTGCTTCATGGATGACTAGTCCTTACCTATGTATACAACAATTGTATAACCCAATGCTGTGCTATGCTGTTATGAAATAGATATTTTTATATCTTAGTCTTGTATCTTTTGTTGTTCTTGTGCACCCAGCACTCAGTGATTTAGATACAAAATGACACTCTAACCAGTAAAGAATGGCTGGGGGACGGTGGTCTGCTGGGAGCAGCTGCTGGGAGTGCTGAAGCTGGGGAGGGGGCGGAGCCAGGCGGAGCCAGGCGGAGCCAGGCTGCGCCATGCCCCCGCCCCCTACCCCCGGCTTCAGCTTTCCCAGCAGCTGCTCCAGCCTTGAGGGGGCAGTGCCAAGCCAGCGGGGCCAGAGCCAGCACAATGCTGGCTTGTCACTGTCCCCTCAAGGCTGGAGCAGCTGCTGGGAGTGTCGAACCCGGGGGAGGGGGCAGAGCCATGCCGTGCCATGCCCCACCCCTCCCCCCAGCTTCAGCTCTCCTACAGAGGAGGAGCATGAGCGGTGAATGGGCTTCAGTGGGCGGGGCTCCTCCTCCACGTGGCTTCAGCGAGCGAGGGGCGAGAGTCATGGTGGGAGTCATGGCGGATTGGAGGCTGGCTGGGAGAACGGCCAAAGGAGGCGGCGCCCCGGTCCCTTCTTCTTTTTCTTCGCCACTGCCCGGCCCTTCCTCCTCCCCCAAGCAGCAGGAGTTCGGCAGGAGGGGGGGAGGAAGGGGGGCAGAGAACATTTCTCGCGGCACAGCAGGAGGTCCGTCACGGCACACTAGTGTGCCACGGCACACTGGTTGAGAAAGACTGGTTTAGTAGACCGCTCTCTCCGGAGCCCAGAGCGGTTTACAGCAGGGCTGTCCAACTGCCGGCCCTGCAGGTGTTTTGGACTTCAAATCCCAGAATTCCTAACAGCTGGTAAAGTGGCTAGGATTTCTGGGAGTTGAAGTCCAAAACACCTGCAGGGCCCCAGGCGTGTAGCCGGGGGCGCTTAGGGGGCTTCAGCTCCCCCCCCCGAAATTCTCAGGGTGGTCTGCGATAAGGCCTTACTGGTACATTATTTAAACTGTTATGTGCATTTATATCATGATCTGATCACCATGCTCATTATATCCCACATTCATGGGGCTATTGGGATAACAATACAAAAGGTTTGCTAGGGTAGACCCTCTTCCACCCAGTCTCAGCCCCCCCCCCCCGAATCAAAATCCTGGCTACGGCCCTGCCTGGAGGGAAGGCCGAAGTTGGCCCATGCTTGGTGTAGACCAGTGGTTCTCAACCCCCAGATGTGTTGGCCTTCGACTCACAGAAATCCTGACTGGGCCAAAACACAGGTTGAGAACCACTGGTGTAGATAGGCATTTATTTATTACTTCAATTTATATACTGCCCTTCCCAGCAGGCTCAGGTGGTTTACAGCAGTGTTTCTCAACCAGTGTGCCGTGAGCTGTCATCAGGTGTGCCACGAGAAAAGCTCTCTGCCCCCCCTCCTTCCCCCCTCCTGCCGAACTCCTGCTGCTTGGGAGAGGAGGAGGAAGGGCCGGGCAGTGGCGAAGAAAAAGAAGAAGGGATTGGGGTGCCGCCTCCTTCGGCCGTTTCCCCAATCTGCCTCCAATCCGCCATGACTCTCGCCCCTTGCTTGTTGAAGCCGCGCGGAGGAGGAGCCCCGCCTACTGAAGCCCGTCCACCGCTCATGCTCCTCCTCTGTGGGAGAGCTGAAGCCGGGGAGGGGGGGACATGACGCAGCCTGGCTCCGCCCCCTCCTCCCGGCTTCAGCACTCCCACAGCTTTGCCAGCCTTGAGGGGGCAGTGCCAAGCCAGTGGTGGTAGAGCCAGCACAATTTTGATGTTATACTCTATGACTGCTATCTTTGCATTGTAGTTTCCCACCTGATATACACTGCATTGGATTTTGTATTGTATGTATTGAGCATTATTCTTAACCTGTTGATATGTATGACACATGCTGACAGATATACTGTCTTTTGTTACTCATTGGGATGTTCTTTTAATGTTTTGATATACTGCATTACATTGATATTACTGCTTTATATATGTGGTATCTGTTCATTCAGAGTGACTTTTTTCTCAGCTTGTTTGTTCATTGCTTTATGCCAGTCCCACATTGTTCTCTTGTTGTTTGTATTGAAGCTGTGGGAGAACTGAAGCCGGGGGGGAGGGGCATGGTGGGGCCTGGCTCCTCCCCCTCCCCCAGCTTCGGCACTCCCAGCAGCTGCTCCCAGCAGGTCACCATCCTCCAGCTGTTCCTTACTGTGTTACAGTGTCATTTTGGTTGGTGGTGTGTCCCCGGATTTTTAAAATGTTAAAAGTGTGCCATGGCTCAAAAAAGGTTGGGAAACACTGGTTTACAGCATATGAAACATATCATTAGGTCTCTCTCTGGCATTACTTCGCGACCGAAGATACTTAGGAAGGACTCATCCCACGCTTTCTACAAGCGCGTTGATACTTTTTTGGAGGTTGGATGTGTCCTTCGAGCCTGTGCAATGGACCTTTCTGGTGGAGCGCAGCATGCACAGAACTGACCTCACCCTTTAAACCAGGGGTCGGCAATTACCGGCCCTCCAGGTGTTTTGGACTTCAACTCCCAAAAAACCTAGCCAATTTACCAGCTGTTAGGATTTCTTGGAGTTGAAGTCCAAAACACCTGGAGGGCTGGTAATTGCCCACCCCTGCTTTAAACCAAAGGTTCGTCTGCTGGGGCCTAGCAAGCTTAGGGCAGTGGCAGCAACATCCTTAGGTCATAGGTTTGATTTGAGTTTCCTTCTCTAGATGGTTGACCTTACAGAGCACCATCTGCCCGGGTTTGAAATTAGAGTTTTCCTTCTCCTAGGATGGTTGCCAAAAGGTTATAGCAGTGTTTCCCAACCTTTTTTGAGCCGCGGCACACTTTTTACATTTGCAAAATCCTGGGGCACACCACCAACCAAAATGACACAAAATGACACTCTAACACAGTAATACATATAGTTAATATGTTTTTAAAATGGATTTATACACTCAGTGTGAAACCCGGGCCTGTTTCGATGCACTCAACATAGATATCCTGGCAGGAATGGCAGAAAGACACAAACTTCCCACACAGAACTCTCATAACCAAGAGAAAATGCTATAAGAGTTTGGTGGGCATTGACCTTGAGTTTTGGAGTTGTAGGTCACCTATATCCAGAGAGCACTGTGGACTCAAACAATGTTGGATCAGGACCAAACTTGGCATGAATACTCAATATGCCCAAATATGAACGCAGATGGAGTTCAGGGAAAATATACCTTGGCATTTGGGAGTTTTAGTTGCTGGGATTTATAGTTCCCCTGCAATCAAAGAGCATTCTGAACCCCACCAATGATAGAACTGGGCCAAACTTCCCACACAGAACCCCCAGGAGGCAAGAGGAGGTCTCTACTTGGGGAAAGGGAGACAGGCCTTCACAATGGATGGAGAAGGAGAGACCAAATAGACAACGGGTGGGGAGGGGGGTGTTTGTAATTTTGTGCCTTTATCGAGGTAGGTTTCTTAGGGTTTTTATACTTCAACACACTAGACTCTTCCCCCCCCCCCCTTCCTGGAGGTTCCAATTTCCCACGGCACACCTGATGATCGCTCACGGCACACTATTGTTCCCCGGCACACTGGTTGGGAAACACTGGTTTACAGCATATGAAACATATCATTAGGTCTCTCTCTGGCATTACTTCACGAACGAAGATACTTAGGAAGGACTCATCCCACGCTTTCTACAAGCGCGTTGATACTTTTTTGGAGGTTGGATGTGTCCTTCGAGCCTGTGCAATGGACTTTTCTGGTGGAGCACAGCATGCACAGAACTGGCCTCACCCTTTAAACCAGGGGTGGGCAATTACCGGCCCTCCAGGTGTTTTGGACTTCAACTCCCAGAAATCCTAGCCAATTTACCAGCTGTTAGGATTTCTTGGAGTTGAAATCCAAAACACCCGGAGGGCTGGTAATTGCCCACCCCTGCTTTAAACTAAAGGTTCGTCTGCTGGGGCCTAGCAAGCTTAGGGCAGTGGCAGCAACATCCTTAGGTCATAGGTTTGATTTGAGTTTCCTTCTCTAGATCTTACAGAGCACCATCTGCCCAGGTTTGAAATTAGAGTTTTCCTTCTCCTAGGATGGTTGCCAAAAGGCTAGAGAGCCCATCCTGCCCATTGATGTTCTTTGTCAGACCCTTCGGTTGTGACCTGTCTGGCATGGAAGGCCCTACCGGTGGCTATTATGCTACCGCCAGCATAGCTCACAACTTCATTAGGGTACGCTAGCCTCTTCCCCATGACAAGGGGGCGCCAATGGAGAGAATATCATTACGTAAAATAACAATAAAACAGTAAAACAATAAGACAATAAAACAGTACAGCAACAACTGAGATTAGTGGCTAGAGATTGAATGCTTGCCAAAAGAGAGTTGTTTTACAAGCCCTCCGAAAGGCAGGCAACTCTCTAATTGATCAAACTTCAGCAGGCAAAGCATTCCCCATGTTTGGCGCCACAACAGAAAAGGCTCTCTTCCTCAAAGATGCCAGGTGGTAAGACCGAATGGAAGAGACTTCTAACAGGTTTTGGTCCTCCGACCAAAGTGATCTCTGGGGAACATATGGGAAAAGACCGGCCCTAGATCATACAAGGCCTTAAAGGTGTTTGAAGGCAATCTGGTACTCAATTGGGAGCCAGTGCAGTTGCTGCAGAATTGGGGTGATATGACTTCAGGCCGGCACTCCATGTGGGAGAGAGTGTGGCTTCTCCTCTCCACTAGGCACCACGGAGAAGGGAACTGTTCCTTTGAATGCAGGGTGTGCCTTCTCCTGCCCTTTAAATATTTTCATTCTTTTATTTATTTATTATTATTATTTCAGCTTCTACACCCTGTTTAGTAGGCCTGGTTAGTCCATGGTTCTAAATGCTTCAAAAGTACTTACAAAACAACAGTTCTGGTGGTGAACATTTCAGAACTCTAACAAAACTTTCAAAATTTCGTTATAAATGGCAGTTCCTAATTGGTTCTGTCTTAAAAACCGCCAATAATGAAATAATAATGAAATGTTGATAGAGTTCTGAAATGTTCACCACCAGAACTTTTGTTTTGTAAGTATTTTTGAAACATTTAGAACCATGGATCAACCAGGCCTACTGTTTAGATTCCAAGTACAGGCAGCCCCTAAACTACAAACAAGATGGGTTTCTTCATAAGTTGAATCTTGTTTGTAAGCTGTGAGAGGGACAGACAGTAGAGTAAAATGATGAATGTATTAATGGCAATAATATGTAGAGTAAAATGGTAAATGTAATAATGAAAATAATAAATAGAGTAAAATAATAACTAATAATAATAAATAGAGTAAAATAATAAATGTAATAATAAGTAGAGTAAAATAATAAATGTAATAATAAGTAGAGTAAAATAATAAATGTAATAATGATAATAAATAGAGCAAAAATAAATGTAATAATTGCAATAAAATAGAGTAGGATAATAAATGTAGTAATAATAAATAGAGTAAAATAATAACTAATAATTATAATAAGTAGAGTAAAATAATAAATGAAATAACAATAGTAAATAGAGCAAAATCATAAATAGAGTAGAATAATAAATGTAATAAAAATAATAGCAGTAAAATAATCAATAACCTTGACTCAAGTATAAGACAATGGGGGATTTTTCATCTTTTAAAAGGGCTGAAAAACCCATCTTATACTCAAGTATATACATACACACACACACACACACACACACACACACACATATATATATATATATATATATATATATATAATAACTCTTTATTTATATCATGCTTTTCTCCATAAACGGAACCCAAAGCGGCTCACAACATTTTTTAAAAAAATACAGATCCAGCATACATATAACAAGGGTCCCCTAGTGGAACAGCGATTAAACCACTGAGCTGCTGAACTTGCTGACAGAAAGGTTGGCTGTTCGAATCCGGGGAGCAGGGTGAGCTCCCGCTTTTAACCCCAGTTCCTGCCAACCTAGCAATTTTGAAAACATGCAAATGTGAGTAGATCAATAGGTTCCGCTTCTGTAGGAAGGTGGCAGCACTCCATGCAGTCATGTCAGCCACATGACCTAGGAGGCTTCTACGGACAAAGCCAACTCTTCAACTTAGAAATGGAAATGAGCACCACCCCCCAGGGTCAGACCTGACTAGACTTAATGTCAGGGGAAAATTTTTACGTTTTATACAGTACATATAACAGTAATCTATAATACCATATATACAATAGGACCTAAATAAACATAAATAAGAACATTTATCAAATAGAAATACAATTGTTGCAGGAATCTCATTAATACAGGTGGTAAACTTAGCACGATATTTTGAATGTTAGCCTTCCTGTCGTTCCAAACTAAATCTCTTCATTAAAATCTTGTAAAAACAGGAAGGTCTTTATCTACTTTTTAAAAGATATCAGGGATGGAGCTGTTTTAAACTCCTTGGGGAGGGAATTCCAAAGGGTTGGAGCAGCCACCAAGAAGGCCCTCTCTCTCATTGCTACCAACTGCATTTGCAACGGTGGCAGCAACAAGAGAAGGGCCTCGCTGGAAGATCTTAATGTTTGGGCAGGTTGGTATGAGAAGATGCGGACAGATAGGTAAGTATCTGACCGCATATATAAACACACACACACACACACACACACACACACACAAGCTTTAGATAATTTAGAAACTCCTGTGGTATTTGTTTTGCTGTTCAGATTTTACTGCACTTTCTGTCCCTGTGAGAATTGGAGCTTGGAAAATTTGGCTTATTGTGGAATCAAGGATTGGTGATAAAGCTTCAGTGGAGACACCTTTTCCCCCATGACAACTCTTCTAGGAATAAATTTCCCTTCCCAGGGATAGATTTCTCTCACTTTCTGTTGTCTCACCCCCCATTCTTAACTATGAGTTGTTTGTAAGTCAGATGTTTGTAATTCAGAGACTGTCTGTAAATGTCTTTGTTGTTATTGAATAATAAATGTATGCCAGTGTTTTCCTCCAAATTAGTTACAAATCCCATCCCACTCAGTTTTTCATCCAGAGGGGAGCACTATCCCCTTCCTATAAACAAATGCATTTATTATTATTGGAGTAGAAATGTTACCTTGAAGTTTTTCTCCAGAGTTACAAAATCCTATCTTAAATGGCTATTTTGTATCAGATGTTCAAATGGTTGCCTCTCGTATTCGAAGCACAGAGTGGTTAACCACTTTAAAGTTTCTCTTGTAATTTCGCTGCCATTGGAGGGGGGAATTGCAACTTTTTAATATACTGTACATTCCAGTGTTAAGGGTTTTTTGGGCACGTAAAGCATGTTTCCACACAGTTTTCACCAAGAATGAAGGATTGGCACATTCCTATAAATAAATAAGTGCATTTATTATTAGTATCATCAAAGAGTAAATGTTATAGTGATGTTTGTTCTGGAGTTGCGAATTCCATTTTAAATAGCCATTTTAGGTCAGGTCCTTAAGTGGTCATCCCTCATATTTGAAGCACATATACGAGTTGCCGACCCCACTTATAGTTGTTTCTTGTAAACTATCTACCATTGGAATCTGTGCAAGGTTTTTTGGAGGGGCAATTGCCTTTTTTGTATGCATTCCAGAATGATAGGGTGTTAAGGGTGTCTTAGGGACTCATAGAGCAAGTTTCCATACAATTTTTCCACTAAGAAGGGGAAACATTAGCCTTTTAATTATAAATAAACTAATAAAAGACCAAATCAGTTGAATGTTGTATACCAGTGTTTCTCAACCAGTGTGCCGTGGCACACTAGTGTGCTGTGAGCGATCATCAGGTGTGCCGCGGGAAAAGCTGTCTGCCCCCCTTCCTTTCCCCCTCCTCCTGCCGCTTGGGAGAGGAGGAGGAAGGGATGGGCGTCCGCAAAGAAAAAGCAGGGACCGGGGCACCGCCTCCTTCGGCTGTTTCCCCAACCAGCCTCCAATCTGCCATGACTCCCGCCATGACTCTCGCCCCTTGCTTGTTGAAGCCACGCGGAGGAGGAGCCCCGCCTACTGAAGCCCGTCCACCGCTCATGCTCCTCCTCTGTGAGAGAGCTGAAGCCGGGGGAATGACGCAGCCTGGCTCTGCTCCCTCCCCCCGGCTTCAGCACTCCCACAGCTTTGCCAGCCTTGAGGGGGCAGTGCCAAGCCAGCGATGGCAGAGCCAGTACAATGCTGGCTTGCCTCCTCAAAGCTGGTGAAGCTGTGGGAGAACTGAAGCCGGGGGGAGGGGCAGGGCATGGCGTGGCCTGGCTCCGCACCCTCCTCCAGCTTAAGCACCCTCACACTTTTGCCAGCCTTCAGGGACCAGTGCCAAGCCAGCGGTGGCAGAGCCAGCACAATGCTGGCTTGGCACTGCCCCCTCAAGGCTGGGAAGCTGTGGGAGAACTGAAGCCAGGGGGAGGGGCGGGGCATGGTGTGGCCTGTCTCCTCCCCTGACTTCAGCACTCCCAGCAGCTGCTTCCAGCAGCTCACCATCCCCCTGCCACTCTTTACTGTGTTACAGTGTCATTTTGGGTCATTTTGGTTGGTGGTGTGCCCCCGGATTTTTTTAATGTTAAAAGTGTGCCGCGGCTCAAAAAAGGTTGGGAAACACTGTTGTATACAGTGCTTGTATACATTCCTAAGAGAGCATTTTTTTAAAGTTGGACATTATTTTAAATGTGCGCAGATTTCTCTCTTTCTCCCCCCTTCCTCCTTCACAAATTGTTGTGCTGCTTTGGTTGCTCAGTTTAGTTGAGCCAAGCAACAATTGTCTATTATTTCCCATTGCTTTGCTTTTTCTAAGAGTTTTGTGCAAAAGAAAACAAACAAAAGAGAGAGAGAGAGAGCATCAGAATAAGGCATAGGGATTCTAACATTGTCATGGATGAAAGACGTTTAAGAATTACTGAACTTGCAAAGGTATTTAATTGAGACATCATAATTTGTGATGAGAAATATAGCACAAATTATGTAGAATAATGATTGGCCGAAAGTTTTGTTTAATGATTTCTGCTAGTAATAACATACCCTGTACTATACTTTTTACATGTATAGCAAAGAGATTTTTACATACAATGCTTTGTTTTGTTTGTTTGTTTTGCCTGGTACGGATGCATACCTGATCAGGAAGAACTTCTAATAATTCTTTAAAAGTTTGCTGTGAATGTGCTGAAATATTTGTCATTGGAAAATAGATTGGTTTTTGTATGAAGAGTGTGTTAAATAGTAAAATATGTGCAACGGTCAAAGTCATTTGCATTCATAATTTACAGGCATTCAACCAAGCACCTGATTTTTGTTGATTTTGCTTAATGTGAAAATGTGTTGTAAATCTGTTACAGTGCACCCTTGGTATTTGCTGGCAGTTGGTTACAGGACCCCCATAGATATGAAAAATCATGTATACTCAAGTCCTGTTTTATACAGTGGGAAAGCAATATGGTATCCTTTATATAAAATGGCAAAATCAAGATGTGACTTTTGAACTTTTAATTCTTTTCAAGCTGTAGATGATTTAATACATGGATACAGGATTTTTGGATATGGAGAAATGAATGTATAACCATAGCCTTATAAATCATCAATCTGGAAACAGGTTTCTTAGGCCCTTCCACAGCTGAATAAAATCCCTCATCTTCTGCTTTGAACTGGAATACATGGCATTGCGGATTCAGATAACCCAGATCAAAGCCGATATCGTGAGATTTTCTGCCTTGATATGCTAGATTATATGGCTGTGTGGAAGGGCCCTAAGTGAGGGCATTAGGTGTTTTAAACAAGTTTTCCACTCCCATGTCTTCTTTGTGAGTTACATAGCCTTATCCTCCTCAAAGGTAAGAAACAACTTGCTGATGTCATTGTGGGCTCATAAGTCAATAGATAGATCTGACAAGATGGATGTGAAAAGCATCTTCATTAATGTAAAAGAGAAAGGTGTTACAGAAGAGAAAGAAAATGGTCATTATAGGAGGAAAATAATACTCTTGATCTTTTATTTATTTATTTATTCAAATTTATCCGTCGCCACTCCCAGCTGGCTCGGGGCAACTTACATACAATAAAACAACAATTAAAATAATCAAAGAATCATGTTCTTGTGTACCTTTACATCATTTCCAACTTATGGTAACTCTAAGCAATTATCTGTGTTTTTCCTGCCAAGATTTGTTCAAAGAAGGCATGCTTTGCCTTCCTCTAAGGCTGAGAGAGTATAACTAGCCAAAGGTCAGTTAGTCAATTTCCATGGCTGGATGGAATTCAAGCCTTGAACTCCAGATCACTAGCTTGGTTTATAGTTTTCTCTGACATCTTGGTTTATAGTTTTCTCTGAAGGTTTGGTTGCATTAGGATATGTGAGGAATTAAGATTACATGTTTTATATAGTTCTCCTGGGCATCATATTTCAAGGCATTCCATTAAATCTGATTTTGTTCCATTGGATCAATGGTAAATAGTATAATGGTAAATCATATAGTTGAGCAACAATCTCATGCTAGAGTTTCATTAGGGAGTTGCTTACACCATGAAAACTATCCCCATTGAAATGTAACATTTTCAGACATTTTGATTGGATAATGGGATGAATTGAAATGTCCTAAGTCTAATGAGCATTTATTAATATGAAGCTAAGTAAGTAAAGGCTGCTCAAATTCTTCTGTAAGTGGCTGAAAGATATGTTACAATGTAGTGATATGTTTGTAAACCTTTTCCCCAGAGAACATCAAATCCTAGAGATAAGGATTGGATTAGTTTCATAATGTTTTGTTGATGGGTTCAGCCAAAATGTTTGAAAATCTAAAAAGAAAATAAATGTTTGATAGTTTGTAAAGAAAAACAAACAAAAACAAAGCAATGACTTTCTTACTACTAATATTGTATGTTATACTTATGAGAAGAAAAGCCTAAATATTTGCCCTTTTCTTTAAATTGGGTAGTGAATTTGTCAGGGTTTGTATCCCTGACAAATTCAGATGACAGAGCCATATTTTACATTTGCAGAGGAAGTTGTGTGCAATTGTAGGTAAAAATGGCTTATAGAATACTGAATGTTTGTCAATTGAAAGAAAAATAGTGTTTTCATATCCTGTATTCAAAATACCGTAATTGTGAATAAAATCTACAACCAATATTTTAGCATGAACACATGTTTTATTAATATTTCCCAGTAGAGCTGCATTTGTAGCAGTGGATAATATTCATGACACAATATGGGACTATAAGCAACATTAGTTCAACCTAGAGTAGGCCCACAGAAATGTATAGGACTTTTTAATTTGAAACAAACTTTAAAAAAATATGACCCGTTCACAAATAATTTAACTCTCATGATTTCCTTAAATCTGCTGTAAGTAGGACGGATATTGGATTGAGTCAATTGCTATGAATATAGTTAGTAAATCAGCAAATCCACAATATATCTCTCCAGGAGTTTTGACTAGGGTCAGTCAGAAGGCACACCTGAGAAACCCAACATCAGCTAAAATTTCCTCTTTTCTTGCAAAAAAAACCCCAATCAACTTTTGTACTATCTTAATTTTCTGCACTGAACAACCTCTTAAAAATGCTTTTCTTTTTAAAAAATACATTCAGAAGGGATCTCAACTTCCAGAATATCAAAAGCAAGAAAGCAAAGACAAAAGGGAGAAAAATAACCAAATTTCCAAATTGTAACTTTATTTGTACACCATTCTTTCAAATACGAGGGCGGGTCAATAAGTCTGTGACTTTTTGAATGAAACACAGGTTTCATTTTATTCTTCAACATAGTCTCCTTTGAGCTCTATGCACTTTGTCCAATGTTTCTCCAATTTTTTATCCCTTCCAAAAATAAGATTTGACAAGATCATCAAAATAGGTATTTGTTTATGAGATGATTTCATGTTGGAGTCAAATCTCTTTCCGCCGAGCCATTTCTTCAGGTTTGGAAATAAGAAATAGTCACTCGGGGCTAAATCCGGAGAATAGGGCAGATGAGGGAGCAATTCGTATCCCAATTCATAGATTGCTGCCATGGCAACTGCACATGTGTGCACCCTTGCATTGTCCTTGTACCAAATAACTTTTTTCTTGACCAAATGCGATCGTTTTTTTGTTTTTTTTTAAACCCTCATTAAATCGACCCAATAAGTTGGCATAATATTCGGCATTGATTGTTTTACCCTTTTGAAGGTAGTCAATGTGTGTTATACCACGTGCAGCCCAAAAATCGGTCACCATGATTTTATTGGCTGACAAACCCACCTTGGCCTTCTTTGGCGCCGATTCACCCCGAGAAACCAACTGTTTTGACTGCTGTTTGGTCTCTGGTGTGTTGTGGTGGAGCCACGTTTCGTCTACGGTTACGAAACGGCGCAAAAACTCATCCATATTACGGTTGAACAATGCCAAATACTCCTGCAAAATTGTCACATGATTGTGTTTGTGGACGATTGTGAGCAAACACGGCACCCATCGTGCGGGTGGTCATTTAAAATTGAAACCACTGAGCCATGTGAGATGCCTATGGCTTCCACAATCTCTCGCACTTTCAATCTCCGATCGGCCAACACCATATCGTGATTTTTTTCAATTGTTTTGGGTGTAGGGACCTCAACTGGGCGCCCAGAACGTTCGGCATCTTCCGTGCTTGTACGGCCACAACAAAATTCAGTAAACCACTTTTTTACCATTGAAATTGATGGTGCAGAGTCCCCATAGTATTTATCAAGCTTAGCCTTGGTTTGGGTGATGTTTTTTTCCCCGCAAAAAATAATGCTTAATGAGCACACAAAATTCACTTTTTTCCATTTTCTCCTCAAATCACGTGGTAGTCTGCTATCAGTGGCTGTCAAACACAAATGAAAGGATGCAGCTTGTTCAAATTTTGACAGGAATCAACTGACAGATGCCTGTTGACAGGAGCAGTGTTGCCCTTTCAGTTAAGAGGCGGGAAATTCAAAAAGTCATGGACTTATTGACCCACCCTCATATTGCAAGTGTTGCTATATCTTTATCCATTGGACCACAGGTAATGGAAAATATATTTCCAGTAATTAAGTTTTAATCTTTTAGACATCAAAAACAGATGAAAAACCCACTTTCATTTACAATTTGTTAATTTTCAAGAAACGTGACTATTACGAGATTTCCCAACACCAAATTTACTCATGATTGCTACCTAACAAAATGTAACTACTCCAAACCTTTGCGTTAAGCAATATCACAACTCCTGCAATTTGCTGATTTAGAAAGCCCTTTTTTCAATACATAGTATGATGACCAGTATATCTGAAGGAGCAATATAAGGCATTCCAATAATATTTCTTTTGAAGGGTGTCATATATTGATAGGATAATGCTGTGTTTTCAGCTTGTAATCATGTATGTGGTGGAAAGCAATGGCATGTGTGTGGCATATATGGGTATATAAAGAGAAAGGAAGGATTAAAGAGAGGCTTGGTGGTACTGTTAAGACTAACTACACTATTTACTCGAATCTAATGTTCATCTTTTCTGGCTAAATGACCTTGCTAAAATTAGAGTGTACTTTAGATTCACGTAATGTGGTAATCTGAGCCAAAGCAAAAGGGGAAGCTGCTTCAGGAGCTGTACCTAGAGCTCCGTTTTGAGCGACTTCATCTCTGATTTAAAGGCCATGGCTCAATGCTATGCAATCCAGGGATTTGTCATTTGGTGAGGCATCAGCATTCTTTGCAGAGAAAGCTGCCTTGTAAGCCGCCCTAAGTCCCCCCTCGAGGGTGAGAAAGGTGGGGTAAAAATACTGTAAATAAATAAATAAATAAGACAATGATTCCATAGTGTTGAACCTATGCAATTAAAGTGGAGTCATTCTAGAGCATAGATGCATCCCAAGGTTTTCTTTTCCATTGCTGGAAGTTTTGGTGCTCTTAACACTTTTGTTAATAAAGAAGCAATTCTAAGCAGGCAGAAACTGTAATGTGCACCTTTTTTGGCCAAATTACAAAGAAGGCACTTTTTACTGCTGTACATTACAATCAACAGCAATCAACAGCAAATACTTTTTTTGGTTTCAGATGACACGTTAGACTTAAGTAAATATGTGGGAGTTTGTTTTAGCATTTAAAGAATCAGTCTAAAATGTGCTACAAGACTCCTCCTCTTCTTTTTAATACTAAAGAATGATCATGGATATTTCTTTGAAACCTTTAGTAATGCACTACATTTATTGTGCATGGGCCCTACTAACTATGTAGCATTCTCCATGTATGCATGTATGTAGGTAGGTATGTATGTATATGCATTTATATGCTAACCTTCTGGGATAAAATGATGATTTGGACTGAGGGAAACATCATATATGGTGTCTAATGTTTGAGAAGGGGAAAAAGCAAAATTGCTCAGGGTAGTGTTCTCTCAGCCAAAATGTATTGGACTATTATAAATGGGGGGTGGTTCTTGTGAGTGAATGCTCTCCCCATGGAACAAATCTCCTTTGCTACGCTTGCAGAATGCTTGAGGGGAAGATTAGGGTAGAAACCTCCCTAACACAAAGGCCTCAATACAAGTGTTAGTTCTAGCTAGAGCAGACACAGTGAGTCAGTGGGCACTTGTAAAGTCAACACTTATGCAGATTTCAGTGATTCAAATTCATATGTTGGGATTAACACATTGATTTTAGCCTAATTTTACCTGTGGGGGACCTTTCTTAAAAATATAGAAGCAGATCCAATTATGTGACTCACACACATGCAATCATCTCTAGGCAAGGAGTTCCTAGCCTGGGTCTCTGGGGGGCCATGAATAGGCTTCAGAAGGTGCTGTGAGTGTTTTATTCAGTTTCCCTTTTATCTTGAAAACTGTTCAAGTGCATTTTTCTGAAGCAGGATTCATCACTTCTATTAGCTTCTCAGAGGAATCTGTAGGTTCTCCAAAAGAATAAGAAACAGAGTGAAAACTAGCCTCAGGTTCCTGGGTCTCATTAATCTGCTATAGAGAACATAAATTCTTGTGGGCCCTCATACTTCTGTAGATGGCTTACGGACCAAATTAAATATACAACATTTGTTTTGAAAACTGTTTAACTTTATGAATGCGGATAGTGTTTTGCATTGGCTTTATGGTGGAAATGGAATTGTTTCTTGTGAAACAATCTTCGTTTGTTGTGACATTTACTTCAGCTGTGAACACTCAAGCACTTGTAACATTATCAGTGTCTGAACAGGAAAGGTTATATTTAGCTATGGAGTCATTTATGATTTGTGGTATGTCTGAAAGTGAAATAGACATCAAGATTTCTACAAACAAAATTCCTTCAACTTAGAAAATAGGAATGGATCTTTATGAATGGTATTTTTGGGCACATGAGAGCAAACTAAATTCCAACTGTTGGAATTAAAATCGATAGTGAGGTTTAGGCTGGTTTATCTTCAGGCACTTAAAATACTTTTAAGCCACTGATAGTTAAAATGATTGCAGTGTTCAAGATATTTAAAGTTGCAGAATGATCACTTGTCAACATTGCTTAAATACTATTACAGTCCGAATTTCCCTTGAAATATTGTTTCATTGGAATTAGCTGCCCTTAATGTGTAGAATGCTTTAGATCTTGCCAGGTTTATACTGATGCATCTCAAGAAATCAGTAAACCTTATTAAAGGCATCACATTTTTCAGTCATGTGCATTTACTGTTTCCTCAAAAAAATAAGACAAGATGGAAATAGTTTGCATTCATACTAAAATGCCTGTCTTGTAGAACAAACTATTATGGCCAACTTCAAAGTAAAAGTAGCATGTTTATAAATAGTTTTTGATTACCATGTAATTTGTGCAAATGATAACAGTGATACAGTAGAAGACAGGAAAGGCTGGAACAAAACTAACTCAATACCAGATTAAACAATTACCATATTTTCTGGTGTGTAAGACAACGCCCAACTTTTCCAGTTAAAATATAGAGTTTGATATATACTCTCTGTATAAGACTATCCCTCTTCCTGCACACACCAAATAAAAATTTAAAAACTAAGATTTGATTTCAATGTGGTAATTTTCCTATTACCGTACCCACTTCACTACCTCTCAGGTCTCGCACATGCGTGCCTGCTCCACTTCACTGAAGTCCTCAGAAGCAAGATCTGAGAGGCAGAGAAGGCGGTATGGTAAAAGGATATAAGGGTGGGCCAGACGGGTAAAAGAGGCATGTTTTTCTGGGCACGGCACCCCTCTATCTCTTTTCTCCATACCCCGGGTGTGCCGGAATCCTGCAGCTTGCTCCACCCTTCACTGACACCTTCCCAGTGAGGCGCCCCCTTACCTCGTTATCAGGACCATGCTAAGTCACTTATTTCCACAAATCCTGGTGAGCGGATTTTTTTTCTACCATACTTGTACAGCGCTGCCATTGCTGCTTTCATATGGTCGCCACATATGGCGGGGATATGGCCACAGCAGTTTTTGAGTTCCCTTCACCATATGCAGCGACCGCAAATTCTCTAGTCTGGCTCAGAAGTTTTAGCATCTGCCCTGTAAGACAACACTCGGCGTATAAAATGACTTCTGACTTTTGAGAAGATTTTCCTGGGTTGAAAAGTAGCCTTAAACGCCAGAAAATATAGTATCTTTAAAATGGATGCTGTTTGAATGTTGACAACAAGATCCTGTTAAAAGCATTAGTCAAGAAATAGATGGAGCCACGTCTATACTATTATTGGATGTGCGGGAAGCCAAAAGAACAACCTGCACATCTTTGATCAATACAATTATTATTTTCTGATTAACTGCTACAGAAGATTTAAAGAGAACTTTTCAGTCCCATCACTATAATTGTTGTTCTATACCAGTATTGTGTGGAAAGACTCAGTACAGGTTATCTGTAAGGTCTTTAAATGTATATATGGGCCAGCCATCTGTCACGATGAACGGACTTGACCGGCCCCTTAATCACACACACAGAGACGGACTGAAGGCTAACTACTTTATTGAAGATATAGAAACAGTTCAAAAGGAATATTGTCCATAAAAATAGCAAAAGCAATCCATAGGCTGTAAGCAATCAATTGTCCAAAAGCAGCTTGGTGAATAATCCAAAAGGCTTGGTAAAGCTCCGCACAGCAATGCGGATTCAGGAACAAAGCAAGATACATGATGCAAGGCAAGACTTGGTGGCCACTAGCCAACTTAGCTCCGTGGACCAACTTCGCTACACGTCTACTCAGAAGAGACGTGGCCGAAGCACTGGGGATTCGTTCCCACGGATCCTATACTTAATCTTTCGGCCGAGGTCCCCGACGCTCTAGGCTTCGTCGTCTCCAATCTCTGCTGACGGACCTCGGCCTGTCTAGGCTGTGGTACCATCCCCTTCTGCTGGACTCGATGCTTCGTCTCCTATCAAAAGTTCGGCCTTGTCTCCCAGCACCTGGGTCTCTATCTCCATGAGAGCTCTCCTCCCTAGAATCTTCCCAGCCGCTCTCTTCCATGTTTTCACTCACAGGATCCTGTGAGCCTCTCCCACCCGGCCGTTCATAACTTTCGCTATCACTGCTTTCCATTTGCACCTGGTTATCTATGTCTTCGTAAGGGTCAAACCAACCTTCATCCCAAGCCAAGCTTTCAGTGGGAGAAAGAGGCCCAGTGATGGGAAACTCTCCTTCAGGTAACCCTCCCAAATCCTCTTCAGAATCTATCTCTGTTGGTGCAGGCCCTAATGCTAATGGAACCCCCGGTCCTGTTCCCTGGCCCCCAGGTACAAACGAGAACTGCTGTGCTACACCATCTGACCAGCCTGCAAAAAACCAGTTAGATATCCTGTCTCTTTTGATTGGATCTCAAGAGATCTAATACTTCCCCTTAGCAAGGAAATACTCTTAGCCAGTCCAGCCACCTATAGTTGCAGTAATACATTTAAGATACACTATTACTGCCTTTTATTAATTGAGGCACAACTGAGAATAAGTAGGATATGGATAGTTCCTCTATTTATAGTGATTAATCTTTGGTTTTTTCACAGAAAAGAGTTTAATTAAGTCTGAATTTAAAATGTGTACAAATAATCTCTAATATGTATGCAGTTTGCAGGGTTTTTATTATATGGTTATGTTTATGTAGGAAACAATTTACTTATGATATTTCTGTAATGGAATTTCTCAAATGTAATACAGACCGGTATGTGTAAATTAGACATTTTAAACCCCTTTCATATTACTATATCAACTAAATTATATGTGTATCGTTATTTCTTTATGGATCATTTTGCGAGTTGTGGGTGAAGAATTTTCTCCTAAATGTCACAGAATAGTTGAAACAATCACATAAAAACTAATTTTGGAGAGATAAAAATGTAGTGCTCATCCTTATTACAGATAGATGCAGCTTTGCTCATCTAGTACTCTAAAGCAAATCTTCATTACACTTGATGTTTTTATTAAAGCAAAAGAAAAAATCACTCATCTGGCAGTATTCATTCTTTTCCTTGCAGATGAAACTACAGGAGGGATCAGGGGCATGTGGGGTGTGCTATTCCCCAAGGAAGGGACACCAGGGAAAGCCAGGACATTTTAAGTGCTGAGGCCAGTGGGTCAGTCTACTCCAGTTTGGGGGCGGGTACGTATTGCCTCTGACATTGTAATACTTGGGTTATGGGTACACTATGGTACTTCTTTTTGGACCCTAATTTGGATCCTACTGTGCATTTTGGCTGGATAGAACAGAATCTCATCCATTGCTCAGAAAATCCTGTGACCTTCAAGGAGATTTACATTGCCCAATATAAATCTTAGCTCTAGAGGCAGTGCAACGGCAGCTGTAGAAATATGAGAGAAATGGAAATAGTTCTTAAAATGAAGTTCCCCTGTCAGCAACAAAACCTTTTCATTCTTTTTTCAGGTAGAAGAGAATTTATCCAAAGATTAAAACTTGAAGCAACATTGAATGTGCATGATGGCTGTGTAAGTTATTCATGTTTTTTTAAAGTAATATTTAAAAACAGTGATTGAAAAGGCAGTTAAATGTTGTGAAATGTACTGTTCAAGGTGAAATGTACATGCAGATTTAGTATTCCCAGAATATAAGTTCAAGACAGTTGCATTTCACTTTGCATGAGAGACTTCTGTAAATTGAAGAGACTGTTAAGACGTTGAAAGAAAAGTTGAGGTTAGATATCAAAATGCTTTCAGGTTACCCAAAACCGTAATAAAGAGGATTAGCTAAAATCTGTACAGCAGGTCAAGAAAGGTAGAACAAATGTTAAAATGACAATAACATGGTTAACAATTAGTGTCTGTATAGCTGTCAGAAAACAAAGGACTGCCTTCAAGAACTCAAAGGCTTGCTCAAATAAAGAGAACAGAAAGGGAATAACGGGCACAAAAGAACTGCAAGCAGACCATTAGGGATATTTAAAAAGCAGAACCATGTTACTAATCGCATCATAAGCTATAAAGAATTCTTAAATTCACCAGGAATAGAAAATTAGGTAGCAGGCTAGCTCTGTGTTGTATGACAGTGGAGACAAAAAATAAGGAGTTTGTGAATTCATTTCATTAAGCTTCACTTTAGAACAGTGGTTCCAAACCTTTGGTCCTCCAGGTGTTTTTGACTTCAACTCCCACAATTCCTAACAGCTGGTAAAATGACTGGGATGTCTGAGAGTTGAGTCTAAAACACCTTGAGGACCAAAGATTGGGAACTGCTGGCGTAGAAGATGCAGGGATGGATTCCTAGGCTTGGACCGTACTTTTGGATGATGAGCTAAAGCAAATCGTAGTGGCAAGAGTTCAACAGCCTGTCCACATATAGAGTGTATTATTCTCTGACATATATACATATATAAATATAATGCTAAATACTTGCATGAGGGGAATATGTTGTTTACATGCAGATGTGGGTCATGGCCAAGAGAAGAAATATATCCATTTGGTTCTCTTAGGTGGTTATAGTAGGAATTTTGTTTTTGTTTTTTAAAAAAGGACGTCTTATTCATATCTGGAGTGTTTAAATCTGTTTAGAATGTCAGATTAGATAGTTGGTTTGAATTGCAATTGCTTAACCTTTTCTGCTCTTGATATTTTTTTAAAAATTATATCCACAGGTGAATACAATTTGCTGGAATGATACAGGAGAATATATTTTATCTGGGTCTGATGATACTAATCTTGCAATTACTAATCCATACAGTAGAAAGGTAAGATGCTTTCTGTTTTCTTACCCATTCCTCTGGGCATTCAGTATGTTACTTCTAAAAACATATTTCTGTTTTGTGATACATATATATCTGTGGCTCTCCTAGTTATGGATTTTTAAAAAGTATATTTTACATAAGAGAGTTGCTACAAAATACATCAAACCAAGCAGTACTATGTAAAGGAGATAACTTGGTATCATGAATTATTTCTTTTCGCTTTTCCACATATCCCGTACATGCTCTAGTACTAATTCTAGATCATTACCAAAAAAATATAATAATTCAAATTTCAGCTTCAGGCATAAAGTTAAATGTGTGGACAGGAGCAAGTAATTAATTACTATTTTGTCTAATCCATCTCAGAGAGGATTATAAAGATAGTAGTAGAATGTTCCTGATCTTTATAATTGGAAATAAATGTTTTTATTCTTTCTTATATAAATTAACTAGCTTTGGGACCCGGTGGTGCCCGGATTATTTGAAATGGGCTGAGGCCTAGGAAGCCTTAATGTCCATTCAGGCTGAGGCCTAGGAAGCCTTACTGTCCATTCAGGCTGAGGCCTAGGAAGCCTTACTGTCAATGCAGGCTGAGGTCTAGGAAGCCTTACTGTCAATTCAGGCTGAGTCCTAGGAAGCTTTAATGTCCATTCAGGCTGAGGCCTAGGAAGCCTTACTGTCCATTCAGGCTGAGGCCTAGGAAGCCGTACTGTCCATTCAGGCTGAGGTGTAGGAACCCTTACTGTCAATTCAGGCTGAGGCCCAGGGAGACTGTTAATTTAGGCTGAGGCCTAGGAAGCCTTACTGTCCATTCAGGCTGAGGCCTAGGAAGCCGTACTATCAATTTAGGCTGAGGCCTAGGAAACCTTACTGTCAATGCAGGCTGAGGCCTAGGAAGCCGTACTGTCAATGCAGGCTGTGGCCTAGGAAGCTTACTGTCAATTCAGGCTGAGGCTTAGGAAGCCTTACTGTCAATTCAGGCTGAGGCCTGTTGGGAAAAGTGCTGTTTTCACCTTTGGCTGGAAGAATGTATGTCTATTTTTGGGCCTAGCTTGTAATGCTAGTAGTGCTCTCAGTACATCAGGAAACTCTCTCTCTGTAGTGAAATCTGGGGCCTAGCTTGTAATGTTAGTAATGCTCTCAGTACATCAGGAAACCCTCTCTCTGTAGTGAAATCCTATTAGGAAATCAACATTCCATTTCCAACAGAAAAACTGTCTGGTGCCTTAGAGTGTAGGAGTTTTGTGGCTGGCCAATGAGAGTCTTTTATGCAAATAATCCCACAGTGGCAACCAATTGAAAAGCTGCCACATATTCCTCCGCACCTCCCGCCCTCCGCACCTCCCGCCCTCCTCACCTCCCGCCGCAAACACTGACTTTTACTATATACATAGATTGAAGATGTTGAACTAATAACCTTATTTTCTTAGGTTTTAACAACCATTCGCTCAGGACACAGAGCAAATATTTTTAGTGCAAAATTCTTACCGTGCACCAATGATAAGCAGATTGTGTCCTGTTCTGGAGATGGCGTCATTTTTTTTACTAATGTTGAACAAGATGCTGAAACCAACAGACAGTGCCAATTTACATGCCACTATGGAACTACCTATGAGGTATTGCAGTACAATATATTTCTTATTATTATAGAGCAAAAGTGCTGATCAGTAGCTATTTTTACTCTGTAATTACTTGTTGTAAAATTGGAACCAAATATATCACCTACTTTGTTTACATTCATCTCCTTGATTTAAGGCAATTACAGTGTAATGTTACCAATTTTAAATAGTTTTCCTCATCATTCATACCATAAAAGGAAAACCTTTTTTGAGCTTGAGGAATCACATTGCATTAAGGTTAAACTTCTAGGGCAGGGGTGCTCACACTCTTTTAGCATGCGAGCTACTCTTAAGCAACCAAGTCCTAAAGATCTACCTGCCCCCGCGCGCTCCCACCGCCGCTCGTGCTCCTTCTGCTGTTTTCCGCCGGCGCAGCGCTTCTTCCGCCTGCGGGGCATTGCAGGAAGGAGGAAGTACGAGGCGGGAGGGAGCACTCCGCCCTGCCTGTCTCGCCGGCAGAGGAGGCTGCACAGTTGCTTCTGGATGAGAGAGGCAGGGCGCTCCCTATGGAGGCCCCGCCTTGTGCTTCCTCCTTCCTACAATGCCCCTCAGGCGGAAGAAGCGTCGTCCGGGCGGAAGCAGCAGCAGGAGCGCGCCTTCTGCTCGAGTGGTGCTTGCGCCCGCAAGGCATTGCGGGAAGGAGGGAGCACGAGACGGGGCCTTCGGAGGGAGCGCTCCGCCCTGCCTCTCTCTCGTCCAGAAGAAGCTCCACCCTGCCTCACGCTCCCTCTGGAGGCCCCGCCTCGTGCTTCCTGCTTCCTGCAATGCCCCGCAGGCGAAAGAAGCACAGGGAGAGCGGAAGCCAGCAGCAGGAGTGTGCGTGCACGCAGGGTGTGCGCGCACATGGCAGGAGTGCCCCCTCTGGCTGCTGAGGCCCGACCGGATGAGGGCCAAAGATCGACTACTTGAGCAGCCCTGTTCTAGGGCTCTGACTCGGATTGTGGTTGCGCCTTTTTACAATGCCAGGATCATTGTTAAAAGTGAGCAAAACCTTCCATTTTTCCCCTGTTATAATCATATGTATTCTTTCCTGACGTGCATTTCATTTGGCCCTCCTTGTGCTTCCATTAATATTCTAGTTTATGTTTAGGTGGGCATCTAATTGTGGAAGTGGAATATTTTTTGTTCAGAAGTTTTCCTATCCCAATCTGTGCTCAGATGTTCAGTTTTATAATCTAGTACTGTGTAAATTAGGCCGTCTACCTATTTGCTAGGCTGTCACAGTCCAGCACCAACTGGAGGGCTGCAAATTGCCAATCCCATTTCAGTGACGCTTTTTAAAGTGTAGTTAGAATGGTGCTGCAATGTATGTACATATATGTACATATGGAAGTATATGATTGTGAACTATAATGAGGTCATATATCTAAACTTTTTAATGGAACCATTTGTGTATGTGTATTATGCCACTATAGTACGTCGACATATGGTGACCCCAAGAATGTTGCCGTTTTTTGATGTTGCTTTGTCATTTCCTTCCTCTGATACCTTTGTATCAGACATTTGTCGGTGGCTTCCCATGAGAGTACTAAAACTCATCCTGCTTAGATTCCAAGGTCAGAGAGGATCTGATGTCTTTAGGATAACCAAGTTTTTGTGCTTTATATAAAGAGCTTCATTCAAGTTATTATTTTTCTCTACATGCATAATTAATTCAGAGTCACTAAAGGAATTATACTATACAATTTAACAAATTTTCTGGCTATTCCATATTGAACAAGCTAATTCAAGTGTAGCACAGAATTGTGAAGGTTACGGGTGAAGAACAGAATAAACTCAAATCTTTCTTGGTACAGAGAACCTGCTATACAGTTCTTTGAATTCTGGCTTTATTGTTAAAATCTATTATAGTTGTTGCTGTACCTGATTGTTGAAATCGTTTACATCACAGATCATGACAGTTCCAAATGACCCCTATACTTTTTTGTCTTGTGGAGAAGATGGCACTGTGCGATGGTTTGATACTAGAATCAAGACAAGTTGCACGAAAGAAGACTGTAAAGACGTAAGAGATACCTCTATAGGATTGTGAATAAGGAGTCATATTGTTTTTAGGACATGGCCTGATTGGATGCTGCTGCTCAGGATTCTAGCACGGTGACCAAAATATAATAATACAAAGCTATGTAAATGAAAAATATTTTTTACATAACTTGGTTATCTGACGTATTATAATTTAAAGAATTATCAAGCAGTTTTTCACTCAAGATTTGAAAAGCTGGGATACATTTGTACTTAGCAGTAATTATATAATATGTGCCACAGTAGCTTGTTAGGGAACAGTATCTGAATTATGATATAAAACATTTGAATTGGGAATTAGTATAATGTACAACATTTCTATATAAGTATAATCCATTATACTTGTTTTTAAAATTTAGAAAGTGGATAATTAGATACACTTCTATAGCTCTCTTTTCCACATTATTATATGCTATATTACTAGTGCCCTTTTTATATTGTAGCTATTTTTAATTCCTAATCTGATTGAATTGCTCTTTACATCCAATTAGCTGTTAATGCAATCCTTCTAAACTTGCTTAGGCAATACTTGTCTCTTACTGGCTACCTCTTGATCTCTATTTCTACAAGAAATAAAAAAGTCAGATTAAAAATTGTGTTTACAAATGCAGGTTGTCCTTTAAATTCATGTTCATGTACCATGCTTTTTGTCTCTTGGGTCTCCTGAAATAGCCATTTGAACTTCCAGTGGTTAAATCTGTTCTAATAGGAACCAGATTAGTTCTTTCCAAAACATGATTAGTTAGTAGGATTTAATTTTAGGTTTTAATGTACTTCTTAAACAAATGCAGTGTTTTTCTTTTGTTCTAGGACATTTTAATAAACTGCCGGAGGGCTGCCACTTCTGTAGCTATATGCCCCCCAATACCATATTACCTTGCAGTTGGTTGCTCTGATAGTTCAGTGAGAATATATGATCGACGGATGCTTGGCACAAGAGCAACAGGTAAGAGAATGTTTGTACGACATTATAAAACAATTTATAATTTAAAGATTTCAACATCTAATTAGGCATTTAATAAAATATTTTCTGAAGGGGGTGGCTTGCAATTATTATTTATTATTTGTCACGTTTCTATACCGCCCCTCTCAGCCCGAAGGCGACTCGGGACGGTTTACACAGGCAGTCTCTGCCCTCAATATAACACAGCAACAAGACAAACCCTTCCCCCCCAAAACATAACACATATAATAACAATTTAACAATTAAAACATACAATTGCAGCCTCAGCGTCATGTTGAAATCAGTTTCCATCGCATCGTCATCATTCCATATATCCAATTAAGCCTTATATTTCATCAACAAATGCCTGCTCAAACAGCCAGGTCTTGTCTTTCATAAGCGTCAGGAGGAAGGGGCCAATCTGATGTCTTTAGGGAGGGCGTTCCAAAGCCGAGGAGCCACCACTGAACAGGCCCTGTCCCTTGTCCCCACCAGTCGCGCCTGCGAAGAAGGCGGGACCGAGAGCAGGGCCTCTCCAGATGATCTTAAACATCTCGATGGTTCATAGGGAGAGATGCGTTCGGACAGGTAAGTAGGACCCGAACCATTTAGGGCTTTAAAGGCTAAAGCCAGCACTTTGAATTGTGCTCAGTAGCAAACTGGCAGCCAGTGGAGCTGGCACAACAGAGGAGTTGTGCGCTCTCTGAATGCCGCTCCTGTTATCAACCTGGCTGCTGTCCGTTGGACTAGTTGCAGCTTCCGAACAGTCTTCAAAGGCAACCCCACATAGAGAGCATTGCAGTAATCTATACGGGATGTAACCAGAGCGTGGACCACCGTGGCCAAGTCAGACTTCTCAAGGTACGGGTGCAGCTGGCGCACAAGTTTTAACTGTGCAAATGCTCCCCTGGTCACCACCGAAACCTGGGGTTCCAGGCTCAGCGATGAGTCCAGGATCACACCCAAACTGCGAACCTGCATCTTCAGGGGGGAGTGTAACCCCGTCTAACACAGGCTGTAACCCTATGCCCTGTTCGGCCTTTCGACTGACCAGGAGTGCCTCTGTCTTGTCTGGATTCAATTTCAATTTGTTTGCCCTCATCCAGTCCGACACAGCGGCCAAGCACCGTTCAGGACCTGAACAGCCTCCTTAGTAGCAGGTGGGAAGGAGTGACAGAGTTGGACATCATCTGCGTACAGATGACACCGCTCTCCGAAACTCCGGATGACCTCCCCCAGCGGCTTCATGTAGATGTTAAACAACATGGGAGATAGTATTGAGCCCTGAGGAACCCCACAAGACAATGGTTGTGGGGTTGAACAGGTATCTCCCAATAACACCTTCTGAGATCGGCCCTCCAGAAAGGACCGGAGCCACTGCAAGACAGTACCTCAAGCCCCATCTCTGCAAGGCGTCCCAGAAGGATACCATGGTCAACGGTATCGAAGACACTGAGAGGTCCAGCAGAACCAACAGGGACACACTCCCCTGTCAAGCTCCCGGCGTAGATCATCCACTAAAGGCGACCAAGGCTGTCTCGGTACCATGTCCCGGCCTAAAACCAGACTGTGCCGGATCCAGATAATCCGTGTCTTCCAAGAATACTTGGAGTTGTGAGGCCACCACACGTTCCAGGACTTTGCCCAAGAAGGGAAGATTGGTAACAGGCCGATAGTTGACGAATTGAGTGGGGTCCAGTGATGGTTTCTTCAACAGCGGTTTTATAACAGCTTGTTTTAAGCTCGCTGGAATGCTGCCTTCCCGAAGGGAGGCATTAACCATCACCTTTACCCACTCAGCCAATCCCCCTCTGGCCTCCTTTAGAAGCCAGGATGGGCAGGGGTCTAGGATGCATGTGGTCGCTCTCATTCCTCCAAGTATCTTGTCCACATCCTCGGGTTTCACCAATTGAAATTGATCCATCAAAATTGGACAAGCAGGTGCTCCAGCTACATCCTCAGAGACTGCCGTTAACATGGTGTCCAGGCCGGAACAGATCAAAGAGACTTTATCCGCAAAGAATTATTATTACCATATTAATAAAAACTTTTACCTTTTTCGTAATGGCCCCAAGGACTGAAACGGAACTTGAAACAATAGATTACAAATAGGAATTTACAATACTTGGAATCAATGTGGTCACATCCCGAATAGATTACTGCAACGCACTCTACGTGGGGCTGCCTTTGAAGACAGTTCGGAAATTGCAATTAGTCCAGCGGGCGACAGCCAGATTACTAACGGGAGCTACATACAGGGAGCACACCACCCCCCTGTTGTGTCAGCTCCACTGGCTGCCTGTCCAATTCCGAGCTCAATTCAAAGTGCTGGTTTTGACCTTTAAAGCTCTATACGGTTCTGGCCCAGCTTACTTGTGAACGCATCAGCCGCTACGTCCCACCTTGTAATCTAAGATCATCCGGGGAGGCCCTGCTCTCGCTCCCGCCTACTTCTCAAATGCGGCTGATGGGGGCGAGGGAGAGGGCCTTCTCGGTGGTGGCTCCCCGCCTGTGGAATGCGCTCCCTATCAATGTACGATCCACCTCATCCCTCCTGGCATTCAGGAAAAAAGTAAAATCCTGGCTGTGGGACCAGGCGTTTGCACACCAGCACAAGGCAGCATTTTAGATGGGTTTTTAATGGAAGTGGATGAATAGGGCCAATGCTTTTATGGACAGAACATTGTTTTAATCTGGAATGAATGGGTATGATGCTAATGTAATTGTATTTTAATGTATTTTAATGTATTTTAATTGTTGAAGGGTTCTGGGGTTTTATATTGTTACTGTGTGGGCATCGAATTGTGCCTTACTGTAAACTGCTCTGAGTCCCCCCTCGGGGGTTGAGAAGAGCGGGGTAAAATCCTGAAATAAAATAAATAAATAAATGTCTTTTCTCAATAATGGAGGCATAACCATATTACATGACAATTGTAATTTAATTGGGAGAAGAATAAACTTTCTTTTGTTATTACTTTTATAACTAATGGGAGTATGGCCTCACTAAATTGTGGAGGAGGAATATCACATGGCCCAAGTCCTGGCTTTGAAAAAAAAAATCCTTGCTGCACATGAAACTAAATACATTATGAAGCCATGGCAGTATAACTTGCTAGGTTCACACAAACCAAATTTCCAATCTCCTAGTTAAAATACTAGAATTGCACCAAATATTACATATTGTGAACTGTAAAATGTTGATGTCTCAAAAGACTATGATTTAGACCAGGGCTGTACAACTTCTACCGGACCTTGGGCCGGAATTCTGGTCACTGATCACCTGGGGGGCCAAGCCCTGGCTCCACCCCTCCCCGGCTCCGCCCCCTCCCCCTCCCCACCCCCGGCATTGCATAAATATACAATTAAATATTATATAATTTAAATAAGGGGAGAGGGAGGGATGGATGGAACACATGAGGGGCATAAATATACAGAATATCAAGGCAGAAAATCCCACAATCTCTGCTTTGAACTGGAATATATGACTGTTCCACTGGCCACATTGATCAGCATTGAATGGCCTTGCAGTTGAAAGGTCTGTGTGCTTTCATTCTGCCAGTTTACCCCTGGCTGATTCCATTCAGTGCAAGTCATCAAAGTAAACTTAGGTAATTGCAAAGAATGTAAATAATTCTGGGGGAAGAAAAAGGAGGGGGAAAGGGGGTGGGAGGCCTTTCCTTGAGCTCCCCTCTCATTCAATTCCCCCTCCCTCCTTTTCTCCTCCCCCCTCTCCTATGGCTGGCCGGTTCTCTCCTTCTCATGAAAGAGACAGTTCATGAAACGCAAATGAAGGGGTCAGAAAGGAAGGGGCTTGTGTGTGTGTGTGTGTGTGTGTGTGTGTGTGTGTCTGAGAGAGCCAGAGAGATCTTCCCTTTGCGCTGGGGAGAGGTGTGCCCAGGGCAGGTCCCCCTCCTCTCTCTCTCTCTGTCACTCACTCACGCTCTCAGACACACTCCCTCACTCCCAAACCCCTTTTGCTTCCCTGGCGCTGAGGGCCTGAGCGCCTCCCAGAGGGCAGCAGCAATCCTGAGGAGGAGGAAGCGGCGCTGCCGAGGGGGAAAGCCATGCGGCCGGGTCGCTCTTCCTGTTTGCTGCCAAGGGGGCGGGGCCCGAGAGACGTCACTCCCTCCCTTTGGCCCCCTCCCTCAGGAGAACAGGAGGCGGCCAATAGAAAGCCAGGGGCGGGACCAAAAATAATAAAAAATGATTTTTTAATTGAAAAAATACTTTAAAAATATTTTAAAAAATATATTATTTATTGTAGGAGGGTAAGGGGCCGTAGCCAAGGGGCTAGGGGGGCGTGTACCCCCCCCCCCCCCCGCGGGCCGCCTGTTGAACAGGCCTGATTTAGATAAACATCAAATTGAAAACATTCAGATTTGTTTACCCTTGTGGAGGACATTTTATTCCATTCTTAATAAATTCCTTCAATTTACAGCCATGGCAAATAAAGATGGAAGCTAAATTCATACTCTTCATGTCTTTCTTTTGGCTTTCCATGATTAGCTGGTTTGCAACTGTCGCACTCCAGGAGACATGGGCCCTCTAAATGCACTCACACAACACCAGCACTTGAAATATAGTCATTTATTTAAATCAGGCAATATCCAATAAAATGCAGCCAAGAATAAAAGGGTAAAAGGAAAAAAGCAATCAATAATCCACACAAGAATGTTCCAGGAGCCAAAAGCAAAACAGATGATATAAAATATCCAATAAATATCCAAGAGAATCAATGTCCCAAAAACCCCAAGCTAGAAATTTCAAAAGTGAAGCAGAATCTTACGTCCATGAACATGAATATAAAACTAAGCCAATCTGCAAGAATTATCCATTAACTAAGTTGCCAGAAGTCTGATTTTCCCCAAGCATGCTGAACTATATATCTAAAACTAAAGTTCTTTCATTGGCTTTCTGAGGCCACAGCAAGAACCAAGGCATTGAATCTGCCAATTAACATTCCTTCTATGCGAGGCTTCAACCCACAGGTGTCTTATCTTTCAACTGCTCTGACTTTAAACAGGCTAGGTCCCAGGAGAAACTGAACTCCCTTCATCTACTTTCCCAAAACACTGTCTTTGCAAATTTCCATCCCACAATCCCCGAAGCCAAAGGCCCAACAGGAACTGTTGCAAATAGGTATTAGACAATTTATGATTTTGATCATTAGGAGTCATATACTTATTGTTAAGTATTGCAAAGCAAAATAATTTCCCTTCTTTTTTTAATGTAGGTAATTATGCTGGCCGGGGTACTACAGGACTGGTGGCACGTTTTGTTCCTCCACACCTTAACAACAAATCCTGCAGGGTAACATCTCTCTGCTACAGTGAAGATGGACAAGAAATTCTTGTCAGCTATTCTTCAGATTACATATACTTGTTTGATCCCAGGGATGACACAGCTAGAGAACTTAAAGTTCCTTCTTCAGATGAGCGAAGAGAAGAAGTGAGTATTTCATGATGACTGTGGTAATATGTTTGATTGCAACAAATATTATGTATTTAATCTAGAATGAATCTAGTTAATTTCTTTTCATTGTAAAATGGTATTTAATATTTCTTCCGGTTTTGAATGCTCTTTTTACCCTTAAGAGTGAAAAAAACCCTGAAAACATAAGATTGGACACAACTAGAATTAATGTCAAGGGGAAATCTTTACTATTTATTACTTTTAGTGCTAAGCATTGTACAAAATGTTTACACCAGCAAATCTTGTACAGTGACTCACATATACAACCGACAAACAGAAATGGAAGAGAAGAAGAAAAGAGTAATTGCAGATGTTATACGAAAGCAGAATTTATAGAACAGATCTTGTAACCACAAGATGTGGTTGATTAACCACATCTTTTGGTGATTAACCATACAATTTTATATTGCTGCTACCCCTCAACGTTTGTCCTTAGAGTACACCTCCCGCTCTCCTGTATGAAGACCCTTCTCAACCCCACTCTTGAAGAGTTTCTCCCTCACAAATAATCTGCTCCATCCCTAACTCCATGTTTTTAGCTTTAGTATTTTATTCTGTACATGCGGCCTGCTCACTGTTACTGTGTTATGAATGATTTTATTTTAATTTTATATTGTTTGCTGTATTTTTATGTTTTATCTAATTTATCATGCTATTGTTTGTGTTTTTGACTTCATTTATTGTATTGTGTTGTAGGGCTTGGCCTCAGGTAAGCCGCCATCGGGGAGATGGTGGCGGGGTATAAATAAAATTTATTTATTATATTATTTATAAGATGTTGCATCTTGGTACTTTGATGTTATAAAAAAAGGTTAGTTATCTGAACAACAATAGAATGTATAGAATATTCCTGTGGCACAGCAGTTCTCGTTCGTGCCTGGAGGGCAAGGAATAGGTCCTGGGGTTCCTTTAGCATTAGGGCCTGCAGCAGCAGAGGTGGATTCGGAGGATGAGCTAGATGACTGGGGTGAAGCACAGGGCCCTTCGGATGGGCCGCAGTCTCCCACAGAGAGCTTGGCATGGGATGAAATGTGCTTTGGGCCCAGCTTAGATTCTGATCACCAGGTGGAGATGGGAAGCAGCGAAGGGAGTTATGAACACCCCGGGGGGAGGAATTCCCAGGAGCCCGAGAATGTAAACATGGACGAATCCGAGTGGGAAAGTGCCAGGGAGGAAAGTTCTCAGGAAGATAGCGACACAGCTGCCGAGAGGCAAGGTCGCTCCTTCGATAGGAGACGAGACATCGAGTCTAGCAGGAGGGCTTGGTCGAGGGTCCTAGACCGACCGAGGTCCGTGAGCAGAGATTGGAGACGCAGGAGCCTAGAGCGTCGCGGACCTCGGCCGACGGATTAAGTATAGGGTCCGTGGGAACGCATCCTCAGTTCTCCGGCCACGTCTTTCCTGAATAGGCGTGAAGCGGAGTGGGACCACTAGCCAGCCGTGGTCATCAAGCCTTGCCTTGCATTTGCCTTGTTCCTGAGCTGCATTGGTTTGCGGAGCCTTGTCCTGTTTCCTGATCCGCATTGGATTGCGGAGCTTTGCCACGCTTCCAGCTTCTTTGCTACGTTACTTTGGACTACCTTGCTTATTACCTTTTGGACACTTTCATATTATTGGACTATTTACTCTTTGGAACTGTTTTTATACTCAATAAAGTAGTTAGCCTTCAGTACGTCTCTGTGTGTGTGATTAAGGGGCCCGCCAGGTCTGTGATCGTGACAATTCCTGTAACAGGTACTTAACTAACAGTGTGTTAAACACATCTTTTCCTTGCAGCTGATATATTTTGATGACAATAACCAAAATCATTTTTACACACAGCATGGCCTGTGCAGTTTCTCATTAACTGCAAGGGAGATATGGCTAGCTTGCCTTCTGTATTTTAAAGAACAGTAAAATCCACTGCCTTTATTAAAGGACTCCTTAAATTAGATGAGAAAAATCCTTAATTGTTTAGTATAAATGACAACCAAGCTTGAGATTGTCATGATATATGTGTATTTTAGATATCTTAACTTGTGAACTGGCTGTCCAGGGCTGTTAGTTGGTTCCATGACACGGCTGCTGAAACCTTCTAGAGCAGTTCACCAATACAAAATTCTACTCTAGATTTAGAAGTGGCCATGTGTTGATAACAGAATGTTTCCTTGAGGACAGAAATAGCAACATGAAGAGTTCATCTGGCACAATTTGTAAGAATCCCTTCCTACTACTTCACAAATATATTCTGCCATGCATATGACCAAGAAGGGGGACTGATTTGAACAACTTGCATGTAAACACACACACACACATTCATATATCACACACACAGTGTTTGTTTGTTCACCAACCCCCCTCCAACAATTTTAGAGCTTTTTAATGAGATTTTAAGGACTTAATGTGTTTGTAATTGTGTTACATGTGGTTTACTTCAGTTGTTTTATAATTTATTGAGTTGTTTCTGATTTGTTTATATATTATTGTTGTGGTTCCTGCCTTTGTTTGTTGGTTGGCATTTAATGTTTGCCACTGTGTATTTTGTTTTGAACCATCCTGAGTCCCTTCGGGGAGATAGGGCAGGCTATAAATAAAGTTTCACTTAACTTCATTTCATTGTGTACAATTTTCATGCAGTGTGTATGTATATATGTGTGTGTACACACACACACAGTCTTCATGTAGAAATACTGTATTTTATCATCTTTCTATATACGAAATGTGTGTTCTTACTGTATCCCCTTTTTATCTCTCAAAATTGAAATGAGATAGTGATTAGAATTCAAGTAACCATGCATTCATATGTACTTAGTATTTACATTTTTAAAAATATAATCCCTTGTGGTACATTGCAAATTCTGTTTTAAAGGTGCTTTAAAATTTTATAGTTGAGAGAGACAAAACTATGTTCAAAGCTTTGGAAAAATTAAATATGTCATGTTGCCATGTACACTTCCTTACTATGTGTTCTCTGAATCTAAAGAGGTTATCTGGACTTGTGAAATGATATGTACCGTATTTGTTCTTGGCAGTTCTGAAACCCCCCGACACATGCTGCTATATTTTAGTACCAGAATTAAGAAAACAATCCTGCTCTCACCTACCTGGTTATATTTTGCTGAATTCATTGGAGTTACCTTTTGAATAGTCATACATAGCTTTGCACTAACTTTTCCCACATTCTACTTCATTTTTACCTAACACAGGGGGCAATATTTTGATGGCTGTATCATTTATGAATTAGTTCATTAATTTTTTGGATACATAGTTATTATTTGTTTAGAATATTTTAATCTCATCTTTTGGTCTGAAGGGCAAATGTCAACAGGAAGTCACATGGAAATTCAGTTATAAATATAAAAGAGGTACTCAATTAAAAAAATATAAAATGAGAACAGAAAGCAAGCAGACATTAAACAGTGAGTAGGAGAGTAGAGATGGAACTGACTGAAGATAAAATAGAAAAGAAATGTTTTAACCTCTTTGAATGCCAGTAATGAGGGTATTTTCAGGCACTTTAGAATAGTACTACCAATTCTTTCACCATTCCTTCAAGGCTAAACATCCTAATTATTAGAAAATTCTTATATGGATAGAGACCTTTTGGGTCTGGTACCATCCGTAAATAAATGACTATTCATCCTTTCCATCTTACTCCAAATTTTATTTCTAAACTAGTGCTTGTTATTAGTAATGGAGTAGATGAGACTGAACAAACTGAAATTTAATCCAGAAAACATAGATTTGCTCAAATAAATCAGGGAATGGGGATTTAATCTGTGCTGGATGACATTAGACTCCCCAAAAAGACAAAGGTTTACAACTTAAGCAAACTGATAGCACCGAAGTTTAGATTTTCTGAGGAACCATACAGTATTCCCTCACTTGAATCTGTTTTGAGTTTTCCTCTCCCAGATACATATGGTGGGAACACAGGAGAAGGCTGCCAGTTCTGGAAATCTGTTCTTAGAGAGTCTACTATAGATTCTACAGTGGTGTTCTTCTGAAAGCAAGCTTGGTCTAGTATTTGATAGCTGGCTGCTTATGGGGAAAGGCTGTTCAGCAATGTGCTATATTCTCCATGTTTACTGCTTTTAAATAATGTTAAATTAAAAGCTTTTAAATTGAATTCAATCACCAATTTAATGAGATTCTTACCTTTATGTCTTTTTTTTGTAAAATGAACTTTTATCTGTATCTGTTTTAAGTTTTGTAAGAGGTTTGGAGGCCTAGGGCTGAGAACAAGTCAGGGTGAATTAATGTGGTTGTGATAATGGTGACTGACAGTGATGATGTTTCCATTTTAAAACTCCTTGCTTGTCTTTATTTTTCTAGTTACGGCAGCCACCTGTCAAACGTTTGCGACTAAGAGGAGACTGGTCAGATACTGGACCAAGAGCAAGACCTGAAAGTGAGAGAGAGAGAGATGGTAATGTGTTTTGGAGGGGTGGGGGTTAGTTCCTGATGTACATCAAAATGTTCTATTTGTCCAGTTTTATTAACGTTATATTGTGCTGCTGTGCATTTTTAGAAACACTTGACAGTTCGGGAGTTGGCCACAGCTTAGTATAGTGCATTTCCCTCTTTTTTACTATTAGGAAAAAAATGTAAAAGAGGTAGTAGGTTCTTAAGTGACATGACAGAGTAGAAACATGTTGCCTTGCTGTTGTAATTGTTTTGAGAGATAATATGTCATATTAAGCCTTACATAATATAATATCGTTGTTTATTTTACAAAACCTGAAAATCGGTATTGTTGAAGTTTTACTTTAGATATTCCAACTGCATTTCAGTTTAGGCTCATTATATTTATTTTTACTTTTCTGTTAAAAATATACAAAATTTCAAAATAACAGAAGCAAAAAAGTACTGTGCTGCTTTGCAATAAAAACATTAAGTTCTCTGTTTGTATATAGGTGAACAGAGCCCTAATGTTTCATTAATGCAAAGGATGTCTGACATGTTGTCAAGATGGTTTGAAGAAGCAAGTGAAGTTGCACAGAGCAACAGAGGAAGAGGACGGTCTCGTTCTAGAGGTGAACGCTTTTATGAGTCTTCAAAAGAAAATCCCAAGGGATTTTTATATAATAAAATATTTTAAGGCTACAAGCCAAGAAGTGTCACATTCTCTTAATGTGGTGTGCTAAAGACCCTGTGTCTAAGAAGCAGAATGCCTCACTGGTCTTCATTTTTAACAAAAGCAAATTCTGCTCTTGTTAAAAGGTGGAACTAGTAGATCAGATGTCACCGCTGCTGGTACTGTCCTGGCAAGTTCTGAAACAGAGGCCCAGATGGAAGTCGATGGTCCTGAACAGCTGCAGTCATCGTCATCTACAGTGTCAGCTCAAGCTCCCTCAACGTCTTCCTCAACAGAAAGTCCCCCTTCTACATCCTTATTGTCATCTCCTGATAACGAACAGAGACCTTCCTTGGAGACTCCTGCACCCCCTACGCTCCCACAGTCTGGTATGCTACAATATTAAGTGTCTCCTTTAGAATTCCATGGATATCTCATATATATAGATATGTCATATGTTTGCTATAATTAAATGCATATTGTTTTGGAATCCACCTTGGGTTCCACTCTTAGATGGCATACAATTGTAACAAAGAAAAACACAACAAATCTGTTTATTTGACTCTTAAAAAATCTCCAGAAGGGAAGATGAAGTGCCATTACTTATCTTATAGTTTTTAAGGCTACATTTTTTAAAACCAACTCAGAGTTTAGCTGTAACTTGCCACAACATAGTTAACTGTTGTGTCCTGCCTCTGAAATAACAGGGGACAAAATATTTATTTGCAGTATTTATGTTCTGCCCTTTTCACCCCGAAGGGGGCTCAGGGCAGATAACCGAACACATATATGGCAAACATTCAGTGCCGTTAAACAGATAGGACAGATCACAGAACACATATACTGTATGGCAAGCATTCAGTGTCATTAAACAGATAGGACAGATGATAGATAGATGTATAGAGGCATTTCTCCAACTTTGGCATCCTGGAGGTTGTGCTTGATTCTGGCCACAATGTATGTGTGTGTGTGGGGAGGAGGGGGTGCTGTCGCTCCATCCTCTGTTGAAGAGCCCTTGAGTACAGACTTCCTCCTTTCTTTGATATGGTATTTCCTTTTTATGGTGCCATAAAATACCTCCCCACTTGGGCGGTACCTAATTTATCTACTCACAGCTGTTTTCGAACTGCTTAGGTGGACAGTGAGCTGGGCTGAAGATCAGGCGCTCACCCTGACCCGGGCTTCGAACGCCCAACCTATTTAGTTCTCTTCTCCCCTCTTTCTAAATTAATCGAATCTCTTAAACCCAAAGTAAATTCATCTTGTTACTTACATTTGTGAGAATTGACATTGCAAACTCTGTAATACCACAAAAAAGTGGAAAGGTTGAGTGAGAGCCAAAACAGTATCTTAGAGCAGTTTTAGCATGTTCAGTGAAATTAATGTTGATACAGATGGCATATCGCAAACTTCAAATTCCTTTCATTTTAAGGGTTTCTTGATATGTAGCATACAGACATAATTGTTTAAGAAATCTGAGCACAAGTCCTTTCTATATATATATCTTGTAAGCCGCTCCGAGCCCCCTAAAAAAATATTGCGCAGGTAGAACTAGTTCTCTGATCTTGGCTATTGCTGTTGGCTTTGTTATGGTACTTCTTGGTCTCTGTGACTCACACATATAGGACTTGTTCCTACTCAGACCATCTTTGGAACGTTCTACAGCTGGCTCTTTACAGCTGAGGGCACACTCACCATTATCACAGATTTTCAGTATGGTTTCCTTGGCAGACTGCTGCTCTGTGCTGCACCTCTATGTAACACCTCTCCTTCTTTTCTAGCTTTATTTATTCCTTTCAAATAAGTTATTTCAGTGTGTTGTGGCTGTTACAGTCAAACTTTTCTGAATAATATGCAGTCTTTTCCTTAAAAGATAAGTAAATTCCATTTCAAAATATGTGCCCTTAAGATTTGCTTAAAATGTCTTGTCATTGATTAGACTCAAAGGGGTTAAATTTTACTCAAGTTTTAGGCAAATGATTTATTAGAGTTATGGTGCATAACAGAACAACAGATCATAGCAGATATCAAGTAACAATAATTTTGATATACGCGCATATCTACATTAGTCAAACTAGTTTTCTCTGACACTTAAATGCATATTAAAATCGGTAACTTAAAACACATACTTTAGTCTTGCTATTTCTACGTGCAAATTTGTTATTTTGTATTGTTATTCACTATTTTCAGTCTGTACTTTTTGAAAGCAGCATTTGATCAAAATGTCAAAGGTGCAAGCAAATATAGATCACATTGTTTTCGCTGAAATGAATAATAGCTTTTAAAGAAGGCCTCCTGCTTTTAAAAGTGAGAAATAAAATATTAGTTTAAAATATTGGATTATATCAAGTGATGCAATAACTTGTATCACTTTGCTTTCTCTTACCCAACAGTTTTTAGTGATCTGTATCCTTACCCAATTAGACCCTTCATCCCTGCTGAAATATTTCTGCCTTGATTTGGGAGAGTCTGAAACAGAATGGGATGTGTCAGGGCTAAAACTAAAAGAGAGATCTGATACAGATATGGATGGTTGCAAAAATTGGGTACCCCAAATTGTATGAACAGAAGCACTTTCTGCTTAGGTAAATTAAATTGGGCATAACCCATTTTCTGCAATATTTCTCTTTCTTTAAATCATTTCCTGCAGTACGTCTACCATCCACAAAATACAATCTTCTAGTGGTAACATTTTAATATACCCACAAGAGAAGAATGGTGGAAATGGAAAGCTGCAGATGTATAGATTGAGTCACTTATCCATGTAGCAGTTGCCCAATCTAGGTACCTGTTTTGCATAATGAAATTGCATAATGAGTTACAGTATACACATACTCTGCTAGCAGATGCTTCTCTCACTTTTCCTATCACTCCCTTTCTGTTTCTGTATTTGGGAGGAAAGAAAGCAGCCCTCACCTAACACACTTTGAGTAAGGCTTCCTATTTGAGCATTTGTCTTAAGATCACTTCTTTCTTTCATTGTATTTCATACATTCCTTTTCTATATCCTATATATTTTGTATTCTTAAGGAGTATATATTAACATTTTATATAAAAATCTGTCCGTTAGAAATTAAAAAACAGGACTGAGATGTCAGTTATCATTTTTGAGAGCTTCACTAGTCACGCTTCAGGTCTCTCCCCTCCCTGTTACCACACCAGTGAGCTAAGTCAAATAAAGATTTTAAAACAAGGTGCCATCCATTGGATCCGAAAGAAATCATCATTTGCTTGTGTTTCACACCATCCTAGCTTTTTATTTATATTTTTCTTCACTTAATTGTTTATATGATTGTGTATTGGGTGGAATTGTGAAGCTTAAATACTGAACTTCATAATCCCTATAATTAAACCCACATTTTGTATCCCAGCTAATATTAGTAACCTGTTTTTGTTTTTTGAAAAAAGGAAATTTGCTGCTTTTATTCCTCTATTTGGTATCTGTTGCCTCACACTTTAGCCTTTATGTTCTTTTTATCCTATGTTCTATGTCTGTTTCTTTTTACACCCTTTTTTTCCTGTCTGTCAGAATTAATGGCGCCCGAGTTAGCTATACTTCGTAGGGGTCTGCAGCGCCTGAGGCTTAAGAAGGCTGAACAGCAGAGACAGCGAGAGCTAGCTGAGGGTTCAGCACAACAGTCCTGCAGCTCTGATCAGCCTTCCCCTAAGGGCTCCTCACAGGACCCTCAACCTACAGGTTGTCATTTGTCAAGGTTTATTAAGCAGCTGGTGTAGTAACATAGTTTGTGCTGCTATTGTTTGCTGAGATGCTTCCCCCTAAGATCAAAACAGTGAATGCAGTTGCTGCTTGTCTATTTTTTTGTACCCAGTGGTGTTTATCATCACACTGTTACGGATTAACTAATACTTGGCTGCAGCATTTCTTAACATTTTTTTCTTAAGTGTAGTTAATGAATGATATAATCCAATCAAAAATAAGGACTTATATTCAGCCGTAACAATATGGACGTTTATTCTATCCATCTTAATGGCATTATAAGAACTAACTAATTTAGTGGTTCCCAGTGTTTAACTGGGGTTTAATTCATTTCCTGCAATGGAAGTTTCATACTTTACCTGTCTAAAAAAAATCATATTAGCAATTTTCCTAGGGAAAGTAAACGGCCTTGTCCTGCCTGAAATGAGACATTTTAAGCAGCTGTTATACATCAGTCAGAAGGAAGAGGCCTTTCTTCAGCTTGGTCACTGCGAAATCCACACCTGTGGTATTTCCTGTGTCCATGCAGCTGATTCGGATCCTTATTGAAAAGGTTTTGCCAAATCAGGGACTCCAGCCCCGCCCATCCACTTCAGTAATAAGGCCAGGCAGCGGGGCTTGAGGCCTTAGTTCCTTTTGTCCGCAAAAGCAGCAACAACTCGGTGTTCTCTACTCTTCTAAAATAACTATTGGTTTGACTCAAGGACTCCAGTTTGACTACTCTTACAGACTGCAATTCCAACGTGTGTTCTGGGACCTTTGTTTATCCTATTCAGGCCAGTATGGCATTTTCTTCAACTTTGAAATGTATGGCATATGGGGGGGGAAGTTGCTCCAGGGTGACTCCCACCCCCCTTTGTGTTTCTTGCCAGTGAGATAACAAACCCACTCCCTCCCTTCAAGGTGCTGCGTCCTCTGAGACGCAGTAACTTACCTTCTTTTTCTTCTGTTCCCCTAGCTTAGAAAGCGGGAGGGAAGAAGACTTTTAAACAGCCTACCACCCCTTTGCAGAACCAGGAAGTGGCAGAGCTTGTGCCAACGAAATGCCACTGCAGCGAGATGCCACTGCAACAAAATGCCACAGCGGCATGCCTCTCAGCTGTTTCTATCGTTGGAAGATAGCTTGCTCACACTGCCCATGCTTTCCCCTGCCCCATTTACCCCAGCAGGCAGTGGACGCTGTAGCGATCCCTGCCATGCTTTTGCCCCCCTCAGAAGAGGGGAGGCTCAAGGCAGCCGCGTCACCTGTGCGAGTGATGGCTAGCCAAGGCTTTAGGGCTCAGCCCATGGAGTATAAATCCTTGGAGGGGCCCTTGGGCTACCATCCTCCCTCTGCATCTTGCCGCCTGAGAGCTGGAGTGACAGCTCAGAATGTAAATACTGTGTCTTTTGGGCCCCATCTGCCACTTGGCCCATGCCTCAACAGGTAGGTTGGTACTATTTTGAATAGGCACCATCTGCGCCCTCCTTTCCTTCTCAAGGATTTGGAGTCCCTTCTTTTGGTTTTCAGGGGTTTAATAAGATTTTTCCCCAAGCTCATTCTGCTGCTTCCTCTCAGCCACAACCAATGAGTCTGTTGCAGATTCTGACTCCTATGAGGAGCTTACATAGGGAATGAGTCACCTTATTTTTCCTCCTTAATTGCTCATCTGGCTCATTTCCTTCAGTTGCCTTCCATATCTTCTTTTGATACACCAGTAGAGGAGCTGCTTTTCTCGATTGAGCAACTGCAGAAACAAGCTCCTAGTACAGTTCTCCCAGCAGTTCCATACTTGCTTAAGCTTGCAATAAAAAAACCACCCAAAAAGCAGCTCCTGCTTCTGTGGCTGAGATTTCTAAGTTTGTAAATGTGCTTTACTGCATAGGCACCTCTTCAGCAGAGTGCTTAGTTAAGCCTACTAAACCGAACTTTATTGTGGTCAAAGTCATTCAATCCAAGAAAGCTAAGAAACCTCAAGCCAGTCCACTGTGGTAAGAAGATCCACACCACTGCTGGCCTGCTCACTTACATGATTCATTACCATGCTTGTATGGCAGCCTATCAGGTTCTCTTATGGGATAACTTAACACCTTATTTGGATCTCCTTCCATTACAGCATCAACAGATCCCAAGGGCTTTCTGTTAGGAAGCTCTCACCTTAGCTTCTCACCAGAAATATATGACTAAGCAAAGCACCGATGCAGCACACAAGATGTTTGCTGCCGCAATGGCCATCTGCCACCATGCTTGGCTGAAATCATCTACTCTCTCTAAAGAAGGCAGAGCAATGGCAGAGGAATTGCCCATGGCAGAGCATAGTCTGTTTCATCCTGATACAGACCCTCAGTATGCACAAGATTTGACAGGCTGCTTCTAAGTTTGACTTTTCACCACAATCTTTTTCCCACCTAGATTTTGGTGGCCAGCCCACCAGCTTAATTATCATCAACCTTCATGACCTGTTTCCTTCAGGCCTCAGCAGGGCCAGAACTCTAGGGCCTCTGTACCCGGGAGACTTAATTTTTCCACCAGGGGCGACAACAAACTAAAGGGAAAGAACAAAATCAGGACCAACAGCATTTTTAGCATCTTTTTGTAGCTTCACTACGTCATTTTTAGATGCATGGTGTCAGATCACTTCTGACTCAAGGGTTTTGGAGATTATGGAGCATGTTTATGCTATTGAATTCCTTGAGCCGGCCCAGTAGGGACTGTATTGGCCCCTCTTCCTTCTCCTGTGTTATGGCAGGAGGTGCTTCCTTTGCTTCAGAAAGGAGCAGTAGCTTCTTTACATCCTTCTATATTTACTTCTTTTTTCCTTTTTCCCAAATATGTTTTGGTTTTCAAAAAAGGCAGTGGGATTTGGCCAATTTTTGACCTAAGAAAACTTAAGGCATATATTGCATATAGCAAATCTCAGTTTCCCATCGTGGTCAGCTGTGAATAGCACTTACGGTAATACCCTCTGCGCTCGCGCAGGCAACTGGAGATCTCGAGACTTCGACAGTTAAAAGTCTACAGTTGGCCCCGCGCACTCTCCCCGTCACTATAAATAGCCCAAGCGAGGGGCCAACGGCCAGTTCTCTTCTTCCGCCACAAAGAGGCATCACGGAGACGAAGAGACAGAAATTTAAGACAGTTTATATACAAAATTAATATTACTAAGAAGATAAAACATGGCTACGTCTTCCTTTAAAAGGTGTGCATCGTGCCCAAGTAAAATTCCAGATAACGACGCACACAAAGAATGTTTGGCTTGCCTGGGAGAGATCCATCTCTCCCAGAACTGTGATATTTGCCAGGCCTTTACTCCTCAAACAAGGAGAAACAGAGAGCTACGGGTAAAAGCGGCTCTTTATGAAAAAGCTGTGCTGCTCCTTGCGACATCCTCAATGAACATGGGGCAGCAGGAAGAAATTCCATTTAAAAAAGACTCTAAAAATGGCTTACCTGAAAATAAGCTGAAGATCAAGCTGCCCCTAGATACAAAGAAAGCAAAAATAAAGAAATCCAAGCCTTGAAAACCGGCTCAAAACCCGCCCGCGAGGGCAGAGAAGGAGCCGAATCAAGCACCGCCCATGAGGGCGTCGACGAAAGAGGCTGAAGCAGTTAATCTGCATAAGGGCGAGGGGGCGACCCCTCTAGCACCCTTTGAGACAGCCCAGGACGACACGTCATACGACACTCCTCCTAATAGACCCTCATGTAGCGGCCTAGGCAAGGCAAATGCTTCGAGCTCGGCTCCTCCTATCCCATCCGGGCCATTTGGAACGGGCTTGTCTCCAACCTTCCGAGCCCGAGAAAGCCCGAATGCCCGAGCTCGATCCCGAGGCAGCCCGAATGCCTCAGATCGAACCCGAGCACGCGCTCCATCTCGGGAGTCCCTCGACGTCATCCAGTTCCACCTCCACCTCATCTTCCTCCTCTAGTTCTCCACAAAGGAGATCTAGGAAAAAGCATAAGAAAAGGAGGAATAAAGTTCGAAGCACAGAAGGACATCCACAGCACATGCCCATGGGTGGTCAACAATGGCAAGGGTTTCCTCCAGCCTTTTGGCAAGCATTAGCTATGCAAGGCTGTATGTGGCAGCAATTCCAACAAGGCCCCTATTACTATAAATAAAAGTTTGCTGCCTAATACTATTCCTGTCATTAATCAGAAAAAGAAACAAAGTAACAATGAACAAGCCAGGCTTATAGTGCAGACAATGCCAGTAAACAATAATAGAGAAAAGACTCAGGCAACTTCTTCAAGGTACTTAGCGGCGAATCAACCCCTTACTACACCAATTCAACATTCCCATGATCATGACATAATGGATGAGGATGATTCCCAACATCAATATGTATGTGGGGAAGACTCTGAAGCTTCAGAGGATGAATTGATTACCATCACAGAGAATGTTAAAGAGCAAGAGAAAGGGACTGTAGTCGAAGATGACATGGATAAACTTTCAGAGATAGTGCAAAGAATGATAAGAGCATTGGATCTACCAATTCCTAAGCCACCAGAAGCAGTAGAGGACTTTATGTTCCCGGCAGAACAACAAAACATCCCAAACAATACATTACTACCGGCATTACCATTCTTACTGAAATTAGCCAAGGTGCAAGGTGTTGCACCATTACTAACCCCAGCACTACCTAAGAAAGTAGATAGCCTTTATAGAATTGACTTTTGTCTTCTGCAGATTGGGCGTACCGGCCACAACAGCCAAACACTGTGATAGCGGAAGTGTGCCAAGGCAAACGCCCAAAGAAGACAAACATGACACCTGCCGAAAAGGAAGGTAGGAAATTAGACATCATTGGAAAGAAAACCCATATGGCGGCAGGCCTCATTGTAAGGATGGCACACTTTGCAACCTACATGAGTGCATATCAAACATTCTTGTGGGAAATGATGTCTCCCTTCATCGATCAAGTATCGGAAGAGGATAAACATACACCATTATCTTTCCAAACAGAGGCACTCCTGTTAGCTAAATACCAAAAGGAGTTTGCAAAACATATGGCGGAATCAGGCGGTAAAATATTCGCCATAGCAACATCTATACGCCGCCATGCATGGCTTCGCGCGTCCTCCCTATCCGAGGAACATAGGGCGATAGCTGAGGAACTTCCGATGCATGAAGATGGTATCTTCAACCCGGAAACGGAGGACAAGATTAAACATACACAGGACATGAAGAAGTCCATGCAAGTCATCGGAAACCAAAGACAGGGAGGAAATCAACAAAGAGCCAGATGGCAATCATCGTTGCCTTATTACTGAAGGAATACGGGTAACTATTATGGCCAGCAACGCCAAAGGTTTCCCCAGAACAACAGACAATTTCAGCAGAGGAAACCACAACAGTATGGCTTCAAGGGTCGGTTCCAACCTTACCCAAACAAGCCAGGCCGAGGAGGAGGAAATAAGCAGCGTCTTTGACATTAAGACATTGCCTGTTAAAGGGCGAGTTGCCCTAGGGCCAGTAGCCCAAGTTCAATTTCATAACTTGTTACTTTCTTCTTGTTGTGTACAAGAGAGCATTTGCTCTGTGTTAGACCCACAGCAACAGCCTTTTGTTGATCGTTTAAGTTCATTCCATGAGGTCTGGTCTTCAATAACAACAGACTCATGGGTGTTGAGTATAGTTAAAGAGGGATATAGAATAGAGTTCAACGACTTACCACCTGTTGGACAAGTGAAAGTTACATCCCCTTCACCCCCATTACTGGAGGAAATAGATAAATTGTTGTGTAAAGGAGCTATATCCCCAGTATATTCTGAAAGTTTCAGTCAATGTTTCTTTTCTAAATATTTCTTGGTTTCAAAAAAGGGAGGTGGCCTACGGCCAATACTAGATTTGAGGGGAGTAAATGATTTCATAACTCCTAAGAAATTCAGAATGGTCTCCCTAAAAACAATTCTACCACTGCTAAATAAAAATGATTGGTTCGTAACAGTGGATCTTAAAGATGCTTATTTTCATATATCAATTCATCCAAGTCATCGGAAATTTCTAGCATTTAGTGTGGGATCACAGGTGTATCGGTTCAATGTTCTGCCATTCGGACTTTCAACAGCACCAAGAGTGTTCACAAAGTGTATGGCAGTAGTAGCAGCCCATTTACACATGAAGGGGATCATGGTATACCCATATATTGATGACTGGTTGATAGTGAGTAGGAATAGAAATGAGTTATTAGAACACACCAGGTATACTCTTTCCTTTCTCCAGTCCCTAGGTCTCATAGTGAACTGGGAAAAATCCAGCCTCATCCCAACACAGAAGATTCAGTTCATTGGTGCGCAGCTGGATTCCGTGGAGCAGAAAGCAACGTTACCGTCCGACAGATTCCAGAATCTTCAGAACATTATTTTAACAATAATAGGCGCAAGGACTGTAAAAGCAAGGGACATTCAGGTGCTGCTGGGCCACATGGTGTCTACAACGGCAGTCACCCAGTATGCAAGACTCAGGCTCAGACCTTTACAATCATGGTTCCTGTCTGTTTACAATCCCTTGCACCAATGTCCCTCAACCCATCTGGATCTACCAGAGGGAGTATGCAATTCACTACACTGGTGGATGAACCACAGCAATGTTTGTACGGGCATGCCCTTTCATCTTCCCACTCCAACGAGAGTATTGACTACGGATTCCTCCCTCAGGGGTTGGGGGCCCCATGTAGACCACTTAACAGTACAAGGGAAGTGGACAAATTTGGAGGAATCATACCACATAAATATTCTAGAAATGATGGCAGTGGAAAAGGCACTCAGGGCATTCGAGATAGTACTCAGAGGTCACATAGTGCAGCTAGCAACAGACAATACTACGGTAATGTACTATGTGAACAAACAGGGAGGGACTCATTCGACCTCCCTGAATGCACTGACGATGAAAATCTGGGAGTGGTGCATCCAAAGGAGCATCCACTTGTCAGCTGTACACTTGCCGGGGGAACAGAACCAACTAGCAGATTTTCTGAGCAGAACACCCCTAGCTTACCACGAGTGGGCACTACACCGGCAAGTGGTGAAGAAACTATTCAGGGATTGGGGATTCCCAGAAATAGATCTATTTGCATCCCCGGAGAATGCTCAATGTGCCAAGTTCTGTGCTCGCCTAGGGAGAGCGACAATGCAGAATTGTTTGGGAGATGCTTTCCTGTGCCATTGGGGAGCCCAAAGAGTATATGCGTTCCCTCCATTTCCCTTGATACTGCGGGTTGTATCAAAAATGTGTCACGACAATGCAGAGGGAATATTGATCACGCCATGGTGGCCTCGTCAGCCATGGTTCTCCCAATTGCTTCACCTGTCAAGAGGAATATACAGATTGCTGCCACGCAGGCAGGATCTTCTACTGTCACAGGAGGGTCAGGTACTGTGTCCAGATGTGGACACGCTGAAACTGACTGCTTGGAAGATCAGTCCACAATAGTTCGGTTTAGTAACCTCCCAGAGTCAATAAGACAGATTATAGAGGCAGCGCAAAAGCCATCAACAAAAAAGGCTTATTCATATAAGTGGGAAAAATTATCTGCTTTTACGAGAGAAAAAGGGGTTGAACCACTTGCAGCAACCACACCTCTGGTGCTGGGATTTTTAATGTCTCTATCTGACTCTGGGTTATCTTTTTCTTCATTAAAATGCTATTTAGCAGCATTAACTTGGTTTCGTAAGAGAGCAAACTTACCTTCATTTTTTGATGATCCTATAATATCTCAGTTCCTAAAGGGATTTAAGAAAACACGTCCCCCAGTGTCACCAGTACCCCCAAGGTGGGATTTGAATTTAGTTTTGAAAATAATGACAAAAAGTCCCTTTGAGCCAGTAGCAACAATAGATATTTCTTTATTATCTTGGAAAACAGATTTCCTAGTGGCAATTACATCAGCGAGGAGAGCAAGTGAACTTTGTGCCCTCAGATATGATGAGCCCTACTTGAGGATGCATAAGGATAAGGTGGTGCTGAGAACAGATCTAGCATTCCTTCCTAAAGTGACATCGAGTTTTCACATGTCACAGGAAATAATTCTCCCAGCCTTATTTCTGCCCTTACAAAACCACTATTCGAGCCAATGACCACTTCCAACATGTCCCATCTATCATGGAATACAGCATATTTAGTGGCTATTACTTCTGCTCGTTGTGCTAGCGAGCTTACGGATCTTCAAGTCGATTTCATAAGGATATGGTCATGCTCCACACAGACATTTCCTTCTTACCTAAGGCAGCATCACATGTCATCATTAGAAAAGACTCTACACATGTTAGATGTTAAAAGAGCTATTGCATTCTACATCAGCAGGACTACAGGGGTAAGGAAGTCCCCTAGATTGTTTTTAAAGCACAGGAAGGACGCTGAGGGTTTACCAGTATCCCCTCAGCGAATTTCTTCATGGATTAAATCTGCAATAACATTAGCATATAAAACGGCAGGGAAGGATTTGCCTTCACAGGTTAAAGCTCACTCGACGAGATCGGTGGCCACTTCAACTGCCTTCATGAGGGGAATTCCGTTAGATAAGAACATAAGAAGAGCCATGCTGAATCGGGCCTCAGCCCATCTAGTCCAGCATTCTGTGTCACACAGTGGCCCACTAGTTGTACACAGGGATCTCTAGCAGAAAGGAGGGCAAAACCCTCACCTGCTCCCGACCCCCCACAACCAGTACCCGGGGAAATCCTGCCTGCCTCCATCAACACAGAGGTGGCACTTGGATGTCCATTTCAGTAGCTACTGATTCCCTTGGTATCCATGAATCTGTCTAATCCTGCCTTGAAGCTGTCCAGGCTGACCGCTGTCACAACCTCCTCTGGAAGTGAGTTCCATAACCCAATGACCCTCTGGGTGAAGAAATATTTCCCTTTATTAGTCCTAACTTTCCTACCTTGGAGCTTTAGGGAGTGCCCCCTAGTCCTAGTGTTGTGTGACAGAGAAAATATTTTTCTCTATTCACCCTTTCTATCCCATGCATGATTTTATACACTTCGATCAAGTCACCTCTTAAACGCCGTCTTTCAAGGCTGAAAAGACCAAGGCGTTGCAACCTGATTTCGTAAGGGAGCTGCTCCATCCCTTTGATCATTCTTGTTGCCCTTTTCTGTACCTTTTCCAGTTCCGTTATATCCTTCTTGAGGTGCGGTGACCAGAATTGTACACAGTACTCCAGATGTGGCCTCACCATAGATTTGTAGAGAGGCAATACAACATTTGACGACCTATTTTCGATTCCCTTCCTGATCATGCCAAGCATAGAATTTGCTTTTTTCACTGCTGCTGCGCACTGGGTTGACATCTTCATTGAGCTGTCCACCAAAACCCCAAGATCCCTTTCCTGGTTTGTCTCGGAAAGCTTTGACCCCATCAATTGGTAGGTGTAGTTGGGGTTCTTTGCCCCGATGTGCATGACTTTACACTTGTTTAGGTTAAAATGCATTTGCCACTTTGTTGCCCATTCACTCAATTTCGAGAGATATTTCTGGAGCTCTTTACAATCAGTTTCATTTTTAACTACCCTGAACAATTTAGTGTCGTCTGCAAACTTTGCTACCTCAGAATTTACTCCTACATCCAGGTCATTAATGAATAAATAGATGCTGTCTGCAGAGCAGCAACATGGTCAACTCCGCTGACGTTCGTCAATCACTATAAGTTGGATCTAATCTCAAAGAGGGATGCAGCATTTGGACGAGCAGTTTTGTTTTCAGCGGTGGCATGACACCCTCCATCCGAGGTCAGTAGCTCGCAAGTCTACCATAAGTGCTATTCACAGCTGACCACGATGGGAAAATATTGGTTGCTTACCTGTAACCTTAGTTTCCAGAGTGGTCGGCTGTGAATAGCACAGCCCCGCCCATCCCCCCCAGTTTTGTTAATGTCATGCCGTACTTCTGACTGCTTAGCGGCGGAAGAACTGGCCGTTGGCCCCTCGCTTGGGCTATTTATAGTGACGGGGAGAGTGCGCGGGGCCAACTGTAGACTTTTAACTGTCGAAGTCTCGAGATATCCGGTTACCTGCGCGAGCGCAGAGGGTATTACCATAAGTGCTATTCACAGCCGACCACTCTGGAAACTAAGGTTACAGGTAAGCAACCAATATATCTTGTTATTACCAACCATCCTCCTTCTATTATCCAACGACGCATGGTTTGGTAGCATTGATTTGAAGGATGCCTATTTTCATGTGGTGATTAGAACACAAGACGCTCAATTTTTGTCATTTTTTACTAACAGTCAGGCCTTTTCATTTTAAGTTCTTTCTTTTGGTATCTCCACAGGTCTATGAATGTTACTAGGGGGATGACTGTGGTGTCATCTCATCTTTGGGTGCACGGGGTAGTAGTTTACCCCCATATTGATGGCTGGTTGTTGGTGACATGGTTCTGTGAGTATCTACAGAGGAACATTCAGTTTACTCTGTCTTTATAGCAGAAGCTTGGTCTTATTATCAACAAGGAAAACTCTCATCTTCAGCCTATCCAAATAACCCAATTTATTGGGGCTGTATTGGATTCCTGGCACACAAAGACCTACTTGCTAGAAGACAGGTTTCAGAATCTGCATACATTCGCTCTTTGAGTCTGGCAGAAGCCATACATCCGTGCCAGGGATGTTCAGTGCCTCTTGGGACACATAGCATTCACCACAGCTGCCACTGCTTTTTCCCGTTTTGCACCTTCGGTCCCTTCACAATTGGTTTCTTTGGGCATTCCATCTCATGCAGAATGACCCCAACAAACGTCTTGTCCCTTTAGCCATCCACAGGTCTCTCAACTGGTGGACTCATCACTCCAATCTGTGTGTGAGTGTATTCTTTCATCCTCTGAAACCCTCAATAGTGTTAGCAACATACACTTTCCTCTCAGGGTGGGGAGCTCACCTCAAGGGTCACACCATCCATTGGGTGGCCATAGAGGGCACACAGAACATCAACTATTTGGAGTTACTCGCAGTAGAAAGGGCACTGCATTTTTTCTGTCATGTGCTCATGGACAGTATTGTCCATCTTACCACCACCAACATGATTGTGATATTCTATATCAACAAATAGGGTGGGATGCACTTTCGCACTTTGCTTGCCCTCATAATCAGAATCTGGGACTGGTATATAGCCAAAACCATAACTATCAGTGCCATTCATCGAGAACTCTCTTGCTGACTCCCTCAGTCGGACAGTTTATACCAATCACGAATGGTCCTTTCATCCTTCCCAGGCCCGGGAACTCTTTTTCAGATGGCAAACTCCCCTTGTGGACTTGTTTGCCTTTCCTGCCAACATGAAATGCCAGTTCTTTGGAGCACGACTTCCTCACCACCACCAGATAGGCTGTTTGGGAGATTGGACATCTTGGACATCCGCCCTCCTGTACATTTTCCACCACTGCCACTGCTGTCCAAAGTGGTCTCTCGTCTTCAAGCAGAGCAGGTTGATTGCATTCTCATTACACCATGGTGGCCCTGCCAGCCATGGTTTGCCACCTTTCTCCAACTTGCAGGCAGCGATTACATTCAGTTTCCACTCAGACCCTATCTGGCAGCTATAGCTTCGTTTAAAAGAGTGCATTCTCTTCCCTCTCCTTTTGCCGATCCTCTTGTAAAGAGGTTTCTGCAGGCTTTATAAATTTCCGGCCACAAGTACAACCTGTGCCCCCTTGTTGGAGGTTGGAGGTTGTTCTTTCTGCCCTTACAAAACCACTATTCGAGCCAATGACCACTTCCAACATGTCCCATCTATCATGGAATACAGCATATTTAGTGGCTATTACTTCTGCTCGTTGTGCTAGCGAGCTTACGGATCTTCCAGTCGATTTCATAAGGATATGGTCATGCTCCACACAGACATTTCCTTCTTACCTAAGGCAGCATCACAGTTTCATATGCCTCAAGACATTGTCCTTCCAACCTTATTTCCAAACCCCTCTACTCCTCTGGAGCAGTCTTTACACCTTCTTGATGTGTGGAGGGCCCTTGCCTTCTATGTCCACTGCACAGTTCCATTACAGAAGTCACTAAGACTTTTTGTTAAGTACCATAAGGACTCTGTATGCCTTCCGATTTCTACCCAGAAATTGGCAGCCTGGATAGTCGCAGCTATCTGGCTAGCATATCAGATGGCAGGACTGTTCGCATACATGCTCATTCCACTTGAGCAGTGGCAGCCTCTATGGCATTTTTGCAGTGTGCCACTGGATGACATTTGTCAGATGGCCATTTGGTCAACATCGCACACATTTGTCTCCCATTACAAATTGGACTTGGCCGCCAAAAAACATGTGGCTTTTGGGAGAGCAATTCTTTTTTCTGCACTAGCATGACGCCCACCATCCATGGGACTGCTCGCTAGTCTACCACAGGTTTGGATTTCACAGTGACCATGCTGAAGAAAGTAAGGTTGCTTACCTGTAACCATGTTTCTTCGAGTGGTCAACTGTGAAATTCACACAACCCGTCCATCCTCCCCAGCACTCCGTCATGCCTTCTATCTCCTACTGTCTTTCTCGATATGGAACTAAGGCCTCAAGTCCCGCTGCCTGGCTTTATTACTGAAGTGGATGGGCGGGGCTGGAGTCCCTGATTTGGCAAAAGCTTTTCAATAAGAATCCGAATCAGCTGAGTGGACGCAGGAAATACCACAGGTGTGAATTTCACAGTTGACCACTCAAAGAAACATGGTTACAGGTAAGCAACCTTACTTTCTATTGGTAGAGCAGTGTGTGGCTAGGATAATTGTATGGTTTGAGGCCCCTTCTTCATAATCCTGATTTTTGAGCTCAAATATTAATTTTTGAGCTGAAAATATTTTGCCATCGTTTTAATCATTCCATGGGTATGCTACATCTTGGCTTCGAGTTATCTGGTATTTTGGCACAAAATTCACTTTACACTAGGTGACATTATTTTAAATTTATTTATTAATTATTTTATTTATTTATATCCCAACCTTTTCACCCCAGAGGGAACTCAGGGCGGTTCACAAATCACGAGCATTTCCATTTTGCAGGAATGGAAATCTTGTTCATAGTCACAAACTCATCTTCCTCTCCCATTAAACTGTATTTTTGTATAAATTGGTACTTAGCAAACTTCCTTTGGTTTGTCAAAAATGCTGATGCATGAAAAAAGGAAGCCTGACAATTGTTACCTTCATGTTTTATACTTTTCTTTTAACGGCCAATGTAAATAACCTATTTAAATAGATATGCTAATCGTTCACAAAGCATAGTAACTTATTGTAATGGTTGTGAAAAAGAAAACTCTACCATAGCTATGTAAATTTTCCCTCAGAAGTAAAAGAAACGGAGAGATTTGGCACTTAGTCTGCCACAGGTTATAGATTACAGGTTTCCCATCCCGTTTTTACTGTCTTAAAATGCTGAATGCCTGAAAAAGTATGTAAATAGACTCTGTTCTCAGTTGTATGGTATGAGAAAGGAGGGGTCAGTGGTTTTAGGGCCAACTTTTGTTGGGCTTCTGTGTATATGGCTGAAGAGCCTATGCATCATGGGGAAGATGTAGGTGTGTGCTTAAGGCTTGCGCTGTATTCTTCTGTGTGCAGTGTAAAATAATATGCAGATAACTGAAAAACACATTTGGAGTAAGTATGTGCATAAAGAAGCAACCCACTGAGAAGCCTCATTATCTGGTAAATTCAGGATTGCAGTCTTTATTACCTTGTTTTGAAGACATTCTGATTTATTTGCTCATATATGATCTTCAATTCCAAACTTCCTCATTTGGAGTTATATCTGAAAAGCATGTAATGTATAATCTAAATAATATGGCTTAAAATTGAATATACAGTATATCAAATTTGTATACCGTTGACTTGTAGTCTTTCATGAATAGTATGGTCTAATATATAGTTTCATATGGGCGAAGAAAAGACAATGCATTTGAGGTTAATTTGATGGGAGTATTTTATAATTGTATCCCAGATTCTGGATATGCAAGCACAGTTGTCAGTTTTCTATGTGTAACAGAGTCTTCATTGGTATAGATGGGCAGGATTTGTGTTTCTCAGTGTATATATCACAAGTAAATTAGGCTTTTTATATTGTATCATGGCATAATGCAAACCTAGCATTCCAAGACATCTTTGTTAGCTAGGTTTATCTTTGTTCCTTTGTGAATTTCAATTTTACTTAATTTGCATAGTGTGATCAATATGAGAAAGTGCTGAGACATTTCATTTTTAAGAAAATACTTATCTGAGCATTGTCGTTTTAAGGATTTTTGTGAAATGGAAATTAACACATCAACATTCCACTCCTAGGAAAATTAAAACTGAAAGTACCCTGTGTGCTATGACTTATGTAAAGACTGTTTAAAAATCTTTATGACTGCAACCCTATATGCAGTCACTTGGGAATAACTCTTATTCAACTCTATGGGGCTTGTTTCTGAGACCATGTGTCTGAAATAGTATAGCAAACTTATTTTAAAGTAAGTCCTTAATCATTTATTGGAAGTTACATCCATAGCTTCCAAAAAAACTGGATACTACCCTGTATTCTCCAACATGTTTAGCACAGTGAGAATATTGAGTAGTTAGCATTCATTTTAATGCTTCATTGAGAGGGTTGAGAAAGTATAGGTAAAATCAGTTAGTGAAATGCAGTTTTAACAGCAGTAAAAGACTACGTTACTGAACTACACAGAAAAAATAAGCACAGAAGAAAGAACAGACTGGCGGAGGGGGAAGTGATTTTAAAAAGAGCAGAAACAACTTTGATCACCATCATCGATAATCTCTGATGGGAATTAGGATCAGGGTGCGCTGTTGGTTTTGGTGAGCCTCTTATTCACAACAGTATAATCAGTCTCAGCCATGTTATCATTAATGGAACATTTGGTTAGTATATGTTGGAGGGTGGGATTGTTTTGCAATAGTTCTAACCCTTTCAGACTGAATGCTTGGAAAACATCCTGCTTATTTCTTTGGCTTGTGGTTTTTATAAGAGCTCTGTTTGGTCAACTTGGTTTTAGGTCCTACCTCCAAGTTGAATCATAGAATCGTAGAGTTGGAAGGGAATGCCATGCAGGAAAATACAGTCAAAGCACTCTTGACAGATGGTCACCCAGCCTTTTCTTAAAAGCATGCAGAGAAGGCAGAATATTCCACTGCTGAACAGCTCTTACCGTCAGAAAATTCTTGCTAATGTTTAGGTGGAATCTTTTCCTGCAATTTGAAACCATCACACCATGTCCTGGTTTCTAAAGCAGCGGAAAACAAGATCTAATTTGCAAGCTGGAAGCCAGCTGCAAGATGGTGAATGATTCAAGAGCTGAAGTCTTAACTAAGTTAACCTGAATATGGGCACAGACTTGGGTGTATGGGGAAAGATAAACACTAGGGTCCATTGCTTCTCCTTTTTCTATCTTTATTTGTTTCTCCTCTTTTATAAGAACTCTTTCCTGATATTTATCATTTAGATTAAATGTCTTTTCTAGTTTGATTGTAATGTTAAAATCTGATTTAACAATTCAAAATAGCATGTATACTTGTTTATAAGTTAACTTATATACAGTAGGACAGATATTAAAGTAAGAATTATGGATATTGATATGATGCATGGATAAGTCGAGGATCATTCCACAGAGAGTGTAAAGCACCAAAGTCATATTAGATGGCCAGTCATCCCTAGCCACCCTCCATTATTTCCCCACCCAGGCATTCAAAAAAGCAAGAAGCAGTGCCACAGTTGAGGGAATCAGTGCTTCTGGTAGGTTTCCTGGGGTGGACTAAGCTCTTGCCTTTTGCCACTGTACTCAGAGAAGGGGATTATTCCTTTTTAAATAAGAGTTAGGGTACAGTACTCTCATTGACTCATGGATAAGTTGACCAAAGTGATGTTTTGACTAAAATTTTAGATTTCTGCATGAGTATATAGGGTTTTATCCTTTCTTTACTGTAAGTAAAACTCGGTAGATGGCAAGTACAGCTGTGTTAGTAATTAAAAGAATCCACTAAAGCAGCATCAACAAGTAAAAAAACAAAGGCATAAATAATAAAAACAGCACCAAGAAGCTAGTTGAATCAATTTTTAGAGGCATTGAAAAAATGAAAAGGTATTATTGACCTTTTCTTTTTTAAAAAATGGGAATTAATGCCAGATGCCTCCCACCCAGAATGGAATCAATACAACTGGAAAAGTCATAACATAGTTGCAGTTTGCATAGCTTCAGGATTCTAAGATTTTCAGTCAGAGGCCCTCAATGATTTTTTTTAAGGATTGGCAAATACATGTAGATCCTCTGAATTGTCTGAGTAACTAAATGTTTGAAAATGTTTTCCTTTCTTCTATATTCACCGCTTAGCACTCAGTTGTCTTTTCTAGTGAGCCATGTCTTCCCATGATATGTCCTAAATCTGGAAATCTCAGTTTAGTGATCTTGGCTTCTAGGGAGAGTTCAGGCTTGATTTTCTCTAGAATGTACTTATTTGTCTTTTTAGCAGTTCATAATATCCATAAAACTCTTCTCTAGCACATTTCAAATGAATTTATTGTCTTCATATTGGCTTGTGCCACTGTTCAGCTTTCACAACCATAAAAAGAAACTAGCGATAGATTAATATGGGTGATCCTGACTTTAGTACTCAATGATAAATACTTTCAATGAAACAGCTGCTAGGATAAAGAGAATTCCTTTCACACTAATGGTCTCTCTGAATAACGTGATGTGTTCATGTTCAACAACACTTGGTTTGCAGATGATGAAAAGGCAAGTCCACGGGCAGGAACAGGGGAACCCGTTTTAAGTTTACATTACAGTACAGAAGGAACAACTACAAGCACAATAAAGCTGGACTTTACTGATGAATGGTATGAGTTCCTTTCCCTCCCTGTGTAAACTGTGTTAAATTGTAACACTGTTAGATTTTACAATTTTATAGCTTCCACATAGTTTTCTGCTTTATATATAGTGGTGACGTGTCTCAGTTTTTAGAAACTTGCCGGTGGATAAAAGAATTGCGTTAAAATATGACAATGACTTCAATTTGAATTTTATATACGAGGGAGGGTCAAAAAGTTTTGCCTCCTGTGTCATAAAAACGTTATGAATGAACATATAACAGCAGAAGTTGCTACAGATCATACCCTGAACTGTCCTCTACATAAAATTAACGTTCAACATAGTCACTATCAATTAGGACACATTTGCGCCATCGTTTAACCCAGGGTTTTGCTTCTTGACCCATGATTTTAAAGTTGTTTTAATGGCTTTCAGGTCATTGAATCTGAAACCACATAGGCTGTCTTTCAGAGGTTAAAACAGGTAAAAGTCAGAATTATAATTATTCAACATTTTTCAAGTGATTATGGATTACTCTAGGTGTACACCCTTCTTTTGCCAGAAGTTCAGTGACGACTCTTTCTTTTAGCTTCAGATTCATGGTTCTAATCAGTCAATCAGAAAAACAAAAAACTATATCAGTAGAGTAAGGTTACCTCTATCATATCATGCATAGATAGTCTAGTAGTTGTGAAAGAAATAAAAGAGCAAATAAGGCATTACTTTTTGACCCACCCTCATATTTATTGGTTGATTTATTTTGAAACATGTAAACCATTATTTGTAATCCTTCATAGGTGTTATAAGTAAAAATAATAAAATTGTGGACAAAAAATATAATGTGTTCTGCAATCTTGTGTATGTTCACTCAGAAGTAAAACCCACTGTATTCAGTGAGTACATGAAGCTAAATATGTTTCCTGGCATAGCCTTTTATTTCCTCTATATTCATGTACAAATTGGCCTCATGTATACATTGAGGGCAAGTTTTGGGGCTAAAATAATGGATTTTGATATGGCCCAGAGGTAAGCTGAGGTCATTCTGTGGAGAGAGGAAACAGCCAGCACTATCTCAAGGGGTCACCTGCCTCTGGCCTCTGCTGCCATTTTCCTACCTTGGCAGTCATAAAATCTAGAAGCAGTGCCATGGCAGAGAGGGTAGAGCAGATGGATGCTTCTTTTATGTTCTCCCAGCATGGACTCAGCTCTTGCCTTTCTCTTCTTAGAGAAGGGAATGGTTCCTTTTTTTTAAGAGTTAAGATACAGTGATCCATGAATAAGTTGATCCACATTGATCCATGAATAAGTTGACCCAGTTATTTTAGCTGATTTTTGACTAAAATTTCTAGACCTATACATGAATATATAGGGCACTGTTAAATCTTTTATATCTTGGAATGCTTCACTCTTAAGATTTTCTGTTTCTACAAAAACCATCTTTTACTGTGATAAAGACCCCCCTAAAGGAGTCAATTCTGTCAATGATGTGATGGTTATGAAGATATCCTTTCTGTCAGTGATATGATATGTTCCATCTTTGTGATGAAACATATGTATAAAATGCTGTCTTCTGGAATCTTGCCTGACTCCAACTCTGATATCATTTAAGCTTTGATTGATGCCCATGTTGTTTCCCCTGATGTTTTCTTTGTGACTTTTTAGTCTTGTTTGTGTTTTATTCTGCTTTATTGTCTGATTTAGCTTTGTTTTTTTACTTGTGTTATTGTAAGTTGTTTAGATTTTCACTGTATTTTGTACGCTGACTTAAATACAGCTTTGAACAGTAAGATAACATTATCTAAGGCATGTGCATGTATCTCTGGCCTGTTGTTATATCAGGAGCAGCACAGCATCAAGTTCCAGAGGAAGTGGAAATCACAGTAAAACCGAAGGTCTGGAAGAATCCCTAAGAACACAGAGTTCAGAAGCACCAACACCAGAGAGTGAAGAATCAAGTAAGATCTTGCAATGCATTGTGGCTAGGATGTGTCTTACCTTTTTGTAGCATAGGATATCTGTCTTCATGATTCTTCAAAGCTCACATGCCATGCTTTTGTTTTAAAAAGCTCACGATGCGAGACCTACTTAGGATTTATGTAATATGTTTTTGCTTGCCCCGTGATATTACTATTGTTGTTTCTCTTATAGCACAATCTCCTTTTGAAATTATGCCTAGTTTGAAAAATCACATGGAAATTGCTGTTCACTGGTAGAACTGGTTTCCAATTTTTTTGTATGCTGTCTTGTATATCTTGTGGTTAATCCAGTCCTTGGACGAATTATGAAAATCAATCTTATATTCATCTTGTTAAATTTTTAAAGATTTTTTATATGTTTAAAAGTACCAAAATATAAAAATGGTATAAAATCTTTTTTTTCCCTGATAATTAAATAATTTTGTGGCTGTTGGGTTTTAATTTTTCCCATTTCACATCTTAATGTTTGCAACGGAACTAAACACACATTCACAAACCATCCAATTCTAATAAAATTACAACGCATTGTTGGAATTACAACTGCAAAGGAAGTATTATTAGTATTAGCATTGTACCCTGTTTTTCTTCTGCCAAATGAGATTCAAAGTGGCTGAAATAAGGAGACTATATTTTCCTCTCCTCAGTAGTGCATGCAAATTGTCCTTTAATAGATTGAAAATTGCTATGATGCATTTTGATACATCATATTTGTTACCCAGTGTGTGAAATATAACAGATTTTGATAGCTTTCTAAAGTCTGATGGCCTGTATGATAGCAAGCTAAATATTATTGGTGATCACCTTCAGTGTTTCTGTAACCTTTTAACCTCTCACTGTTAGGAATCCCTGAGGAATCCCAAGAAGAAAATTCTGAAGGATTGGCATCTGCACATGAAAACATAACACCGCAATCTGGTATGTAAAATAATTGCTATTAGCCTTCAGACCAACTCTGGCCCATCCTAGGGTTTTCTTGGCAAGGTTTATTCAGAAGGAGTTTACCAATGCCTTCCTCCTAGGCTCAGAGGGTGTGACCTGCAAAAAGCCACCCAAATAATGTATATATACATTTCAGAAAACACAGGAATTGTAAATGATTAAATTGGAGCTAAATAGCTGGCTTAAGACAGACATTATTACTAGTTTTGGATATTGTTAGCAGCCCTACTGATAGTAGATTTTTTTTGTGCACAACTGTTTTGTTGCAGTGCATTTACGAATGTATTATGGCTGTCTTAGTATTTTACTTACATTATCTAGGCACTGAATTGCTTGGAATATTTGTAAAAATGAATGCTTAGAAATCAAAACTTGACTGTAAACTTTATCATTCATTTCCCAAAATATTTGAATATAACTCTTTGTGAACAGTCCATAGCTCTGTAGTTCTCCTGCACACTTACATAAAGTTTTAATAACACTCTCAAGCATATACAAAGTGTTGTGTAGTGATTTGACTAAATGTCATTATTTATTTTTGCAGATATTGATACCTCTGACCAACCTGAAAGTAGTATCGAAGGAGGAAATCCTCATCTTGACTTGTCCTGCCAGGTTCCAGGGGAAGGTTTGTCAAACAAAGATACGGAAGAACAAGAGAACTTGAGTCAACAAAGTACAGAGTCTACTGCCAACCCAAATAATACAAATAATGAACCTCAGTCCCAGCCTGATTCCTCAGGGCTTCCTTCTCATGAAGAACCATCTACAAGAAGTTCTGCTTTTCAAGAAACTGATGATAGTGATGATGATCCTGTCCTGATACCTGGGGCACGGTTTCGTGGAGGAGTAGGACATAGGTTAGTATTGTGGTGTTCTTTCCCCCTACTGCCAAGCAGTTGCTCATTTTATTTAATACAAATATTGAAAACCTTGCAGTTACAGGCATTAAAGCGTTCTAACTACATTCCCGGAAACTTGCATTTCGTACAGGTAAAATTAATAATTCTTTGTGGTCTCACTGAATCACATGTATGGGTTGTTCTGTGTCTGTGCAGAGATCTTTGGAAGCTTTTAGAGCTGCATTCTGGTGGTAAGTCGTCCCCCCCAAAAAGTACTTACAAGCCAGAAGTTTTCACTGAAAACCTAGTTCTTTTTTCAGCATCATTGTAGGATCATTAGGAAGTCTCAGCATTTTGGCCTTTTTTTAGTTTATGACTTATGGTCCAGAAGACTTTCTTCAAGAGGTGTATCAGGTGTGGAGTGAAGGTTCTGACTGTAAGAGCTGTTCAGCAGTGGAACTCACTGCCTCAGAGTGTTGTGGAGTTTCTTAAATAGAGGCTGGATGGCCATCTATTGTGGTTGCTTTGATTGAACTTTTTCCGTATGGCAGTAGGTTGGACTGGATGACCCGTGTTGTTTCTTCCAAGCCTATTATTCTGTGATTCCATTGTCATCAATATTGTTTCCTCTGCTTGGGCAAGGACCATGTGGTTGAATTGTAACTGATTCATAAGCCCACTTTCAGGACTCTAGAGGCATTCCACTTAGGGTGGTCAAGTCCCTATTGAAACAACTGGAAAAAAGAAGCATCCCATCCTCTTTTACTTTGATAGAGCAGGAGAAGGAAGAGGAGGTTAAGGACCAGCTCCCCAAACTGTCCCAAGCTTCATTTATATGTCCATCCACCACCGCCTGCCCAACCCCATCTTCAACTTGCATCCTTGCTTTCCCTAGTCCAATGTTGGAAATAATTGCTAGACACCTGGAAGCACAGTCCAACATTGGTTCCTATTTGGAAAGGGAGATTCTTGGAAATCTTCCCTTTCCCCGAGCTTAGTCATCACAAGGCCCTTTCTGCCTCAAGCTGCAGGGAGCGGTGGGTAAGAAATAAAAAAAATATTATTATTCACTCTAAGAGTATCACTTCCTAAGATACTGGAATATGTTGAGCCCAATAGGGGAACCTAACTTCTTGCTTTGTCCTGATATTGGAGTAGATCTCAGTCCTGGGAAGGTTCCTGATTTCAGTATCTCCATCATACTATACAAATATCCAACGTGTTTCTGTCACCAACCCCATTATGTCTGATACATGTACTACAATTACAGCCTGACTCAGGACTGTGATAGAGACCATCCTCCCCACCATTGTCCTTGATTTCTGCCCATATGTCCAAGATAAGACACCCAGACATTATGATTTTTAGACTTCTGCTTCCACCAAGAATAGTGGCATGCTCCCTTCTGTCGGCTGGGCTTCTGTGACTTGATGGTCATAGGCTGCTGGGCTGATACCAGAAATTACATAATATCGGCATTCTCAAATTGCTTGCGACGTGGAAGGTCTTTTGCGTATTCCAGAGACTGCTTTGACACAGAAAGACCTTGCATTTCCAAGAATGGAAATTGGATTCTGTCCTCCTCCCCCCACTGCTTCTGTCATTGGGAGACCTCCAGAATAAATGCTCAATTTTGCAACGTGCAGTCGAAGCTTGGGCTCTCTGTGGGATGCATTTATTTTCTCATCAAACAGTCATCTGTTTGGATTTCCCTTATTTCCACTTTTCACAAGGATCATTGTGAAGATTATGGCAACAATGTATCTTCTTGCTCCCATGCTTTATTTCCACATGTCTTTAAAAACTAAATGCCTGTTGTACGGTTCTCTGAAGATCTACTGTACATCTCTGCTTATTCCAAGCCGTAGGATGGCTCATTTTCCAGATTTCCACTTTGACAAGTGTGAAGAACAACAGAAAGAACTGAATTCAGATTAAATACTAATAACTGTAAACAACCCTTTAATGTAAAGATTATTCCATTTGAAGACTCAGATGAGTAGTAGGATTGCTATCATGACTGCAAAATACGCCTGCCCCCCAGCAAAAGAAAACCCAAATCAGACCTTCTCATTTTACTACAAATCTCATTTTACTACACATTGCACTTAATGAGGTTTAACATCAGTGGATTTTGGTATTGCTGTGTAAAATTGTAACATGTATTCATTAAAAGTGAGTGTATAGAAAGTAAAGTAGAACTGAAAGTCAGTTATTCTCTCTCTTATTAAAGCACATTGTTCATATTGCATGTGTTTCTGCTTACATGGCTTTCTCATTAATTCAGGGTCTAGTTTTGAATGTCATTCAATTGTTTGGATACTTCTATGGACAAATTTTATTTTCCAACACCTTTCAGTGAACATAAGTGTAACCCTTAAATTCAAAACCCACAAGCTGGGAACCAAGTGAGTATATTATACTCACATATGTGGCTCTCACCCTCACTCCACACACACACACACACAATTTTCCCATTTTTCAAAATAAGTGGTGTTAATAAATAAGTGGCAAGTATGACATAATGCTGACATAGCATGACCACTGAAAATTCAAAGCAGGAGAGAGAATGCAGAAGAGAGGGGTGCAGAAGAGATGTGAACTTGAAATACTAAATTGTCATTGACACAAGTTGACATCTTGACCTTACAAGAAGCTTTGTTTATAGATATTTGAAATAGTGTCATCAAAAGATAATTCACTATCTCTAATTATGTGTTTCCATCTGATATAATTTTTTATTGAGGGTTTACTATTATGATTGAAAGCCTCCAACTTCAGGTACTTCAGCAAGAGCTGAATGCTTCTAGATATTTGCTTCTCTAGATAAGGAATGTTTACAGTTCTTTCTGTATTTTCCCTCCATTTGAATCATGTTGTGTTGGGCTTTTTTTTAGCACTTGTTACTTTCTGTTTGAATAACTAATCTGGATTTTTTTAAAAAAATAAAAAAGCTTCCTTTCCACCTTTATAAATGCTTCCATGGGTTATTGTCACAACTCCAAAACATAACATATACATTAGCCAATATTGGTCATTTTTTTCAGTAAGTTGGCCACTTTCATGTCATTCATGAAAATACAATAAACAGCATCAAGGCATTTCATGGTTTTAGTTCAAAGCTACTTTGTATATAAGAATTCATGTTTAAAACTGGTAATCTATAGATCATAGTGAACAGGAATAACTTCCCATCCTCTGATTTAAGGAATATGCCATACCTTCTGAGTAATATTGTTGTGCAGGAATGAACATCAATAGGCTTCTCACATAAAGTAGACACCACTAATTTTTTACATTAAGATTGCATCTTTGAAAATTTATCAATATACAGATTCTACTCTGTGTAAAGAAAAAAGCTTACCATCCCAGCATAGACATTTGAATAGAGCTCTTTATGTTTAGTTGGAAGCAGCATTCTTTGTCCTCTTTTATTGTTTGCAAATGTACTGAATAATTCATCACATCCTAGGCTTTCAACATCATCTACGAGCAGATGAACCATCTGTCTCTCTTAAAACAGAACTGACTTTCTCTATAACGCCTCAGATAATTCCAGTTGTATGCGTATTACCATCTCAAGCGGAATTTGTCCAAGATTGTGTTTCTCATCTTTTCTCCAATGCCCTCCACTCCTTGTTCTATTGTATTCTCCTCTTCCATGGACAGTGCCACCAATCATCCTATGGTAAGGCATGAAGCCTTTGTTTTCTCCTTGACTTCGCTTCCTTTCTCTTATCCCCACATGTTCATTTAATCACTAGAATGTATTGTTTTCCTCTTTCCAACATTGTTTAAAAATGGATATTTATTTCCATCTGCTTAGCAAATAATTTAGTGTATGTCTTGGTCATTTATATTTTTGACAACTACAATATTCTTTCAGAGCTTCTGTTGTTTTCTCTTAAGTTGCTGCAACAATTATTTACTTCTCCTTTCACTCTTACCATATGTTCCTCTCATTAAACCCCTTCACACTTATCTTGTCCACTTCAGAATCCTGCACAATATCTCATCTTCACTTTCAAAGCATTTAATGGACTTGGCCTCTTCATCCCTCTGTTGTTATTATCCCATCACAGTCATTCTGATACCTTTCACTTATCCAGTTCGACCATTTTCAGCAGCCATCTGCTTCTTGAAATGCTTATGCACTTTCTCTCTCATTGTGTGGGATGCCTGAAACTCCGTCACACAATAACCTTTGATTTTTTTTCCAAATCTCCTACAATTCCACCTCTTCTTTAAAGGCTTTGGTTGAACATCCTAGTCCCAATACCCTACTGTAATAAATCCAAGGTACATATAATTAATATAAGCACAAAAAGTGAATTCCTGGTCATTTCCTTCCCAATTTCTTTCTAAAATTCCAGTTGTATACATTGCAAGAGAGGGATATTTTGTGGTTGCCATTAATAACAGTTGGCAATCAATTCCTTACTAGTGTACATCAAATCTGGAGAGTTATCAGAAGATTCTAGTCTGACTTCTGCTCAGTCCTGATTTAAGGAAGGAATATCTAATTCTATGTGAAAAATATGGTGCTGTAGAACTAATCATCATAATTTTCAGTAAATGCAGCTATAACATTTTAGACAATAGGAGAACTGTGCTTGAAGGCAGCTCATGTTATTTCACATTTTAGTTAATGCTGAATTGGGCTATTGGCACTTTGTGTAAGAGTTAAAGCAGGAGTGGGCAAACTGTGAGACCTGAGGCTACTTAGTGTCCCTTGATGAATGCAAACTCCATAGTCCACCCTTTTTCCCTACTAAAAGCTCTGAGCAGCAATTCACATTTGAAATATGTTGTAAGCTTCACTCAAGATCAAAAAATACATTTTTTTTTCAAACCAGAAGTGGAGTTCCAGACATTTCTAAATTTTATTTTTAAAATATTTTTGCCAATCTGTGCAGCACTAAAATATGTCACAGCAGAAAATTGTGCTCACTCGGTTGCTTACTACTAATTTAAAGCAAAACTTCGGCATGCCCTGCTTTCAGCCTCCTTCCCCTTTTTAATGAAGAGAGTAGAATCACCTGCTTCATAATGTACGAAAGGCACATGTTCCTTTGATAGACAGAAATCTTTAATGTTTTACACACATCCAGACTACTAAAATCTCAATAAATTCAGTGAGATTTAAGCAAAGTGTGCACATGTTTGCAGACCACATGGTAGTTTTAACAATTATGGTGCTTCTATTCATAATCCATAGACGATCTGCTGTTGCTCGCATCCAGGAACTTTTCAGGCGAAGAAAAGAGAGAAAAGAGATGGAGGAATTGGAAACACTGAATATTAGACGCCCTTTAATAAAAATGGTTTATAAAGGTCATCGGAACTCCAGGACAATGGTAAATTATTTGTTGCTAAGGTTTTATTATAGTTTGTGCTAAACATGTGTTACATGGACTGGTTTAGGTGAGAGCAGCATATGCTAACCTTGGTTTACATGCAGTGCTAGTTCTAACCAGGCTAGACCCACTGAATCCATGTGATATATGTAACTGCTGTCTTTGATTATTCATCAGTTGTTTCAGTGAGTCTGTTGTGGTTGGGTGTAGCACTAGGATTCAGGCCCTGGTAATGAAAAAGAAGGAATAATAATAGCGTGTTCTCATTACACAATAAATGTTTTGAATGTATTGGTAAAAACTAGCATAGATTTGGCTGTCTCCTTGCCAAGAGTGTGTTATTTTGAGTAGATGATATTGTCTGGGAGTTGGGGTGAAATCTGTGTTTTAAAGTGGGCACAGGTTTGACCTTGTTGATATGAAGGTATCTGTAGCGTACCAGTGTATCTGAAACCAGCTATGCTAAGTCTGTGAAAATAATGAAAGCAATTAAATATGAATTGCTTTTATCTTGTAAGTTGTGGCATTGCATATCAAGACTCCAAATCCTGAAAACAGTACATACGGTTTACTTAGAAAATAAGAGAATTTTGAAAATATTGTGTACATATTTTGTACGCATAAAGTGCACGTTTTTTAATAAAAAAATTGAAAATGAAGAAAGTCCTTTTTTCTGACATGAAAGTTTGAAGGGGAAAGATTACACTTAAATTGGTTAATAAGACCAATTACCTGTTGCGTGCAAATTCTATTATGACACTGGTCAAGTTAGTCACAGCTTTTCTTGATGGAGAGATATTGCAGTTATTTTCTGTGCTTCTTCATTGAGACCAGCCTTACCCAGATATCTTACCCCAGTTAGGTCCCCACCATATTGATAGCTTCAGTCATTTAACTCTCTTCAGTCAAGCTATCCAGTAAAGATGTTGGCCTTTTGTTTCATATATAGAGAACAGTTTCAAGATGCTCCAATTCCCTGAAAACTGTATAAACCACTACTTGAAGTTGGCTTGTTACATAACACTGAACTGAGTCATGGACTCATAGAAGTGTTGGAGGCAATGTCATGTGGTCCAACCCTTTGTGAGTGCAATAGTCCATACCTAAAACATCATTGACTATTGACCACTCACCGTCTGTTTACAAAACTCAAAAGTGGTGTCATCGCCTTTGAATCTCCTCCAACACCAAACTCACATTGTTGTGAAGTTTTTTCAGCCGTTAAGATAGATTCTCTCTCTTTTTTAGTTTGAATTAATCAGAGGAAATCACACTCTGGAGTGGCAGAAGACAAACTTGCTCCATCTTCTATGTGCCAACCCTTCAGAAATGTGAAGTTGGCTATGATATCAGCAGAGAGTTAGAAGTGAAAATGTTGTAAAAGATGAATATATGAATTTTCAGTCAATTCTTGTTGAATCCAGAAGAGGTGAAAAGAGGAGACCTGAAAAGCCTGAAGTTCATTCATACAATGTTTACACAGGCCTGGTTCAACTTACGGAAATTTGAAGGCCAGATGGTCACTTCCTTATTAAATGAAGGAAGCCCCATGGGATAAAAAGACGTCAGGAGGGTTTTTTTTTAACCTGCAACACAAACACAGAGTGTCAAAGTATAAAGTATATATCATGAAGGTGTTTTTTTAAACCCTGTATATCAGTTTCTAGCTCCTGAAAGAAGTGATCTGATGCTGTGATTATCGAAGGGTAGGAGCCCATTTGGACCACCTTATATGGAATATATTTTTGTTTAATTTCCAGAATAATACAGCTTACAGATTATTCCAGAGAGTCTGGCTAGTGGTCAGAGATTTTGAGAATAGAAGTCAAAAATATTAGAAAGGGCTAAAAGTTGGGAATCACTGCCTTAGAGAATACAATGGTCCTTTTTGGGCCCATTTTTTCAGGGTATAGGAATTTAGAGAGAAGCCCAATGCTGCCTCCAAAACCATGTTTTATACCCACCTTTATGCTGATTGATATCCTAGAATTATGACCAAGTGTAATCAATGTGACTTTCAAAAGTGAATATAAAAGCCGTACCTTCCATGTCTCTCAAGTATAGATGCCAACCATAATCAAAATGTGCTTGAGATTTTAAAAAAATGTTTCCATCTAGATAAAAGAAGCCAATTTCTGGGGTTCCAATTTTGTTATGAGTGGTTCCGATTGTGGCCATATCTTCATCTGGGACCGGCACACTGCTGAACATCTGATGCTGCTGGAAGCAGATAATCATGTAGTGAACTGTCTGCAGCCACATCCATTTGACCCAAGTGAGATTGTTTCTATTTTAATACACAACTTGATAAATACTTTGTAGGGAAATCTTTGAATGTTGGATGCTTCACACAGGATACACCAAAAGTATACGCCATTTTAAAAATCAGCCATTTGATTCTGATTGGTCTATTCTAGTTGAAACTAGCAGTTGGGTTCAGTCCAATGGTTTGAAGTCCTTAGCTGGATATGATAGTAAATTTTAAAATGAATTTTTTTTGATAAATTGAGGGGATATAATAAACCATGTTACTACATTTCGGCCTCTTGGTGACGCAGTGGGTTAAACGCTGAGCTGCTGAATTTGCTGACCGAAAGGTTGGTGGTGCGAATCTGGGGAGCGGGGTGAGCTCCTGCTGTTAGGCCCAGTTTCTGCCAACCCAGCAGTTCAAAAACATGCAAATGTGAGTAGATCAACAGGTACTGTCTTGGCGGGAAGGTAGCGGCACTCCATGCAGTTGTGCTGGCCACATTTCTAAGCTAGCTCTTTGGCTTAGAAATGGAGACGAGCTCCACCCGCCAGAGTCGGACACAATTAGATGTCAGGGAAAACCTTTACCTTTACTTTTATAAACCATGTCAATCATCAAGCATTACTGCATTTGTAGATCCAATCAGCTTTCTAATGCATTTTAATCTGTTGTTTAGTTCTAGCTTCATCAGGTATTGATTATGATATAAAAATTTGGTCACCACTAGAAGAATCCAAGATTTTTAATCGGAAACTTGCTGATGAGGTAAATTGGTCTTTTGCATTTGATCTTTGTTTCTTAACTAGTTTTTCTTCTTCATATAATCATCCTGGTGTCATTAAGATTACTTTAAGAAGGTTAATGTTTTGTTTACACCACTAGTATCTATATGTGGGTTGGAAGGCTCTACTACCATGAAAAGGCTAATGCAGTGGTTCTCAACCTGGGGGTCGCGACCCCCAGGGGGGTCGCGGGGCCATTTTCTGGGGGTCACGAAGGTGCCCTGGCCCCCCTTCCTCAAAATGGGCCCCTGTGACAAAGAAACAGCCAGGCATTCCAGGTCAGCTCCTCCACCTGTTCCCACAGGGCTGCAGGGAGTCAGGAGGAGGAGGACTTTAGAAGCAAAGGCCTTTGCCCCCTTCCGAGAGGTTGTGGCGCCTCCTCCTTTGGCCCTGCCTCCCCCAGGTCACTACGTGGTTCTTGGAGCGCCTTCTCTCTGGACTCTAATTCCGCTGCAGCATAACTTGGACCCACCGTGGCAGCAGGGCCGGGCCCTCGGCGAGCTGAGGAATGGGAGAGAGAAGGGAGAGGAAAGAGAAGGACCGCCGTGTGGCAACCCTCCAATCACAAACACTTGGAGGGGGAGGATGATGTTGTCCATCCTCCCCCAAGCCCCTCCAGTATTTTCTGTTCATCATGGGGCGTCTTTGTTGCTGCCCGCCTTGAGGGGCCTGGTCGCAGGCAGGAGGCCACAGCGTTGTTTCTCCTCCCTGGTTGTGTGTGGCTGCCCTGGAGCCCTCCCAGGCCTCGTGGATCTGGAGTCTGCAACCTGGGAGGGAGGTGCTCTGGTGACGGTCTCCTCCCTTTGTGATGCCTCCACGGCCGAGCACTGGCCTGAACCGGGCTTCCCTTCCTGCTCCTCTTGCTGGCCTCGACGATCTGCAGCAAGGCTCAGAGAGAGGCAGCAAGGATGAAGAGGAAGAGGAAGAACCTGATTCAGGCAACTGCTCAGCAGTGGAGGTGTTCCCTTCCTCCTCCTCCTCGTCTTGCTGAGCGTGATGAAGCTGGAGACGGCACCCACAGAGAGGCAGCAAGGCTGGGGTGATCATCATGCTCAGGAAGACGAGGATGAGGGCATCTAAGAGGCCTGGCTGAGGGGAAAGGCCTCAATAAGGACCCTCAGGCGGGCAAGCAGTCGAGGCCCTCTCTCTCCTCCTCCTCCTCCTCATCTGCCGCAGCAAATTCCCAGGAATCGCCCCCCCTTTTTTCCTTCTCTCTTGCTCTTTCTCCTCTCCTCATGTTCTTTCCCTTCTTTTCTCTTCCCCTATTTTCCTTTTTTCCTATTTCTCCCTCTTTTTTCTCAGCCTTTCTCCTCATTTCCTTCTTTTTATATCCCTTTCTTTCCTTTCTTTCCCTCCTCTCTTTCCTTCGGGAGCCGCACTGCACAGCCCAAACCTCAGCGGAGCCAGGAGAAGGGGGGCGTCCCTTCAGCTTCAAACACAGGTGGCTCCCAAACAAGCCTTTTGCATGACATTTAGATGGCCGGTGGGTTCCCCCTCCTGCTTGCGAAGTGGCCCTTATTTATTATCACCCCATTGTCACTCAAACTGAGGAAATGCACTGGCACCCTCGAGAAACGAGAAAGCCTCCTGTCGTGCTAAAATATCCATTAGCCTTTCCTCCCTCTTGGTCTCTTTTTATCCTCTCAGAAGCGAAATCAAGGTTCTGGAGCCGAATCCCTCCCAAACTCTCTTCTCGTGGTTGGTGTGCACCTGCATACTGCGTTCTGTAATGGGAAGGGGAAGAAATGGAGGGATTGGGAAAGGAGGCTGGAAGGGAGCTTGCTAGGGAGTTGCTCTATGGTTCCCAACCTTTGTTCCGCCATCTGTTTGGGACTTCAACTCCCAGAAGCCTTAGCCATCACAACCAACAGTCAGGAATTCTAGGAGGTGTAGTCCAAAACACCAGGAGGAACAAAGGTTGGGAATCACTCCAGTAGTTCATCGTTTGGGTTCACAGTGCTCTCTGGATGTAGGTGAACTACACTGCCCCTAAATCAGTCAATTCTTCTCAAACGTCTCCAGTATTTTCTGTTGCTGATGGGAGTGTGTATTCCAAGTTTGGTTCAATTCCATTGTTGATAGTGTTCAGAATACTCTTTGATGGCAGGTGAACTATAAATCCAAGTAGCTCCAACTCTCAAATGTCAGGGTCTATTTTCCCCCAACCTCTCCAGTATTTTCTTTTTTTCATGGGATGTCTATATGCCAAGTTTGGTTCAATTCCATCGTTGGTGCAGTGCAGAATGCTCTTTGATTGTAGGTGAATTATAAATCTCAGCAACTACAACTCCCAAATGTCAAGATCTATTTTCCCTAAACACCAGTGTTCAAATTTGGGCATAATGAATATTTGTGCCAAGTTAGGTCCAGTTCCATAGTGGTTTGGGTTCACATTTGCTCTCTGGATGTAGGTGAACTACATCTCCCCTAAATCACTGCCAAACCTCTCCAGTATCTGTTGGTTATGGGGGTTCTGTGTGCCAAGTTTGGTCTAGGTCTGTCATTTGTGGGGGGCTCTGGTCTGTGGAAGTCAAAGCTGAATGGTTGAAGGTACTGCAAATCCCATCATGTTATCCATACTCCCCTAAACATATTGTTTTTGTGATTAATCTCTATGCTTTAATTATATTCAATTTGTAATAATGAAAATCCATGCTGGATATTAGATATTTACATTATGATTCATAACAGTAGCAAAATTACAGTTACGAAGTAGCAACGAAAATATAGTTGGGGGTCACCACAATGTGAGGAACTTTATTTAGGGGTCACGGCATTAGAAAGGTTGAGAACCACTGGGCTAATGTATAAAGAAAACATTGTTATTCGTTATAAAATGTATGTGGCATGTATTGAAGCACCATTAAATTTAAGTGATCTTTTAGAAAAGAACAGTCTTTCACTTGGACATAATGAATGGGGAAACACTGTATTAAAAGTTTGCTCACTAACAACTCTGATCTTTCCTCCTTTAGGTTATAACTCGAAATGAATTAATGTTGGAAGAAACCAGAAACACGATAACTGTTCCAGCTTCTTTTATGTTAAGGATGTTGGCCTCTTTGAACCATATAAGGGCAGGTAGGAAGACTTTGGTGCCACTTGTGGCTGGATTTCTAATACAGAATACATAATTTTTACATATAATTTTCCTAGTTTTTTTCACAAAACTATTTCATCTTCTTAGAATAGCATGCCTGAGAACAGTATAAATACATGTCTAAGTACTGTTTCATAGCAAAGAAAATATTTTGTGAGGTTCTCTTCCACCCCCCAAAAATTAATAGTTCAGTTGACTTTCCTCTCTTCTGTGTTAAATTATACTAACCTGCTACTTCAGCATAGAATTTGCAATTGCAATCCATATTGTTAGTCTGGTTATATTTCTCTTACTTAGAAAGTTCCTGATGCATTTTAAGTATTTCTACTCATTTCTTTACCAGGCAGTATGTGCTGGACTATGGTTATTTTGTAATTTTGTACTCTAAAATGGGAAAATTGCTTTAGAATTGTGAGGAAATTTGTTTAAAGCCTCTTTTAAAACCATCTCTGTATCTTGCAGACCGGCTGGAAGGCGACCGATCTGAAGGGTCTGGCCAAGAGAATGAGAATGAAGACGAAGAGTAATGGGCTGTTCCCGGAATCCACCTAGGCGTCATGAAATTTGTATACGTCATGAATTATATTTTTCCTTACAAAGCTTTAGTGCAATTTTAAGGTTTTGCTTTTGGGGTAACCTAACATTTCGATTTCGAATGAATGTGTGCATGACTTGCAAGGGTGCAAGTAAAATAAGCAAAACGTTTTTAAAATGCTTTGTCATGGATGAGGGGTGCTAGAAAATGCAAAGTGCAATATTTTCCCTTAACTTGCAAAAATGGGAGGTTGGATCGATGTTTAATATAACTTACCTTATAGAGAAAACATTGATTCAAATAAATTTATATACCTGCTATTTGCATGTTTGTTGCTTTCTATTAAAAGATGTGGTTGTTTTACATATGTGTCTGCCTTTTCATTGACTGCAATGGGCAACCAACCTACAAGCCTATTTCTTGGGTTGAAGACATCACGTTCTCCAGTGAAAACAGATGTTTCCTATTCCTGAGTGATCTTGTGGGTTTAGAAACTGATTGTATCTTAAATAATCTAAAACATTGGGCCTTTAAACTATAATTGCATTGGGACTGTCAAATTATTTTATTTGTAAGGCGATCTATAAATTATTCATTTTTCTAACTAATCTTCCATTGAGCTGTAAGGAATTGAGGGAATTGGAAGTCACCTGAAGGGCTGAAGTTTTCCCATGCCTTTTTCAGATTATATATCCCTGTGCTGTTGCTTGAATCATCATGAAGTGAACGTAAGTCCTATACAAGTAGTTCCCAACCTTTTTTGACCAGGGACCATTTTGACCAAGGACCACTCTCCAACATTACCATGTTTCTCCAAAAATAAGACACTTTTTTCCTTGAGAAGACAGACTAAGGCTTATTTTCATGGGATGTCTTGTTTTTATTAAGTGTGGTACAACAATCTGCATTTATGGGATGATCTTTCTGGGCTCAGTAGAGATCAGTCTGCTACCCAGTAGTAGCAGACTGCTTGCTGAATCTTTTCCCCTGTCCCCTGGTGTTTGCTTTACTGGTGTTTGTGGGAAGTGAGAGAGACCCACAGACTGTTGCTGGTTGGTGCTGGGGGTGGGAGACCCACAGTGCTACGTAAAAAAGAAGCCACAGCTTTACTTCTTCTCCTGAGGACACACAATACCTAAAGCAGAGCATCCTGCTCCTCACTTCACTAAGGAGACTCACTTTCTATGTCTCCCTCTATGCCTCAGCTTGCAGCATGCACAGAGGAAGCCGACCTTGTATGCTGCATAGCCATGCCTGTCACTATGTCTTATTTTTGTTGTATGGCTTATATTGTTCAAATGCTTAGAAATCCTGCTGCATCTTATTTTATGAGTATGTCTTATTTTCAGGGACATAGGGTAGTACCAAAAGGATCACAAATCAATTTTTGATCAGCTTTAGATTCGGTTTGGTTATTTGGGGTGCTGATTCAGAAAATTGCATTGGATAGACTACATCAGCTCTAGTTTCTGATACAGAGCATATGTCATCCAGTATTTACCATCTGCTTGCCCACTGAAAACCATATTTAATAAGCCTCAGCTTTCGCAAGACAACTCGCTCTTGTTGCAACGGTGTAGAAATGAGGCTGCAGAGCATATTTTAGTTCTTGAAGACCACTGGTGGTCCATAGACCACAGTTTGGGAACCACTGTCCTATAAGAAAAACAAGAATGCCTTTTGACTGAATTCTACTTCGGCCTTTCATTTCCAGTTTTTGGGCTCCTATCACTCACCCTGGCCTTTTATCCAAAAACTGCTTCCTGGTTCTGGATCTCAGAACCTAAGGCGATACTTTGGCCCAAGGTAACAATGGATGAGCAGATATGTTGATTGGGTTCAGTGTGGTAATGTATTGTTCTCAATTCTTCATTGAAAACATCGAAATCTAACAAGGAACTTGTAAGTTGGGGGAAATGCATTTCAAGAGGAACGTGCAATATGGAATACTTCCATTCAGCCTTGCCAACTAGCCAGACCTCTTTCCATCCTCTATTTTCCAATTCTCTTGAAATTGTCAAGACAGCGTAATCACTGAGCATTTTCAGCTATCTTTGGGTTGCCTGAAGTGTCGTCCCCCCCCCCAAAAAACCCAACAACAAACAAACACATTTGTGTATTTCTGCAAATGTTTAGATACCTCCAAGTGACTGATGCCATTTTGGCTACATAAGGATACGTTCTTGGGAAAACTAGTAACTTGCCAACATCCATATTTTTGTGTGGCAAGCTAGAATTGAAGTGAATGCAATTGCATTGCTAATATTTGATGTATACAAGGTGCTCACTGCTGTGAAATATTAAAATATCTTTGTAGTCACACACAGGTTAAATAAACCAAACCAAAGGGGTTTTAATTTAGTGTTTGCAAAGGTATTTATACCACCTCAGTGCCCCAAATCAGAATTTGGTAGTAACATGTTTGGTAGCAATTCCCAATCTTCTTGGGTACATATCATCTTAACACATCATATTCCTGCAACTTTTGCTCATTGCTGTCAAGTCAGAGGATTACTATTGGCCAATAGCGACTTTTTTGTCTTGACACGATTCTTAGTAATACTGAGGTGTGAGCTTTTGACAGCCATTCCAAAATATTCCAATTTTTGTTGAACTACATGAGTTTGTCAGGAAAATCAGGAAAATATTGAATACTTCCTTATAGAATGAAAAATAAAAAGTTTAAGAGAACATGTGATACCTCCAATTCCCCCTAAAATATATATAAACACAGTAATGTTTTCTGGGAGGAAACCGGAATCTCCCTTACACCTTTATATAAGAATAGGTATAGGAGGACTGCTCAAAGTGGTGGATGATGGATTAATTCTCATGGCAGAGTCATTGGTTGCAAATACATGACAGTTTTCCAGAAAATAACAAAACAGAGATCACAAACCTGTTCTGATCCTTGGCACATTAAGAAAAATAGCACACACGTACTGTACCTTGGGCAAGTAGTTTGAGAAGAAGCACCCAAGTTACAAACAAGATAGATTTGTTCTTAAATTGAATTTGTATGTAAGTCAGAACATTTTAAAGCTACTTGGTGCTATTGTCTTGTAGAAGTACTTGGCACACATGTCATATGTGATCATATTCCTTTTTGTGTGTGTCAGGAGCGACTTGAGAAACTGCAAGTTGCTTCTGGTGTGGGAGAATTTGCCGTCTGCAAGGATGTTGCCCAGGGGACACTCGGATATTTGATGTTTTACCATCCTTGTGGGAGGCTTTTCTCATGTCCCCTCATGTGGAGCTGCAGCTGATAGAGGGAGCTCATCTGCACTCTCCCTGGATTTGAATCGCTGGCCTATTGGTCAACAGTCCTGCCGACAAGGGTTTAACCTATTGCGCCACTGGGGGCTCCTACGATCATACTGCTGCACTGAGTGTATGTCACAGCTGAGTCCATCAAGATGCTGGTAGCTAGCTGCATTACTCAATCTCCGAGCAATGCTGCAGGCAAGGAAGATATGCCACCAGAGCATGTTCTGTGCGGGTAAGCTATAAACTTCCTTTAGCTTCTGTTGTAATTCCCATCAGAACTGTATGGCTCGCCTCCAAGTTTCTTAACATCATCTGGAAGCTCTGTGAGATTTCATCTTACTTAAGAACAGCTGTGACAGAAAAGCACAAGAAAGCATTATGTTCTCCCTCGCCCTAAGCATTTTGTTGCCTCTGCTTCTCTCACAAGTCTACCTTACTCTCCTTGTGTAAACAGATTGTTTGTTTGTTTTTATTTAGTGCTCATAAAGAGATTCTTGCAATTCTCATACATACAAGGTCTAGTATATAGGTTTGCATAGGACTATGCAATGGAAAGGTTGCTAGTTTTGCTTTCAGGGACTATAAATAGTGCTGTTCAGAATTCTTATCTGCCCACCCAAAGCACTGACTGCTGTGAATATTTGAAAATATAATAAAAATGCCAATAAAAGTTAAAAGTTTCTGACAAGAAAGTGGAGAAGTAATAGGAAAGTCCAAAACTTATACCACATAAGTCTCAGACCACAAGACAAGAAATAGGAAAAGATAGAGGCTCAACAAATCAGTCCACAGAGAATCAGCAGGTTGAAATAAATCAGCCCTGGAGAGTCTTTCCTTTTCTAAAATTCTTTTTGTCTGAAAATTTCACAAGGATTAAAAGTAGGAAAAACCATGAATAAAAATACCTGTGAAAGTGCAACTTAAACTGCAACAGCATGACTCTATGCCATGGTCAACTATCAACACAAAGTTGCAAATGTTTAAATATGCAAAAGTTAAACTACAAATGGAGAAGACCAATAGCAAAGCTTTAGACCTCAGCCTCCATCTCAGATGGTGAAGCTTATTCTGAATTAATGCTATGTACATGTTATTGGTAACAGTTCTGTCTTTTGTGATCTTATGGAACTTCCAGGTTTGGGGAAGGGTTTTCGCCCGGCACTCGCATCTCGAGTGCCGGGTGAAAACCCTTCCCCAAACCTGGAAGGCTCGCGGGGGAAGCGAGCTTGGAAGGGAGGGAGGCGCCGCGGGGGACCCCCCTCCCCTCCAAGGCATCGGCTCCGGAGAGGGAAGAAGAGGGCGGTGCAGGGAGGAGGAGCTAGCTCTCTTCCTCCTCCTGCACCGCCCCTTATCCCTCTCGCGGCGCCCGATGCAAACCGGTTTGCATCGGCGCCGGTGAGAGAGGGAAAAAGAGGGCGGTGCAGTGAGGAGGAGCTGGCTCTCTTCCTCCTCCCTGCCCCGCCTCTCCTCTCCCCCCGGCCGCCATTTAAATTTTTTTTTAAAAAAAAAAATTAATAATGGGGGCCGGGGGCATAGCTGGGGCGGAGCCAACAGGCTGGGGGCCGTAGACGGCCCCAGGGCCGCCAGTTGGACAGCCCTGTTTTAATATATATATATGATTTGCAAGATAATAACATACATTTCCAAGATTTTTCTCATTTCTTGTTATTTTCACACAGCACACTTACACACTGCAGCCAACACACTAATGTGTTGTGACAGTCTAGAATGCTCTGGAGTAAACAGTAGTTGTGTGTGTGTGTATACACACACATACACACATATGTAAAGGTAAAGGTTTCCCCTTGACATTGAGTCTAGTTGTGTCCATTTCTAAGCCAAAGAGCTGGCATCTGTAGATACCTCCAAGGTCTGTAGATACCTCCAAGGTCATGTGGCCAGCATACCTGCATGGAGTGTTCTTACCTTCTTGCCGAAGCGTACCTATTGATCAACTCACATTTGCATGTTTTCAAACTGCTAGGTTGGCAGAAGCTGGGGCTAACAGCAGGAGCTCACCCCGCTCCCTGAATTCGAACCACCGACCCTTCAGTCAGCAAGTTCAGCAACTCAGCGGTTTAACCAGCTTCACTACCAGGGAGCCCAAATACAGCAACACTTCATGATTGTCATGGTTTATTGTATCCCCTTATTTTATGAAAATAATTTCATTTTTAAATTTAATTATATATATATATATATATATATATATACACACACACACACACTTTTATAAAAATACAATGTAATGTTCGTTTGTGGGATTAACATAATTCAAAAGCCACTGGGCAAATTGACACCAAATTTGGACACAATACACCTATCAGGCCAACGAGTGACCATCATTCATAAAAACGCTGAAAAACAGCAGAAGAGACTTAAACCCCCAAACCCATTACAATGCATGCGGAAAACCACATATACACAAATATCTACACACACATATATATACACACACACAAAACATATATACAGACTGGGCCACGGCAACATGTGGCAGGGGGTGGCTACTATATATATATATATATATATATATAGAGAGAGAGAGAGAGAGAGAGAGAGAGAGAGAGAACCAAAGTTATGACACAAAGAATGTTGTGACCACACGATTTCACAAATATGTGCTTTCAGTTGATTTGCTCATTTTATCCCCCCGCCTCCCCCGATTAATATTGTTTGTTCAGCCATGTTGATTACTTCACCAAGCTGTTTAAGCCATGGCTATTGCTGTGTGCCTTCAAGTCACCAAGGCAGCGTGAACTCGGCAAAAATGGAGTTTTGGGTATGAACAATTGTCAGTGCAATTGTAGAAAATTGAGGACTAAAGGCAATCTTCATTGTGTGAGAAGGCACAATTCTTCCTGGGGACAATGCCTGCACAGCTATGCCCAGTGAGTCCTTTCTCTCCCAAGCGTTTGGAGCTAAACTTGCTCGCTGGCAGAATGGTAGGCATTTGGAAGCTAGATATATTTGTGTCTCCCTAGGAAGATGCCAAGATTATGTTGTCAGATTCAGCTGCAGCTGGCACTAACGCTTCACAATCACAGTTCACGTTAATCCATTCATTTTTATTCAGCAGTACAAATAAAATGCCTTGAGGATTTAGCTGTGGAAGACGCATACTCTTCTGTAGAGTTTCACACGCCATCTCCAGATTAGGGCCCCCAACCCATTCCAATAGCGTCTTTTCTTGCAAAATAGTAGGTGCCAAAACGTGTGTGTGTTTGTTTTTCTCTGCCTATTAGTGACGCTGCCCGGTATACAGAAAGTAAAGGAGGGGATTTAGGGATGAAATGAATTCATCACTAAAAGATTGGACTTGCTAGAGCAGAATGGGAAAGCGTGGTAGATTTAGAAGCAAAATATACTGCTTAGCCCAAGTTATTTGCCTTCTCCTGTTCTAATATCTGAAAATATGCAGCTGCTTTGACTTCAAAGGAATTGGTAGACTAAATAAAAGGGATAGAAAGAAAAAGATTAAGTTAGGATGGTATGGGGCCGTTATTGCTTATGTAAAACAGGGCTTACAAGTGGGAATGCTCCTGTTAGTAGTTATAGTTGTTGATCTTTAGTTGCTGTTGTGGCTATTATTGTTGTTGTCGCTAATATTTCATACCCACATCTCCCCATGGATCGAGGTGGTGAACACCAACATAAAAAATACAACATATACAGTCAATTGGAACATAGTTCAATCAAAATATCTAAAGAACACATGCATCTAACACAGTGCTTCTCAACTTGGGGGTCAGGACCCTGGGGAGGTCGCCACAGGTGTCAGAGGGTTCACCAAAGACCATCAAAAACACAGTATTTTCTGATGGTCATGGGGGTTCTGTATGGGAAATTTGGCCCAATTCTATCATTGGTGCAGTTCAGAATGCTCTTTGGTTGTAGGTGAACTATAAATCCCAGCAACTACAATCCCCAAGGGTCAAGGTCTATTTTCCCCAAACTCCACCAGTGTTCAAATTTGGGCATATTGAGTATTCATGCCAAGGTTGGTCCAGATCCATCATTGTTTCAGTCCACAGTGCTCTCTGGGTGTAGGTGAACTACAACTCCAAAACTCAAGGTAAATGTCCACCACACCCTTCCAATATTTTCTGTTTATTATGGGAGTTCTGTGTGCCAAGATTGGTTCAGTTCCATTGTTGGTGGAGTTCAGAAGCTCTTTGATTGTAGGTGAATTATAAATCCCAGCAACTACAGCTCCCAAATGACAAATTCAACCCTGCCCCCCAACCATATTCAAATTTGGGTGTATCGGGTATTTGTGCCAAATTGGTACAGTGAATGAAAATACATCCCTCATGACAGATATTTACATTATGATTCATAACAGTAGCAAAATTACAGTTATGAAGTAGCAATTAAAATAATTTTATGGTTGGGGAGGGGGTCACCACAACATGAGGAACTGTATTAAGGGTTACGGCATTACGAAGGTTGAGAACCACTGATCTAACAGGTATTAAAACAGACAGCACATAATTTTAAATTTGTAATTTCAAAATTTCATCTGAATAGGCTTGCCTGAAGAGACAGGTCTTTATTGTGGTTTCAAATTTAAACAGTGTATTCACTTAGCTATGGTGGTGCAATCAGTTAAACCCTTGAACTGCTGACCTGAAGGTTGGCAGTTCGAATCCACAAGACAGGGCGAGCTCCCGTCTGTCAGCTCTAGCTCCTGCCAACCTAGCAGTTCAAAAACATGCAAATTTGAGTAGATAAAGAGGTACCGCTTCAGTGGGAAAAGGAAAAGAGATGCTCCAAGCAATCTTGCCAGCCACACAACCTGGAGATGACATCACAGACTCCTCAGCTTGAAAATGGAGAATGCAACTCTCCACAGCCAGAGATGAGCATCACCTCCAGAAGCTGGAAATGAAAGGAGAAGTCTTTGCCTTTGTTTGTGTTTGTGTGTCTCTTTTGGCCGTATAAGGGTTTGTGCTGAGAAAATGAATGAACCATTATTGTGTGGTTAATTCATTTCCTGAGCACAAATACTTATATGGCCAAAAATAAAGTTGTTCACCAAATACAACATTCCCCAACTATTATTATTATTATAACTCCTAGAAATAATGGATGCACCACACTGGTTATTTGTAAAATCCCTTGTAAATGAATTGTGCTGTGTAAGTCAATGAGCACATAATTCAGAAGACTCCTCCGATATCTTGGAATACACTAGGTCCTTGGTAGCCACTGGATGAAATGGCAAAATCAAATTTTGATTTTTGAATTGGTTGTTGATATTTTCAAGCCATGGAGAGTTGAATCTGTGCATACAAAAGGGATTACTAGATTATGTTCAGATAGTGTAGTACAGTGGTTCACAACATTTTTGATTCTATGGAGGAGCCCCTTAGGCCTTCCCTATGTCTTACAGATAAATGGTGTTTAGGAGTAGCATTATGGGGGGTGATAGTAAGAAGATACTGTAAGACAGTGTTTTTCAAACTTTTTTGAGTTGCGGCACATTTTTTACATTTACAAAATCCTGGGGCACACCACCAACCAAAATGACACAAAATGACACTCTAACACAGTAATACATATAGTTAATATGTTTTTAAATGTATTTATACACTCAGTGTGAAACCTGGGCCTGTTTCAATGAACACAACATAGATATCCTGGCAGGAATGGTAGAAAGACACAAACTTCCCACACAGAACTCCCATAACCAAGAGAAAATGCTATAAGAGTTTGGTGAGCATTGACCTTGAGTTTGGAGTTGTAGTTCACCTATATCCAGAGAGCACTGTGGACTCAAACAATGTTGGATCAGGACCAAACTTGGCATGAATACTCAATATGCCCAACTATGAACACAGATGGAGTTCAGGGGAAATAAACATTGACATTTGGGAGTTGTAGTTTCTGGAATTTAAAGAGCATTCTGAACCCCACCAATGATAGAACTGGGCCAAACTTCCCACACAGAACCCCAGGAGGCAAGAGGAGGTCTCTACTTTGGGAAAGGGAGGCAGGTCTTCCCAATGCATGGAGAGGGAAAGACCACGTAGACAACGGGTGGGAAGGGGGCCTTTATCGAGGTAGGTTTCTTAGGGTTTTTATACTTCAACACACTAGACTCTCCCCCCTCCCCTCCTGGAGGTTCCAATTTCCCACGGCACACCTGATGATTGCTCACGGCACACTAGTGTGCCCCGGCACACTGGTTGGGAAACTGCAGTAAAAGATATGTGAGACACAAGTACAATTGTTTAATCATGTCTGGTGGTTGATGTATCTAATGTTTTTTTTTTCATTCTGTAATCTCAGTGTTTTCCCACCTGGAATAGCTTTTGAAATTAGTGGTATTTTATCATATCTCTAAATGTCAGGTTACTTCAAATGTATTTTTTTAAAAGTCTTTGCTTTTAAATTGTTCACCTGTCCTGCGTCCTAGGTTGAGGGGAAACTACACATTAAACAAAGCAATTTCTCATAGATTTAGGTTTTCTCTGCCTAACCGTAGCCTTCAAGAAAGACAATAGATGTTTGAATCTACGCACTTCCATTTGTCGAGCCACAACAGTCTTTAAAACCTAAGCATTATGAGCTTTGCATGGGTAAAAAGTGAAGGGATAAAGTTAAGAAAACATTTTAATGTCAGTACAAAGCCAGATGTTCAGTTTTAATTGTTTGTATGAAAAACAAGATCAATCGATGACTAACCCATCATAAGCACAGTCCATTAACTTGCTTTTATTTGATGGCACAGGAAACTTAAGAAATTAGGATAACAGAAAGATTAACCTTTCGTCTAATGGCAGCTTATAATGATACATCATGTTCCAGCACTATTTTCTATTCCCCCTCCCCAAAGATCAGATGAAACTATAACAGAATCAACCTGTTGTTTGTAGTCATTTTATTAATGACCTGATTTATTTATCGTGTCAGAAGTGAATTGAGAGTACAGTTGTAATCATCAGCACTGTCTTCGCACAATCCTAAATATACACTGGACCGACTATGTGATGAATGTTGCTGTCCTTGAGCAAGCAGGGATCACCAGCATTGAGGCCATGCTATTGAGAACACAGCTGCACTGGGCAGGGCACATCTCTAGGATGGAGAACCACCGCCTCCCAAAGATACTACTCTATGGTGAACTCGCCACGGGTCAGCGCAAAAGAGGCGCCCCCAAAAAGAGATATAAGGACTCCCTGAAACAACATCTCAGGCTCGGCCAGATTGATCACCAACAATGGTCCACCCTGGCCTCACATCGGGAGGCATGGAGACTCACTATCCACAATGCTGCGGCCTCTTTCGAGAAGATACGCCGAATGGGTCTCGAAGAGAAATGACAACGCAGAAAGAAACGCAACTTGGAAACAACATCACCCAAGGAGACTTTCCGCTGTGCTTTCTGCAACCGAACTTGCCTATCTCAGATTGGCCTTTTTAGTCATCAATGCGCTTGTAAAAAGCGTGGGATGAGTCCTTCCTAAGAATCTTTGTTCGCGAAGTAATGCCGAGAGAGAGAGAGAGAGAGAGAGAGAGAGAGAGAGAGATTAATGACCTGATTTATTTATTTATCATGTCAGAAGTGAATTGAGAGTACAGTTTTAATGTATTTAAAAACACAAACAAAGTTAAAAACTTGGCATTATATTAAATGTCCTTTGACCAGTAGCTGGCCACTTGGAGTGCCTCTGGTGTCGCTGTGAGAAGGTCCTCCATTGCGCATGAGGTAGGGCTCAGGGTGCATTGCAGTAGGTGGTCTGTGGTTTGCTCTTTTCCACACTCGCATGTTGTGGACTCCACTTTGTGGCTCCATTTCTTAAAGTTGGCTCTGCATCTCATAGTAACTGATTAAAAATTAACATCAATTGATGATTGATCATTATTTATTTATGTATTTACTATATTTCTATACCACCCATCTCAGTCCGCAGGCGACTCGAGGCAGTTTTATTACTGGAATCTGGGGAAAAAAAGATTTTCATACATATAGAATTATCAAAGTGAGGAGCTAATTCACACATTGATTTTTTTTCCTTTTCTCAACGAAAGTGGTTACAGCTTTCTTTGTGCATCCGTTCTCACATAAGAATAAAACATGGGGAATTGGCAACTAGAGGTATAAGGTGATCAAAATGGCTAGGAAACTACGCTGCAATTATTTCTTGTTAGTCACCTCTGAAATCACTCTGCTTATATTTATTTGTTAATGGGAGTTCATGCTCCAAGAGAACTTCCTCAACTGAGGAGGAGAATGCAGGAGGCTTCTCTCTCTTGAACATTTACTTCCGTTCCTACATAATAATACAGGAATGGAAGAGTTATGTTTTTCTTGGTTGTTGACAGAAAAACTATTGTGACTTCTGTGGAAATATCCATCATAAAACTATAAGTGTAATAGAACTGAGTATAAATGAGGAACCTAACGTTTAAATTAACATGTATGACAGTGGTTCCCAACCTTTTTTGACCAGGGACCACTTTGACCAAGGACCACTCTCCAACAGTAGTTCCATAATGGTTACAAATCAGTTTTTGGCCAACTTTAGATTTGGTTTCATTATTTGGGGGTGCTGATTCAGAAAATTGTATTGCATCGGTCACATCAGCTCTAGTTTTTGATACAGAACATATTCCATCCAGTATTTGCCATCTGCTTGCCCAAAGAAAACCATATTTATTTATTTATTTATTTATTGTTCACTTTTGTATTCCGCTCCTCCCAGCAGGCTCGGGGCGGATCACAGCATAAAATACGTGGGCGGCATGATGCTACATGTCAACATGCGGCCCTACAATCAATAAAAACATATGACATAAAACCACATTTAAAACAGATACATTGTCAGGCACAGATTAAGAGGACATATATTAGGTTTTAGACCAGTATGCCTAATTAAAGGCCAGCCCGAAGAGGGCCGTCTTGCACGCCCTCTGGAACGGGCCCAACTCCGAGATGGCTCGGGTACTGTCCGGAAGGGCGTTCCAAAGTACTGGTGCTGCCACGGAGAAAGACCTTTGTCGAGTCGTTGACAGGTGGCAGGAGCGGACTGATGGAACTACCAGTAAATTCTGCTCATCCGAGCGCAGTGATCTCGGGGGAACGTACGGGGTAAGGCGGTCCTTCAGGTACGCAGGCCCTAGGCCGTGCAAGGCCTTAAAGGTCAGAACCAACACCTTGAAGGCAACCCGGTACTCAACAGGGAGCCAGTGCAGTTGCCGGAGGGTGGGTGTAATATGCTCTCTCGCCGGCACTCCTGCTAGCAAGCGAGCCGCGGCATTCTGCACTAGCTTGAGTTTCCGGATTGTCGACAAGGGAAGGCCAACGTAGAGGGCATTACAGTAATCTAGTCTCGAGATGACCGTCGCTTGGATTACCGTGGCCAGGTCATCCCTGGACAGGTAGGGTGCCAGTCGCCTAGCCTGGCGGAGGTGATAGAATGACGTCCTGCTGACCACAGAGACCTGAGCCTCCATGGTCAGCGAGGAGTCCAGCACAACTCCCAAGCTCTTAACTGACGGCGACGGGTTAAGCCGCTCGCCGTCCAGGCTAGGCAACCGGCACCCACCAGCCCAGGCCGACCGGGCCACAGGATCTCCGTCTTCGATGGGTTCACCTTCAGCCGGCTGGCACGCAGCCAACCAGTCACGGCTTCAAGGCATAGATGGAAACAATCAGGGACGGAGTCCGGCCTGCCGTCCATTCTCAGCAGAAGCTGGGTGTCATCAGCGTACTGATGGCACTCCAGACCAAAGTCGCGGGCCAGCTGGGCCAGGGGGCGCATATAGACATTGAATAATAAGGGGGAGATGATGGCCCCCTGGGGACCCACAGTCAAGTGGGAGTCTCCGGAGACCTCCCGCCCCCTCCACTCGTTGTCCCCGGTCCCGGAGGAAGGAGGCCACCCATTAAGGGGGCAGTCCCCAACCCCGGAAGCGGCTAAACGGTGGGTCAATAGTGCGTGATCTACAGTGTCAAACGCTGCTGTCAGATCTAACAAGACAAGCAGTGCTGATCCACCCTGGTCTAGCTGGCGGCGAAGTTGGTCTGTAATGGCGACAAGCACGGTCTCCGTCCCATGCCCAATACGGAAGCCGGACTGGAAGGGATCAAGTCCAGCTGTGTCGTCTAGGAACCGCTGCAGCTGCTCGCTGCTGCGCTCTCAATTACTTTGCCGAGAAAGGCAAGGTGGAAACAGGCCGGTAATTGGAGGGAGCCGAAGGATCTAGGTGCGGCTTCTGCGGCAGCGGTTTTTACCATAGCCTCTTTTAACCCCCTGGGAAGACTCCTTGCTCAAGGGAGCTATTTAAGATCGTGCCCAGGGGGCCTCCAGAGCCCCTCCCGGCAAGATCTAACAAGCCAGGAGGGGCACGGGTCGAGGGAGCAAGTAGTTGGTCTAGCTGCAGCTAGTAACCTATCGACAGCTGCTGCGTCCAGCAATTTGAAACGGGTGAAGGCGGGCCCATCGAGTGGCGGAGGAGTCTCGAGTTCACTAACTGTATCAAGAGTGGCAGGAATGTCCCGCGAAGGGTCGAAATCTTGTCAGTGAAAAAGTTCTGGAAAACCTCAGCCGAAGGAGCCAAACCCCTATCTTTTGGGACAGTTGGGATTGTTGTCAGAGACCGAATCACCTTAAATAATTGGGCTGGGCGTGAACTAGCTGACTCTATCAAGGAAGAATAGTAAACCTTTTTTGCTTCCTTGATAGCTTGCTCATAAACCTCCTTAAATTGTTTATAAGCTGATTTCGACGCTTCGTCACGGAGGCTCCGCCACTTGTCCTCTAGTTGTCTCCTTCTCCGTTTCATCGCCCGCAGCTCCTCTGTATACCATGGCGAGCGATTTCTACGGGGAAGGAGAGAACGCCTGGGGGCGATCTCGTCTAGGGCCGTGGAGAGACTGGAGTTCCAGTACTCCACCAGTCCGTCGACCGAGTCGCTGGGGGGTTCCCAATCCCTTAGAGCATTCAGGAACCTAGTGGGTTCCATAAGTCTCCTTGGGCGAACCAAAATAGGTTCTGCACCCGTACCGGGAGGGGGAGCCAGTCCCAGCCGGACTTCCAGGACCTTGTGATCCTTGCCTGGGCAGGGTCTTTCCCTGGGGTTAAGGTGGCTTCAGCCCCCCCAGGGATGAATGATTGAGGGCGCTGGCGGAGCACTCCTGCTAGTTGCTCCTTCATCGGCGCCATCTTTAAATATTGAATATTGAATATTGAATAAGCCTTGGCACTATAAGACACTTGTAAGGTCATGTGGCCAGCATGACTTCATGGAGTGCTGTTACCTTCCTGCCGGAGCGGTACCTATTGATCTACCCACACATTTGCATGTTTTCAAACTGCTAGGTTGGCAGAAGCTGGGGTAACAGCAGGAGCTCATGCCTTCCCCTGGATTTGAACCTGTGACCTTTCGGTCAGCAAGTTCAGCAGCTCTGCGCTTTAACCCACTGTGCCACCATGATCTCCTTAGCTAGCTTTCCTGTCCAAGGAAATAGTAGTTAGCTGCTCCATGAGGCAGCTTGAAATAATTTTCATGGTTTCTAAAGCAAAAAAATACTATTTTCCTAGTTAATTTAAGCATCTTGTTTTTATATAACTGTTATTAAATACGTTTTCAATGAAATAAAAGAAGGGAAAGGACTGGGGAAAGGGGGGGGAAAGGGATAGAAAATAGGTGTTTGTTGACTTCTAATCCTTTTTTTGTGATTTATAGTCCAAAATTCTCCTTTATTTCTTATTTCTTTTCTTCCTCTTGTTTTTTGTTTCCATATGGGTAGGTTCCTTATTTATTCCACTTTATAATAATATCCTTATTTTTTTCTTGTTTCATATAATTGAACAGTCCAGTCCGTTTCTTTTTTAGATGTGTTTTGACCTTTTACTAATTGTTGTGTCAATCTGTGCATGCTCATCATTTCTATCGTTTTTGCCAGCCATTCCTTCAAGGTAGGGATTTCACTTGCCCTCCAGTGTCTTGCGTACATAATTCTAGCCACAGTTGTTAAGTAGTTGAAGAGGGTATCTTTATTTCTCTCTAATTTAATCATCCTGTTGACGTGCTTCAAATTATTTTCGGCACATGCAGTAAGTGAAATTGTTTTCCAGACCTTTTCTCATTAATCACAGTTTTTCATTCAGTAATGAAAGTTTTTTGGGGGGGAAAACCCTCACAAAACCCATGGTGTGGTGTGGGATTAAGGAGATTAAATGTTTGACATCACTCTTTTGTCTGTGCAAGAGCTCCATCAACGAGTACAGCGAGTGGGTGTTAAAGCACTGGGCTATGAATGCATCCACGGGAAAGGAAAGAATGGATGAAAATGGGAATAAGAGACGCAGCTTTATTGTATAGGTTTCTGAAGGTGAAACTACAACATCTGGACACCATAGTCTTACAACATGGATTCTAAGGATTTATGAAACTGGAGGGATACAGGAAGATACCAACGAAGGATGAAAACTGGGATGCTTTTGCCTCTTGCAGTCGGCAGTACCTCCTGTGATCCAGGTCCTCTTCTTCGTACAATACTTCCTAAACACTGGAATACCAGAATGAAAGGCTACTAATGTGGGTGGACTGAGCCTGTTTTTCTTCTGGTGATTGGAAGACATGGTCCTTGCAATCAAACTGTTGCTCTTCACCTGTATTTGGCCAACTTCCGTTTTAATCAATAGCAGCGATCATCACCACCGCCATTACCACCACCGTCATCCTCAAAGATCATTCATGAAAAGACATAATAGGTGAGCAAGAGAGTCACTGTGTGGGCATCATAGATGCTGTTGTGTTTACGTGCACTCAGTGTGTCTGTCACTATCCTAAAAAGGTTTTCACTCCTAGGTTGAACTGAATGGCTGTTTGATACGTTTGGTCAATATTAGAAACAATGGCAGCAGAAGAGTATTTGTAAGGAAAGGAGACCAAATGTTCTCCCTCCATTTATTTTTTATCAGCTCCAATCAGATGTTATGTTGCAGAAGCTTTTCCCTGAGAACACAGCTAAGTGTTCTTTAATTTATGGAATGATTTGATCAGCATCTCCAAATCCAATCCTGTAAGCTAGTGCCGGTAATATGTTTTATTTGGTTTCTAGTTCAGCATATTAATTGATTCAGATTTTAATGCTCTGCCAAAACGGACTAAGGAATTATATACAATCAACATCTGGACTAAACAATTCCCTTGACAATTGCCTCTAGCTAGGACCCAAATACTTTGGCCACACATTTTACTACTGCTATATTCACAGTTATAATGTTCCTTCTTATATTGCCCTTATCCTTAATATCGCTATACAACCTATGTACTTTATTTATTAGTCCTATCCTTTGAATGGTTGTGCACCAGTCGGCCCACCCATATCGAGACTTGAATTATGCTATTGTTGTTGGTTGATGCTGGTTTTATATTTTGTTATAATGTTGTTTTATGTTATTTTAAATTGATGTTATGCATTCTAATGTATGTTTTTAACTCTGTTGATTTGGCTTGGCCCTATGTAAGACGCCTCGAGTCCCTTCAGGGAGATGGAGGTGGGGTATAAAAAATAAAGTTGTTGTTATTGTTGTTGTTGTTATTAGAAACACAACAAGATTAGTACACAGCAAACAAGATTAATCTTCTGGCTGTTGTATTGGATCACACATCGGACATTTTCCAAGTTCTAGGACTGTATGATGCATCAACGAATAATGTGTGCAGATCCCAGTAGGGTGGCCTTTTGCAGCTGGCAGATGGTAATTTTGTCAGTGCCGATTGTGTTTAAGTGCAGGCCAAGTTCTTTAGGCACTGCACCCAGTGTTCCGATCGCCACTGGGACCACCTTTACTGGCGTGTGCCAGAATCTTTGCAGTTAGATCTTTAAATCCTCATATCATGTCAGCTTTTCCAGTTGTTTCTCTTCAATACTTGTTGTTGTTGTTATTGTTGTGGTGGTGGTTGTACAGGGGTATATTCCTGAAGGATTATATTTAAAATAAATGAAAGGAGATCTACCTTTAGAGGTGGGTTCCTTGACATGACCTTTTCACTCTTTTCTATGCTCCATCCCTCCCTTTGAAACATTGCAGGTGTGGGAGGTCAGATTTAAAATGAAGTACCATCTTCTGGTTTAACCACCAACATCTCCAAGTACAGCTAGGGGAAAAGTCTTCTCTATGTAACCCTGTATAGTTTTAATACAAGCTGAGTGCTCTTTATCTGAAAGGCTTGAGACCAGAAATGTTTTGGGTTTTCACCCAATAGGAGATCTATTGGAAATGCATATGTGCTTCGTATAAACCTTGTACAGATATGTAAGGTAAAGATTTCCCCTTGACATTAAGTCTAGTCATGTCCAACTCAGGGGGTGGTGCACATTTCCATTTCTAGACCGAAAAGCCGGCCGAAGAGTTGTCCATAGACACCTACAAGATCATGTGGCCCGCATGACTGCATGGAGCACGATTACCTTACCTATTTATTTACTCAAATGTGCGTGTTTTCGAACTGCTAGTTTGGCAGAATCTGGGCCTAAGAGCAGGAGCTCACCCTGCTCCTCGGATTTGAACCAACAGCCTTATACAGATAGCCTGATGGTAATTTTATACAATATTTTCAATATTTTTGTGTATGAAACATGGATCCCCACCTACACTGTCATATAATGCAGTTTGACATGATAAGGCAGCTTCCTATGTTCCTTCCAATGTGCCACTAACTGGGGATAGGGGTAGACGGGGGTTTGCCTCTGTTATTTCTTTGGCTGAGAGCATTTCTACATATGTAATATAGTAGACACATCTAAGTTGACACTCTTGATGATGCTTAGATTGGAGTCATATTATTTGACACAAGAAATATTAAACACAAGAAAAGTTTCCATAACAGACATACTTGAAGTAACTGATCCAGGGGCTTGACACAAATCTTGAGGTTACAAGTTCATTCCTAACCTTGACATTGCTGCTGTTTTCCCTGATGAGATCTTAAGACCCGGTATCTTAAGATTTGATAGAAAGGAAATTACAAAGCTTAAAAGAGCGTCAAAGTAGTCAGATGTTGGCAGGATAGTAAGAGATGTATATACAATTGTTCCCTGCCATCCTATTTTGCCAAGAAAATATCTTCTTTTTTTATCATTATTTGTTGACAGTTCTCCCTTTACTTCTGAAACTAAATCAATCAGTTATTGGAACAAATGCAGGCAAGTCGCTATATCTTTCTCAACTTCTCAATTCAGGAATGGAATTTTAAAGTCCTGGTACCTTGAAACCTATCAACTGGGAAATAATCGTACTGATCATTTCCAAAGAAAAAGAACATGCATTTGGTTGTATCCTGTTGATGATGAGTTTTGAGAAGTCTGTCCTAGGTGGGACCTGGCAGGAAAGGAAGAGTGAAGGGGAATAAAGGTGAAACTGGCAAAATACTCAGATTTACTGTTAAATGGCAATTTCTTTCTTATGAAGGAGAGGGTGGACACATATTTTTCAACCTGTGGGTCAGACCTCCTGGGGGGGGGGGGTGTCATGAGGGGATGTCAGAGGGGTCACCAAAGACCACCAGGGAACACATTATTTTCTGTTGATCATGGGGGGTTCTGTGTAGGAAGTTTGTCCCAATTCTATCATATTATTTCATTTATTTGCTTAATTTATATTCCACCCTTCTCACCCCGCAGGGGACTCAGGGCGGATCACAACGCACATATACAAGCAAACATTCAATGCCATACACATACAACATATATAGACAGACAACGAGCTACACAATTGGTCGAGAGGTCGAGAGCCGACCCGGGCAGGCCTTGAACACATGACCTTCTGGTCAGTAGAGATCTTATGCAGCTGATTCCCAGCCAGCTGCGCCACATTCCCGGTGGAATGCCCTTTGATTGTAGGTGAACTAAAAATCCCAGCAACTACAACTCCCAAATGACAAAATTAATTCAACTCCCCCAACACCACCAGTATTCAAATTAGGGCATATCAGGTATTTGTGCCAAATTTGGTCCAGTGAATGAAATTACATCCTGCATATCAGATATTTACATTATGATTTGTAACAGTAGCACAATTACAGTTCTGAAGTAGCATTTAAAATAATGTTATTGTTGGGGGTCACCACAACATGAGGAATTGTATTAAGGGATCGCGGGATTAGGAAGTTTGAGAACCACTGTTCTACAAGGTAACTTTCATGAAGTTGGACAAATTCCTTCTCATATAGGCCATGATAGATGAAAAGTCTGGAAGCTACAATCCAAAAAAGGAAAGGAAAGGAAAGGAAGGTTCCAAACTCTGTGGGTGATGAGCAAAGTTTAGAATGATATACTCTGGATTTTGTATTTACTTAGCCATTCATTGCTTAGTTCTTAAGCAACCGTTAGCAAGACTTTGATATTTCCTGGGCTATTTCTTCAAAACAGGGGTCCTCACACTTTGTATACAGAGGGTCAGTTCACTGTCCCTCAGGCTGTATGGGGAAGGGCTATAGTTTGAAAAAACATGAATGAATTCCTATGTACACTGCACATATCTTATTTGTAGTGCAAAAAATCCATGAAAGAACCATACAATATTTAAAATGAAGAGCAAGTGTAACCAACATAAACTTTCCAGTACTTCAATGACTGATGAGATAGTCAAGATAATTAGGATTGTTGTTGTGTGCATTCAAGTTGTTTTCAGACTTAGGGTGACTCTGAGGTTAAAATATAAAGAGAGGGCCGGGAAAATGATCTTGGAGAGTCACATCCGGCGTGCAAGCTTTAGTTGGGGGATCCCTGCCTTAAAACATGAGTATGCTAAGGAATCTAGGAGCATGTTAGACACTAAATGAGAGAATGAGGTTGGTAACATAAGATGCATCTGAAGAAGTAGACCTTGCCTACAAAAGCTCACGCTATCAACTTCATCCCCTCAATTAATCTCTGGGATGCTACAAGATCCCTTTGCAAATTGCTATTCCAGATTAATGTGGCTAATATGTCTGAATTATAATGCCTTAAAACATGGTAGTTACCAAGCAAGCAACAAATTACATATTTTGAATTTTTGATCATAAACATTTCTGGATGAAATTTACTCAAATAATTTATAGCACTTTTGTTGAAATGAATATTCATTATTTATTTATTTATTTATGTACTTTATTTATATTCTGCTCTTCTCACCCCGAAGGGGACTCAGAGCGGTTTACAAGTATATATACTTAGCAGACAATCCCTGTCGTTGCCACATACACACATATAGACGAAGAGAGGCAAACTCTGGCCACCAGGGGGAGCTGACGCACTCATCATCTCTCAGCGTTCCCAGCGTCCCTTGTTGTTACTTCCATATTCTCAGCGTTCCTGGAGTTCTTTAATGGCCTCATAATTCAGTCAAAATTTGCCTCCCCACTTAATGTGGTACCTTTATCTCCTACTTGACAGATGCAACTGTCTTTTGGGCTGCAAAGGTCGACAGCAGGCTACACTTAAAGGTCAAGCACCCACCTCGACCCGGGCAGGCCTCAAACTCATGACCTACTGGTCAGAGAGATCTTATGCAGCTGACACTTAGCCAGCTGCACCACATTCCTGGTGCTATATATAGATAGGCACAGTTCTAGCCTTGGTTGGGCTTAAAATAGACCTGCTGAAATCAGTGGAACTTGACATTAGTCATTACGACTTTGTCCCACTTGTTTCATTTCATTTTCCAAGAAGAAAAAGGATGAGAAAAGCTTTGTTTTGAAGACAGATATCATGAAGGTATGTTGCTATTTTTGCGTTCAGTCGCTTCCAACTCTTCATGACCTCATGGATCAGCCCACGCTAGAGCTCCCTGTTGGCCGTGGCCACCCCCCAGCTCCTTCAAGGTCAAGTCAGTCACTTCAAGAATAACATCCATCCATCTTGCCCTTGGTCAACTCCTCTTCCTTCGTCCTTCCATTTTCCCAGCATTGTTGTCTTCTCCAAGCGTCCCTGTCTTCTCATTATGTGGCCAAAGTACTTCATGAAGGTACAAGCCAGGCCAAAGCACATAGAAGAACAGGCATTGCTGAAGGAAAATCAACATGGTTTCTGCAAAGGCAAATCGTGTCTTACTAACTTGTTAGAATTCTTTGAGGGTGTAAATAAACACATAGATAAAGGGGACCCAGTCGATATTGTTTACCTTGACTTTCAAAAGGCTTTTGACAAAGTCCCTCACCAAAGGCTCCTAAATAAGCTCTTCAGCCATGGAATCAGGGGACAGGTCTTGTCCTGGATTGGAACCTGGCTAAACTGTAGGAAACAAAGGGTTGTAATAAACGGACATTTCTCTGGGTGGAAAGAGGTGAGAAGTGGCGTACCCCAAGGTTCAGTTTTGGGTCCGTTACTTTTTAATTTATTCATTAATGACCTGGATGTAGGAGTAAATTCTGAGGTAGCAAAGTTTGCAGACGACACTAAATTGTTCAGGGTAGTTAAAAATGAAACTGATTGTAAAGAGCTCCAGAAAGATCTCTCGAAATTGAGTGAATGGGCAACAAAGTGGCAAATGCATTTTAACCTAAACAAGTGTAAAGTCATGCACATCGGGGCAAAGAACCCCAACTACACCTACCAATTGATGGGGTCAAAGCTTTCCGAGACAAACCAGGAAAGGGATCTTGGGGTTTTGGTGGACAGCTCAATGAAGATGTCAACCCAGTGCGCAGCAGCAGTGAAAAAAGCAAATTCTATGCTAGGCATGATCAGGAAGGGAATCGAAAATAGGTCGTCAAATGTTGTATTGCCTCTCTACAAATCTATGGTGAGGCCACATCTGAGTACTGTGTACAATTCTGGTCACCGCACCTCAAGAAGGATATAACGGAACTGGAAAAGGTACAGAAAAGGGCAACAAGAATGATCCAAGGGATGGAGCAGCTCCCTTACGAAATCAGGTTGCAACGCCTTGGTCTTTTCAGCCTTGAAAGACGGTGTTTAAGAGGTGACTTGATCGAAGTATATAAAATCATGCATGGGATAGAAAAGGTGAATACAGAAAAAATATTTTCTTTGTCACAAAACACTAGGACTAGAGGGCACTCCCTAAAGATCCAAGGTAGGAAAGTTAGGACAAACAAGGGAAATATTTCTTCACCCAGAGGGTCATTGGGTTATGGAACTCACTTCCAGAGGAGGTTGTGACAGCTGTCAGCCTGGACAACTTCAAGGCAGGATTAGACAGATTCATGGATACCAAGGGAATCAGTAGCTACTGAAATGGACATCCACGTGCCACCTCTGTGTTGATGGAGGCAGGCAGGATTTCCCCGGGTACTGGTTGTGGGGGGTCGGGAGCAGGTGAGGGTTTTGCCCTCCTTTCTGCTAGAGATCCCTGTGTACAACTAGTGGGCCACTGTGTGACACAGAATGCTGGACTAGATGGGCTGAGGCCCGATTCAGCATGGCTCTTCTTATGTTCTTATGTTCTAATTATACTCTGTGTGTGTGTATATCCGTGCATTATTCTAAAATGGTTTGCTCTGTGTGTACCGATGTATAACTTCACTGCAGTTAAATTTATGAGTGATTAATGGGTTTGATTTGCCTATGTTTCCTTTTGACTGGAAATTTTGAAAGGGAACATTTACAAAGATCTATCTTTTCTCCATCCTTTTAAATTATAGTTGAAACTGGGGGACCATTTTCAATGGTCACAAGATGGTTAGACACTCTGGAATCTGATCGTGGAATGATCATAACCTTTGTGAAAAGAACAGCCTGCCGATATGTTGCTACCGACATGCAACTTCCATCGGATTAATAGTGAGGCCTAGTTCCTATCTCCCAAAGCCGTTTGTCTACATTCTCTCGCAAAGAAGATTTTAAAGCATTAACCAAAGTGTGTGTGTATGGCACAGAGAGAGAGATTGAGAGATTGAAAGAGAGAGAGAGGAGAGGGAAGGAAGGGAAAGTATGGCATTTAAAGGTTATGCTTTGGGGTACTAAATACTATTTTTACAGTCCAAAAATTGTGGTAGTAAAGGTAACGGTTTCCCTCTGACATTAAGTCCAGTTGTGTTCGACTCTAGGGGTTGGTGCTCATCTCCATTTCTAAGCTGAAGAGCTGACATTGTCCGTAGACACCTCCAAGGTCATGTGGCCAGCATGACTACATGGACTCCGTTACCTTCCCGCCGGAGTGGTACCTATCCTCACTGTATTATTTGACATGTGCAGCTGACAATTCCAAGTGAACAGTGATAGGGCTATAGTTTTAAATGTCCAGTGCATGTGGCACAATATGTATTATGTGAATAAATATTATTTGATTCAATTAGGTTTATTCCCAGGTGAGTAGATGTCGGATTGCAAATTCAAAGAATCAATGACTGATAAATATGCATGGATTGCACTTGAAATCCCATTGGGCACAGTGGGACTTACTTCTAAGTAAGCATGCTTAAGATTTTACACTAAGGCTGCAGTTTTATTCACTTATAGTGGGTAGAATGTAAATACCAGCAGCAAACAGTAAGTAAGCTCAACTGAACACAGTGGAATTTCAAATTAAACTTAAAGTTTTGCGAGAATAAGCACCCAGAAGTATTATTTATCTAAATTTGACATATGGAAGCACACTACTCTAGGTAATGGCACTCCAGGCAGTCATGCTGGCTACATGACCTTGGAGGTGTATAGGGACAACTCCCACTCTTCGGCTTAGAAATGGAGATGAGCACCACCCCCAGAGATGGACACAGCTAGACTTAATGTCAGAGGAAACCTTTACCTTTACTATTTATACCAAAATAAATAAATAAACCAAGCCATTACTATTTTTGGAGGATTTCACTGGCCAAATCACAATGTTTGTTTCTAGACACCTCATTTTCTGATCTCTTGCCATGGCATCGTTATTGTGGTATCATGGACAGAGCACTGAACTTGGACTTCAAAGCTGTAGTTCCCACTAAGCCATGGGATTTGTCAGAGGACCCTGGGGCAGTTACTCTCTCTCAGTCTGATCCACCTCATTGTGAGGAGAAAATAGCGAGAAGGAAAGTTGAGAATGCTGCCTTTTGCTCATTGTAGAAAAGTTGGGATATAAATGGAACATTGTTGATATCACATGGCAATAATATGTTACAACCGCTTTGTAAAAGGTATTTTTCCACTGAAAACTTGAAAATGCATCACAAAACGTAAGTGTAGAAATATTCAGATTTCCTAGATATGCATGTACATCTAGCACATGAATGAGATATGTTGCCGAGTTCTATTTCAATATGGCTTCAGGCTTTGTGATGGGACAGAGACAGATTTGGTCATCTTGGTGGATGACCTATCAGTTTTTGTTGGTTTCTGATGCCATCAAACATGGTATCCTTCTGGGCCACCTCTTTGGGATGGGACTTGGAGCCACTATCAAAAGGATGGTGCTAGGACAGGCATGGGCAAACTTCGTCCCTCTAGGAGGTTTAGACTTCAACTCCCACAATTCCTAACAGCCAGTAGGCTGCTAGGAATTGTGGGAGTTGGCGTCCAAAACACCTGGGGTAACAAAGTTTGCCCATGCCTGTGCTAGAACGCTTGTTCAGCACTCTGGACGTAGGCCTTTGGGGTCACTCAGGGTTCGTTTTTGTCCCCCATGCTGTTTAGCATATAAAACAGTGGTCCTCAACCTCTGCTCTTCCAGGTGTTTTAATAATAATAATAATAATAATGCATTTATTACCCACCTCTTCCTGTGGCTCGAGGCAGAATATAACGTTATGAAAACAAGAGATAAACACTATTAAAAGGCATACAACAAAATACACAGAGTCAAAATACAAGTTAAAATCCATTGACAAAATGCAGATTAAAATTCACAACTGAAAATTGACTGGGTTTTGGACTTCAACTCCCAGAAATCCCAGCCAGCTTACCAGCTGTTTGGAATCGTGGGACCTGAAGGCCAAAACACCTGGAGGACCAAAGGTTGGGAGCCACTGATCTACAAGAAACACCTGGGAGATGTCATCTGGGGTTATGGAGTTCAGTATCACTAATACGTTCATGATTCTTGACTCTGTTTCTCCTTTCAAGAAAGCTGTCTCAGTACTGAACTTATTTGTTGTCAGTAATGGACTGGACGAGGGCAAACAAATTGAAACTTAATCCAGATAAGACAAGAATTGCTCTAGGTCAACTGAAATACAGACTGTCTCTGCTGGATGGGAATTCACTCTCCCTGAAATCTCAAGCTTGCAGTTTGAGTATTTTCCTGGACTCCTCTCTTTTCCAGCAGTACTTTTGGAAAGACTCCAAAACTTCAGCAGCTCCAAAATGCAACAGCCAAAGTGTTAACTGAACAAATTGCAGGAAACATTTAACTTGTTTATTAAAACTACTTCACCGGCTAACTATTCATTTCTGGACACAAATACAAGTGTTGGCCATGTCCTATAAGGCACTATATGATTTGAATTCAGACTATCTGAAAGATCGTATCTCCTCTATATAAGTCTGCCTGAATCTTAAAATCTACAGGGGAGGGTGTTTCTCAGTTGCACCAGCACCATGAACTTGCCTGGTGATAAATGTAAAAATAATGTGTACATACTCCATATTATTAGCATTCCATACTTCACGAGTGGAGAGCATTTGTGTAACACTGGTGCTTCCCACTGCGCTTGCCGTTGAATAATGCTGACCTTGTATGATCCTGATTTTTTTTCAGCAGCTGAATTTTGGCAGCAGAGAGGAGGATAAAAACATTATATTACAGGAAATGAAATCCATGCTCCCATGTGTAAGGATTTAAACCAGCGAGGAGTTTAGATCAGTGAGGAGTAGAATAATGATTCCTTCTTGACTACAACAAATTTCAGAGGCTGTGGATGGGAAACCAATACATTTGTGTGTGTGTGTGTGTGTGTAGAAACACGCCCATATATCTGCTGGTTATAAGTGCATAAGCGACTTGCAGTTTCTCAAATTGTTCCTGACATGAAAAAGTGATTATTTAACTTCTTTGAGATTTAACTTGGACTAAGATTTTGATTTCAGTAGGCTTTATGTCAATTAAAAATGCATAAAACTGAGGCTTTTAAGCAGAGGCTAGATGGTCATCTGTCAGGGGTGCTTTGAATGTGATTTTCCTGCTTCTTGGCTGGGGGTTGGACTAGATGGCCCACGAGGTCTCTTCCAACTATATAATTCTATGATTCTATGAAAATGGAAAAATGGAACTCCATCCATATTCATTCAGAAGTAAACCCACCAGCGAGTCATTGCACTATGGCTCCAAAGATCAGGATTCAAACCCTACTTAGCCATGTAAACTCACTGGGTGATGTTGGGCCAGTCACACTCTCTTAGCCTCACAGAAAGGCAAAGTTAACTCCCCTGAATAAATCTTGTGAGAGGGTCACCGAAGGATTACCATAAGCCAGACATTATTTATGACACACAGAAACAATACATCCATTTGAAGGTGCCTAAATGCCGAACGGCTCACGATCCTGTCTTATCCAGGAGGCTAAGCAAGCTCAGTCCTGGTTAGTACTTGGATTAGAGACCATCAACGAATACCAAGTACTGTAAGTTACATTTCAGGAGAAGGAACTAGCAAAGCCACCTGAGAAAATCCGAAATTTGGAGTTGACAGGTGACCTCAAGGACAAGCCAGTTGAATTCCCTGAGATTGACCTCCAAGTAAGCATAAATTTAAGTGTTACTATAGCATTTTATTTTGATTGTGTTAATTTAAACTTATTTAAATTTGGTGAAAGTTAATATTTGCATTTAATATGCAGTGTTTTCAAAACCTTTCTGTGAGGGACTTATCAGACACAATTGGATAGGACTCTGTTCTTCCCCAATTATAATTATTTGGGATAGAATGAAATACCATATGCACACTTTTGAACATCCTGATATATAGTGTCATTACACTGGACTGACAGTTCTTGTCTTTAAAGTGAGATACAGAAATCTGTAACATTAAAAGAGAAAGTGTATCTTATATGCATAGCTAACCATAGTTCCTTATGAACTATTGGGACTACTGTCGAAGATGGAAATCACTAAAATATATGAAAAGGTGGAAGATTTTACAATCTGTTCAATTGTGATCTTGGCAGTGAAGTTTATATAGTAGGTAAAATAATATGTGCTGTCTGAGGAAAACTATTTTGATGGTGATACTGGGAAATACATTTGAAATAGGTTTGGGGAAAGGATCATAATTCAGTGGTACAACATCTCCTTTACATGCAAGCTCCATCCCACCTTACTATCTGTCATGTTTGTAATTATGATATAGTCAAGCCTTAATGTCGTATCACTAATGTAATGCTATAATGATATTATTCCTCATAAGTAATAATTTATATTGTGGTGTGTTTTTTGGGACCAGGCTTTTTCGGACAGTAGGTTTGGCAATATTTACAATGTTCGAACTTTGACAAGGACAGGCTTTGGACTGAGTCGTTGGTTGCTAAACCAGATCTGGATCCATCTATTTGACAAATAATAATAATGTTTTAATGTATTTTGATCAAATGTTTTATCTATTGCATAATGTAACATATTTTGTCTGTTGTTGGCATCGAACTGCTGCTGTGGTAAGCCACCTTGAGTCCCCCTTCAGGGGTTGAGAAGGATGGGGTAGAAATGTTGGAAATAAATAAATAAGTAGACAGAGGAGATGGGAATTAGACTAGACGTAGATGATGACCAGCTGTAATTAACAGTTAGCCTGAGACCAATACAGCTTATCACAGTAACAGTAAACCTAAGGAAGAAGGGAGTTGAGCTTTAGCTGTAGAGAAGAAATGTCTCGGGACCCAAGGCCGCTCCTATATGTGCCCCTCCAGATGATTGGGACACCAGTTCCCAGAAACCCTAGCCAGCTTGTCCAATGGTAAGGAATTCTGGGAGTTGAAGTCAAAAATACAAGGAGAGCCACACGTTTGACACCAGTGGCTTGGCCAGTGGTTCTCAACCTGTGGGTCCCTTGGTGTTTTGGCCTATAACCCCCAGAAATCCCAGCCAGTTTACCAGCTGTTAGGATTTCTGGGACTTGAAGGCCAAAACATCTGGGAACACACAGGTTGAGAACCTCTGGTTAGACAAACTGACCAATGATGGACAACCTAAGGTGTCTGTAAAACCAATTAGATGTAGGCACATCAAATTTCTGAATGCCTAGTCTATATATTGTGTTTTCTTTGAGCAATATGTAGTTCTGACAGTAACAGCCTGTGGTATCTCTAGTGTGCTTTTTGAATATATGTCTTCAGTTTTCAAGCTGGACTTATTTTAGAGACGGTGAAGACCTACAGATGACATTGGGACTCATTGTTGTGCCTTCCATGTGTTATTGAGGCTGGCAAAGGGGCCACAATAGCTCAGCAGTTTTTGGTTTGCTTGGTTTTTGTTTTTTGGTTTTTTTTGTCATGTCAGGAGCGACTTGAGAAACTGCAAGTCGCTTCTGGTGTGAGAGAATTGGCTGTATGCAAGGACATTGCCCAGGGGATGCCCAGATGTTTTGATGTGTTGTGGGAGGCTTCTCTCATGTCCCCACATGAGGAGCTGGAGCTGGCAGAGGGAGCTCATCCACAGTCTCCCCGGATTTGAACCTGTGACCTGTCGGTCTTCAGTCCTGCCGGCACAGGGGTTTAACCCACTGCACCACCGGGCAGTCATATTAAGTACTTGGGATCAAGTTCAGAGCGACTGAGAATGGAACATACGAAGATTTGTTAGGCTAATTGGACAGAAAATTATGCATATTCAAGCAGAATTGAATGCCATGGTTACCAATCCCCATTACTCTTAAATTAAACCCCAGTGCTAATATCAAGCTGCGGGATGCCAGGTAATGGCAATCTATTTCCCCATGCTCTTTAATCTCTATTTGAAGGCACTGTGTGAAACTGTTGTCACCTGCTGAAATGGCATCACTTATGAAAAATACAGTTAAGATCAGAGGGAGTTAAGTACAAAAATAGAGGCTCAAATTCCACTGATTTCAGGTAAATGGAAATATGGCTAGTACATAGAGCTTTTAGACTTTTATTCATAATAAGATTAAAGATGCCTGTTTATATCCAATCTCTAATTTAATCATTTTAATTTAAAATGGTGCGTGAGTTCAATACTTCAGTTTGTGGTGAGGTTGCATACATCATGTTTTGGCATCCCTGACCCCTGCAGTCCACCCTCTATGACTTGTCCATGGGATTATGAAGCAGTTAATATTTCTTTGGACTTTCAATGGCAAGCTCAAACATTCGGTCTATTCATAATTTTGCTCTGAAAAAGCCACAGGAGTTACGATTACGTAAGTCAAACGCTTCGCTTCATTCTGGATTTGCAGAGGAAGTTGGAGGCATAATAAAAAAATCCATTTCTAAATGCTCATGATATTAACATCTAGTTACATGTGACCAGCGATGACCTTTGGTAACCATCATGTGACTCCAGAAAGCTCTCTTGTGGTATAGCTAGGACCAGAGATTTGGGATATAGTATCTAAATGATTGGATTGATACACGCTAAGGGCATTCAGTACACAGAGGATGATTCCAGAGTCCTGACTTAGTGCCAGCGAAATGAATGGATTATATGTGCCGAAGGTAAACATGAAGCTGGTTGGGAAATGGAAGTATAAACTGAAAAGAAATTCTAGGCACCTTTTCAGATATACACTCAAGTCCAGCTGCTCTCTATTTGGCAAAGGCAATCCAGAGGTCTTCCATAGGGTTGGCTCAACTGCAGAGCTCCCTGTCAGCCATGACCACCCCCAGCTCCTTCAAGGTCAAGCCAGTCACTTCAAGGATACTATCCATCCATCTTGCCCTTGGTCGGCCCCTATTCCTTTTCCTTCCATTTTCCCAAGCATTATTATTTTATCCAAGCTTTCCTGTCTTGCTTGCTACAACATGCTTACTACTCAACTATTAATGCACTTAGCTTACTTTCTCGGTGGATTTTTCCAAGGCTCCTATTCACATTTTACGCTCACACAGAACTGGATTATTCTAATAACAGTGAATTGTTCCTGAGTAAGTGTGGTTATTGTTTCTGGTTCTGACCCTGGAGGTTCTTCTCCTTGACAAAAATTTTTGTAACACAAGAGACATTGGTATGAGCCAAAATTTGGCCATTTTCCTGTCATCACTTAAATTCTCTTGCAGAGTTTGCATTCTGTGCTCAATGTGTAAGGAAAAGAATTGTGTTAGCCACATTTACCTCTACATCTGGTTCCATCGGGAAGTTAATGTCTATAGTAGAAAATCTATAGAGAACCACAATTTTATTCAGATCAAGGAAATTCTCCTCGTCAGAAAATTGTCCACATGTAAAATGTAATGGAGAATCTGAGGCTAGTGCCCTGCATGTTTATGTGAGCACTTGGTTAGCACATTAGTGTCTAGGAAGAGCATTAAAGAAGAGCCTGTACACATGCCATAGCCCTTTCCCCTCAAGAATCATAGCCCAATAGTCTGCCCCTCTGGAACTGTATAGTATAGCTAATGCTTTTAGATTTCTCAAAAAGAAGTCATGCCAGACTAATCTTATTTCCTTTTTTCTATAGAGTTGCAAGCTTGGTAAATGTAGGGAATGCTGTGGACGTAGCATATCTTGATTTCAGTAAGTCCCCCATGACCTTCTTGTAAGCAATTAGTCAAATGTGGGCTAGGCAATGCTACTATTAGATGGATCTGTAATTGGTTAAATGATCGAACTCAAAGGGTGCTCACTAGTGGTTCCACTTCACCCTGGAAAGAAGTGACAAGTGTAGTGCTGCAGAGTTTGGTCCTAGGCCCAGTATTGTTCAACATCTTTATTAATGACTTGGATGAAGGTTTAGAGGGCATGCTGATCAACAAGGACAAATGTAAGATATTACACTTAGTCAGAAAAAATGAAACCCAGAGATCCAGAATAGGTGATGCCTGGCTTGTGAAAAAGATCTCCGAGTATTTGAGGTCAACAAGTTGAATATGAGCCAACACTGTGATGCAGCAGCTAAAAAAAGCCAATGGGATTTTGGGCTGCATCAAAAGGAGTATACAGTATTCCTTCGCTACTTTGCAGTTCGCTTTTACTGTACTCACTATTTTGCGGTTTTCAAAAAATATTAATTTAAAATATATATTTGTCACGATGCAAGGACTCGGCCGGCCCTTTAATCACACACACAGAGACGGTAATCAGCTAACTATTTATTGAAGAATAAAGAACATATGATAAGGCAAATTGTCCATGGGATATTGAAAGTTCTGTCCAAAAGTAAAGAGTCCGTAGCAAAATCCAAAGGCAAAGGTCTTGGCAAAAGGCTTGGCAAAAGCTCCGCAAATCCAAGCGGAAGAAGGAACAAGGCAAAGTTCAATCAAGACCCCAAGAAACTTCTTGGCAAGGTACGAGCCGCAACTTGGCTCCGTGGTCCTTTGCTCGCTACACTTTCCTAGGTTAGAAGTGGCCAAGCTACTGAGGATCCGTTCCCACGGATCCTATACTTAAACCTCACGGCGAGACCCCCGACGCTCTAGGCTTCGGCGGTAGTCTGTGCTACGTGATCTCGCGCTTCTCTGGCGCTCTAGGCTGCGGTGCCAATCCCTCCTGCTGGAGTCGATGCTCCGTCTCCTATCAAAGCTCCGACGTTGCCTCCCAGCACCTGGCTCACTATCTTCATGAGAGCCTAACTCCCCTTCCGCTTCCATGGCCTCATCGCCCATGTTTTCCCAAATTCTCTCCTGTGATCCGTACCCACCCGGTTTCTCATAACAATCATCGCTATCAGCACTTTCAGGATCAGCCTGACCTTCCCAGTTCTCATAGCCATCCGGCCATCCTTCATCCCAGGCCAAGCTCTCTGTGGGAGAGGAAGGTCCAGCTAGCTCATTAACCCCTTCCTCCCTTTCTTCCTCAGCTGCGGCTGGTTCTAATGCAAGTGGGACCCCCGGTGCTGCCCCCTGCCCCCCAGGCACAAAAGAGAACTGGGTTGCTACAATATTGCTGTATTTTAGTTGTTTCGTGGGTTTTTATTGACATCGCTCTCCGAGGCACTTTTCCTCCTCAGTCCTCCCTCCCTCCAGCCTTGAAGGGTCTTTCCTTCCCTTTATTTTAGGTGTATAAAGACTTAAAATAGCGTGTAACTACTAAAATAATGTATAAGTATTAAAATAGTGTCTCCACATCACGGTTTTTCACTTATTGTGGGAGTTTCTGGAACGTAACGCAAACCTTTTGTATTGTAATCCCAATACCCCCATGCATCTGGGATATATTGAGCATGGTGATCATATCATGATATGAATAAACAAGAGTGCACCGAGGGCCCAGGCACGGACAAGGATGCCGGCATGCCACATACCAGTAAGGCTTTTTTGCGGACCACCTTGAGAATTGGGGGGGGGGGAGGCTGAAGCCCCTACCCGCTACGGGCCTGATGAGGAGTATCTTAAAGAACTGGGTATGTTTAGTCTGCAGAAGAGAAGGTTAAGAGGAGACATCTATAAATATGTCAAAGGCTGTCATAAGGAAGAGGGAGCAGGATTGTTTTCTGCTGCCCTTGAAACTAGGACTGGGAGCAATGGGTTCAAATGACAGGAAGGGAGATTCCACCTGAACATTATTTATTTATTTATTTATTTATTATTTGGTTTTATATTCCGCCCCTTCCTGCAGGCTCGGGGCGGGTTACAACATATAAAACGGGCAGCATGCAACAGCCATGCAGCCCTACAATAAAACATTAAAACATTTAGATAGAAAAGATGGCGCCGGTGCAGGAGCAACTTGCAGGAGTGCTCCTCCCGGGTCTGCTGTCTTCTGGATTTAAGGCACCCGAGGACGACCCTGTCCCAGGAGAGGGTCGGACACCCACTGTAGTAGACCCCCGGCCCTTGGAGGAGGCCGGTGTGGGTCCTCAGCGGGTGGTATTCGGCCCAGAAGATGAGTTTGAGGCCTTTTATCGCTACTGCCTGGGGTTGGAGGCTGAGCTGAAGGTCCAACGAGACCCCCCGGTTGAGGAGAGGCCTCGATCCCGGCCACCGACGGCCTCTCGAAATGCAGGGGCTGCCCCCGCCATCTCAGCCGGACAGCTGGCCCTTCAACAGCTCCGCGAGGAATTTGGCTGGCTTGAGGAGAGGATCAGGCTGTTTGGTGAACGGCTGAACCGAGTCCATGTGGACATTTGTCTCGGACCAGCCAGACCCCCCCTGAGCGAGGAGAAGAAAGAGGTAGAAGCCGCCACTATTCTGACCGCCCCGTCCCCCGACCCTAGGAGTTCCCCAGATTTTCTTTGGGATCACTCATGGGACTTGGAAATGGAGGCCCGGCCAGGCACGCCGGCAGACGACCTGCTAGCAGCCGACCGGTCATGGTCAGAAGACCCGGCACAGAACGTGGGGGGGATAACAGCAGCAGGGAACCCCCCCTGGCATGGACCATTTAACCACCCAGATGGACCCGGAGTCGGAGGGCCGCCACCGGTTACCTGGCCAGGACCATCTGGAGATCGTACTGGACGGGCGACGAGAGGCTGGAGAGGAGGAGCTCTTCGATGTGGAGCGAATCCTGGAGCGCCCGGTAGGCCGCCGGCCGAGGCGCCTCTCGCTTTCGCGCTCGGCCCAGAGGGAACTACGGGCTTGGGGCAAGATGGCGCGTGGCCTTGAAGACGCGCAAGGGGGACATGCGTCCCCCTCCCCTCCGGAGTTGGGCGGTGAGGAGCTGAGGCGCAGGCGCACTAGAAACCAGCGCCGGCGCCGGAAGAGAAGCCCCTCAGTGACCGCCCTTCCAGCTGCCCCATTGGAGGCTCCATTGGAAGTTCCGCCAGCGGGACATGGACCCCTCCCCCCTGGCGGAGGGGGGAGGGACGAAGCGAAGGCATCGCCGGCGGCGTAAGCGACGCCGACGGACCCGTCGCGAAGCAAGCCTGCACCCACCCCCGGTAGTCCCGCCCTCCAGTGAGGCGGAAGCCCCGCCCCTCCCCTCTCAGCAGGGGAGAGAGCGCTGCCAGAAGGATGGAGAGCCCCAGCGCCATCCTGGGGCCGGAGGATACATTGCACCGTCACAGTCCCCGCCACAGATCATTCACCAGCTGGCGATCCAACAGGAGGACCACTGGGGGGACTCTTTTCCAACTTGTGACCAGGAGCCACAAATGGACTCAATCACCACCATCCTGCAGCCTCAGGTCAGCAACCCCCACGGGGGGTCGGGCCTGGCCACACAGTCCATCGTGGAGAGCCAGTGCCTAGACCGGGGCCTGTCAGGGAAGCAGAGTGGAGGACGCAATGACACCAGCGGCCCCACTATCAGGACCCTGACGAGTACAAGTAGGGGGCGGTTCAGGACGAGGACCTTCTGGGGGACGGGTTTTGGCAGTGGAAACCGAGGAGAAATCCCCGGCCCCGCTCCCCCATCTCCCCAACCCAGGCAGGTTGGGAGACCTGGTGAACTATTGGATACAGAGCAAGGCCTAGCAACATCATCACGGACAATGCAAGATCCTGCTGAGAGAAGGATATCTCAGCTGCCATCCGTAACCCGTTGTTCCATGGGGAAGGAGGGTCATCACCGGCACACCCCCCCCCCCTTTTCAGAGGGAGGGCAGAAGGCCGGACACCTAGGGACTCGGGGAGGATGTGGTGCGGGGGCGGGCAATACGTGTGATCTCTGGGAGGTGCAATCGGGAGGGTCGACGTAGGCCTGATGAGACAAGGCGGAGGAGCCCAAGAGACGCTCGTCCGCCTTCTGACCTACGAGCTATCCCTAGGCACGCAGATGCGAAGTTCCCTGTTACCTCTCCTCCAACTCTGGTTCTGGCTAACACCAGGTCCGTGCGTAACAAGACCGGGACCATCCGGGACTTCCTCCTGGAGAGAGAGATCGATCTAGCCTGTCTGACAGAGACATGGCTCCAGGAGGGGGACGAGGTCGTTATGCACGAGGTGGCATCTCCTGGGTTTGTGGCCAGTTATCAGATGAGGACAGAGAGGCGGGGGGGGAGGGGTCGCCATCCTTAGTCGAGACACTTCTAGGACGATTCCGACGGCGAACATTCCGGGGATGGAGTGCGCGGGCCTGGTGTGGGACCCAGTGAGAGTGTAGCCTTCCTGCTGGTGTACCGTGCACCCAACGCACCGGCGGGGAGTCTACCTAAGCTGCTGGAGGTGGTCGCGGAGTGGGCATTGAGGTTCCCTAAGCTCATTGTCTTGGGGGACTTCAATGTCCACGCCGATACCCCTCAATGGCAGCTGTGGACCTAGTGTCAACCATGGAGGCACTAGGACTCTCACTTTGTAAGACCGGACCCATGCATCAGGCCGGGCACACCCTGGATTTGATCTTCGCCGCCGGAATTAGCGTGACCCTAGCCTCCATTATGGAGGTTCCATGGTCGGATCACAGTGTCCTGGAAGTCCGGCTAGGGTGGCTCCCTCCCGGGTACGGGTGCCGAGCCTATTATGGCTCGCCCGAAAAGACTTATGGAACCCACTAGGTTCCTGAATGCTCTAAGGGAATGGGAACTTCCCAGCGACTCAGTCGATGGGCAAGTGGACTACTGGAACACCAGTCTTTCCACGGCTCTAGACGAGATCGCCCCAGGCGCTCTCTCCTCCCCGCAGGAATCGCTCGCCTTGGTTTACCGAGGAGTTGCGGGCGATGAAGCGGAAGAGGAGACAGCTAGAGGACGTGTGACGGAGCCTCCGTGATGAAGTGTCGAAATCGGCTTATAAACAGTTTAAAGAGGTTTATGAGCATGCTATCAAGGAAGCTAAAAAGGTTTACTATTCTTCCTTGATAGAGTCGGCTAGCTCACGCCCAGCGCAATTGTTTAGGATAATTCGGTCATTGACAGCAATCCCAACTGTCCCAAATGATAGGGGTTTGGCTCCAACAGCTGAGGCCTTTCAGAGCTACTTTACCGATAAGATTTCGACTCTCCGACGGGACATTCCGGCCACATTTGATACAGTTAGTGAGCTCGAGACCCCACCGCCACTCGGCGGGCCTACCTTCACCCGTTTCCAACTGCTGGACGCAGCAGCTGTCGACAAGTTACTAGCTGCAGCTAGACCAACTACATGCTCCCTCGACCCGTGCCCCTCCTGGCTTGTTAGAGCATGCCGGGAGGGGCTACGAGGCCCCCTGGGCACGATCATAAATAGCTCCCTTGAGCAAGGAGTCTTCCGGGGGGACTGAAAGAGGCAATGGTGAGACCGCTGCTGAAGAAGCCAATTTAGATCCTTCGGCTCCCCTCAATTACCGGCCTGTTTCCAACTTGCCTTTCTTAGGCAAGGTAATTGAGAGGGCAGCAGCGGATCAGCTGCAGCAGTTCTTGGAAGACACAGCTGGACTCGATCCCTTCCAGTCCGGCTTCCGTATTGGGCACGGGACGGAGACCGTGCTTGTCGCCATTACAGACCAACTTCGCCGCCAGCTGGACCAGGGTGGATCGGCACTGCTCGTCTTGTTAGATCTGACGGCAGCTTTCGATACTGTAGATCACGCACTGTTAGCCCACCGTCTAGCCGGCGCCGGGGTTGGGGGGACCGCCCTTAAATGGGTGGCTTCCTTCCTCCGGGGCCGGGGACAACGTGTGGAGGGGGACGGGGAGGTCTCTGGGAGATCCTCACTTGACTGTGGGGTCCCCCAGGGGGCCATCCTCTCCCCCTTATTATTCAACGTGTATATGCGCCCCCTGGCCCAGCTGGCCCGCGACTTTGGTCTGGAGTGTTATCAGTACGCGGATGACACCCAGCTTCTGCTGAGAATGGACGGCAGGCCGGACACCGTACCGATTGTTTCCATCAGTGCCTCGAGGCCGTGACTGGTTGGCTGCGGCCAGCCGGCTGAAGGTGAACCCGTCGAAGACGGAGATCTTGTGGCCCGGTCGGCCTGGGGGGGGGGGGTGAGTGCCGGTTGGACGTTGGCCTTCCCTTGGCGACAGTTCGGAAACTCAAGCTAGTGCAGAATGCCGCTGCTCGCTTGCTGACGGGAACGTCGGTAAGGGAGCATATTACGCCCATTCTTCGGCAGCTGCACTGGCTGCCTGTCGAGTACCGAATTGCCTTCAAGGTGTTGGTGTTAACCTTACGGCTTTACACGGCCTAGGGCCTGCGTACCTGAGGGACCGCCTTGCCCCATATATACCCCCGAGATCACTACGCTCAGAGGAGTCCAATTTGCTCCTGATTCCATCGGTCCGCACCTGTCACCTGTCCGTGACCAGGCAAAGGGCCTTTTCTGTGGCGGCTCCGGTACTCTGGAACTCTCTCCCAGATGATGTTCGAGCCGCCACGGAGCTTATTCCGTTCCGCAGGGCCTGTAAGACCGCCCTGTTCAGACTGGCCTTCGGCTAGGCGAATAAGCCGAATGTGCTCATCTTTTAACCAGCACCCTGGTTTCAGGGAATGCTATGGCATGACATAGTTTTTATTCCGGGACCGATGTTGTTTTTTAATGTTGTATTTTATGTTGTTTTATTGTACGGCGACACGGATGTTACATGTCAGCCGAGTTTTTATGATGTTATCCGCCCCGAGCCTGCAGGGAGGAGCGGAATACAAGAAGGAATAAATAAATAAATAAATAAAAATTACATGTCACAGCACAATAAAGAGGAAAACACAGAAAGTGCCTTAGGTCTGGGACCCCAATAGGCAGATAATTATGTCAGCATCAGCCGGCCGAGGGGCCTAGTCAAAGGCTGATCTAAATAGGGCAGTTTTACAGGCCCTCCGGAAGGGAATCAGTTCTGAGATGGTTCGAGTTTCCTTTGGGAGGGAGTTCCAGAGCAATGGGGCTACCACAGAAAAGGCTCTTTGCCTAGTTGAAGACAGATGGCAGGAGCGGATTGATGGTATCAGAAGCAGATTTTGTTCTTCTGAACGGAGTGGTCTCGGGGGAATATACGGGGCAAGGCGGTCCTTCAGATACGCAGGCCCTAGGCCGTGCAAGGCCTTAAAGGTCAACACCAACACCTTGAAGGTGATTCGGTACTCGATTGTCAGCAAGTGCAGTTGCTGGAGGATGGGAGTAATGTGCTCCCTTACTGGCGTTCCCGCCAGCAAGTCGAGCAGCAGCATTCTGCACTAACTTGAGTTTCCGGATCGTCGCCAAGGGAAGGCCAACGTAGAGGGTGTTACAGTAGTCCAGCCTTGAGATGACCGTCGCTTGGATCACCGTGGCCAGGTCATCCCTGGACAGGTAGGGGGCCAGTCGCCTAGCCTGTCGTAGGTGGAAGAACGCCACCCTGCTGACCGAGGAGACCTGGGCCTCCATGGTCAGCAGGGGGTCGAGCTGAACACCTAGGCTCTTAACAAGGGATGACGGGCTTAATCGCTTGCCATCCAGGGTAGGCAACCGGCATTCATCCAGCCCAGGTCGACCGGGCCACAAGATCTCCGTCTTCGACGGATTCACCTTCCGCCGGCTGGCGCGCAGCCAACCAGTCACGGCTTCCAGGCATTGATGGAAACAATCGGGTACGGTGTCCGGCCTGCCGTCCATTCTCAGCAGAAGCTGGGTGTCATCCGCATACTGATAACACTCCAGACCAAGGTCGCAAACCAGCTGGGCCAGGGGCGCATGTAAATGTTGAATAATAAGGGAGAGAGGATGGCCCCTGGGGACCCCACAATTAAGTGGGAGCCTCCCGGAGACCTCCCCGCCCCCCTCCACACGTTGTCCCTGGTCCTGGAGGAAGGAGGCCACCCATTTAAGGGCAGTCCCCCTAACCCCAGACACGGCTAAACGGTGGGTCATTAGGAAGAACTTCCTGCCTGTACGAGCTGTTCAACAGTGGAACACTCTGCCTTGGAAGCTTTTAAACAGAGATTAGATGGCCATCTGTCAGGGATACTTTGATTGTGCTTTTCCTGCATGGCAGAGAGTTGAACTAGATGGTCCATGTGGTCTCTTCCAACTCAATTATTTTATGATTCCATGATTCTATGCTTTGGATTTAATCCTCAACAGAATCTTCACTTACTAATATGAAAGCTATTATATTACATACCCTGGTGACTTCCTGACTGGGTAACAGTAACATGTAAGTATGTGCGTTAATGTTCCTTGCTGACTTATGGTGACCTCATGAATTTCATAGTTTTCTTAAGGCAAGGGATTAGTACTGCTCATAGGAGTAGTTTTGCACATATGTCTAAATGAGAAGATGGTTTTAAAATGTTGTTCTTTGTCTGAGTGCTTGTTTACTACAGCACTCAGACAAAATCAATGAATTATGCTGGGTCTATAAAAAACTGCATCTATTCTGTATTTAATTCTTATAAAAAGTTAAAATGTTGCCTTTGACATTTAAAACCCAATATACCATAAGTGTGGACTTCTTCCAACTTCTCTCATACTCTGTAATTATGAGTCTTGTTTTATTTTTCTTCTTTGCCTGAAAAACACATTAGGGGGAAGACATAGAGCAGGACTTTCTCAGTAGTTAGAAGAGCTTGTCATCCTCTAAAAATTAGATAAAATGATTTATTCCAGCGGGCATTTGGAAAATGAGGCAGACTGTACTTTTAGGCAGATGTGTTCCTATCATTCTGAAGCTCTTGATATAGTTATGGGATTTAGCAGAACACACTCTTATTTGCAGTGAAATTCTGTGTAAGTGCTCTTTGTTTGATTTCATTTAATAAAATACAGTTCATATAATCTCGCCCAGGAGACTTCTGGTGACACATAGTGGAGTTTATCGTAAGATAAAAATCAATTATTTCTTTTTATTACAGCAAACGAGAAATTAAAACGAGGAAACTAGACAGCACTAAAGTAAAGCCCATGAAATCAGAACAACTTCTCCGTATAGAGGACCATGATTTTGCAATGAGACCAGGTTTTGGAGGTAAGTGCATTTGTTTCGTAACTATCTGCTTTAATGCAATAAACTACTGAAGCCTGGCCTAATTTGGTCAATTATGGAATGAAACAACATGTCAAACTGTCTCCTTGTCCTTCGAAATTTAATAAATTGGGAGGAATATGAGATTTAAAAAACATACGACATATTTAATTGCTGGGAAAAGTGAATATTTTGAAAAAATAAAGTATTAACTTTCTGATTATCCTCATTTTACTGTTATTGATAAATCCCTGTCTGTAAGACTATGTGTAACTGTCTGAAGACTGTACACAGTATTAACAGATGTACTAAAATTAGACACTAGTGCAGTTGGCAAACTATTAGAAGTGAGAAGATTTATATGAAGATGTTTCAGAAGGTTATCAATTAGCAAGAGAAAATAAGTCTAAATATATATCCCCATATTAGCTATTGGATCTGTTTGGACATTTTTTTTCCGTTGCAAATTATCTCTCTCTCGGCATTACTTTGCGAACGAAGATTCTTAGGAAGGACTCATCCCACGCTTTTTACAAGCATGTAGATGACTAAAGAGGCCAATCTGAGATAGGTAAGTTCGGTCACAGAAAGCACAGCAGAAAGTCACCTTGGGTGATGTTGTTTCCAAGTTGTGGTTCTTTCTGCGTTGTCGTTTCTCTTCGAGACCCATTTGGCGTGTCTTCTCAAAAGAGGCCGCATTGTGGATAGTGTGTCTTCATGCCTCCTGATGTGAGGCCAGGGTGGACCATTGTTGGTGATCAATCTGGCCGAGCCTGAGATGTTGTTTCAAGGAGTCCTTATATCTCTTTTTGGGGGCGCCTCTCTTGCGCTGACCCGTGGCGAGTTCACCATAGAGTAGTATCTTTGGGAGGCAGTGGTCCTTCATCCTAGAGATGTGCTCTGCCCAGCGCAGCTGTGTTCTCAATAGCATGGCCTCAACGCTGGTAATACAGTAGTAAGACAAACACAAATGCTGTGGTTACATTGGTGAAAATAAAAGGGGAAGGGAAGGCAAAAAAGAAGAGCACCTTCAAGACTGATTACTATGCCTTTTGTGGTTATAAATCACAAGTTCTCACAGCCTGCCGGTAGGCTGTTAGGAATTATGGGAATTGAAGTCCAAAACACATGGAGGGCCACAGTTTGTCTATGCCTGTAATAAACCCAGTTCTTCAGATACAATAACAGAATCAAGAAAGATGCAAATCATGTCCCTTTCAGATCTCAGTTAGTGAATAATCTGCTTGTCAAAAGTCAGTTTCCTTGGGCTCAAAACGTCTCTGAAGATTCTTTTTGATATGTATGCAACAGTGAAAACATATATTAATATATGCAATTTGTTGTGAAGCCATTGTACTTGTTCATACTTCTGCTACTGGATTGGAATTTGTGGGTATAATTCAATTACATTGGTATTACCACGCCAACTAGTAGCTTATAGGAACCAACCACCAACAGATGAGGTCAACTGTACTCTCCATGATATAGTTAGTTACTAGTAACTGATATATAGGGACATAATGCCGTAATACTGAGGTGGTATGTAGTCATGCTGACTAGTAGCTGTTGATCCTCCCTGAGCAACCTTTGCAATAAGAAGACAATTAATCATCTACGTGGCTAACACAAGTCCCACTATCTTTACTATCTTTACTAACAAATCAATCACTCCTATCACAATCTGTCCACGCAGCCAAAGACCTATCTTTAAGTCAAGAATATATCTAGTATCAAGGGATGGATCTGCTCTAATGTATCATTTATTTTTCCTTTGAAGTGAAGGCCTCCTTTCCTATATCCTTATTGTTAAAATAAGTGGGCAAAAATAGCTGATAAATTTAATAAAAAAATGTTACTTCCTTATTTCATTGTTAACACATGTGAAAGAAAACAGCATCCTATTTTGAAAGTAAAGGACTTTTATTTTTTGAATTTATTCTATAATTAAATCTGGTGTGCAATCAACACAAGGTTTCTTTTATACCTTTTTTTGGAATTGCCTTGTACACCATGTATATGGAGTAAACTGTTTCACATATTGACTCTTTGAAGTGTTTTGTTTTCAATTTCCTTCTAAATAGAAGCTCACAGGAGAGATTATTTTTCTAAAGGTTTTCCCCTGACATTAAGTCTAGCTGTGTCCGACTCTGGGGGTTCGTGCTCATTTCCATTTCTAAGCCAAAGAGCCAGCGTTGTCCGTAGACACCTCCAAGATCATGTGGCCAGCATGACTTCATGGAGCACAGTTACCTTCCCACTGGAGTGGTACCTATTGATCTATTCACATTTGCATGTTTTCGAACTGCTAGGTTGGCAGAAGCTGGGGCTAACAGCGGGAGCTCACGGCGCTCCCCGGATTCGAACCTGCGGCTTTTCGGTCAGCAAGCTCAGCAGATCAGTGCTTTTACCTATTGCACCACCGGGGGATCCTTGGCCAAGTCCAAGTTATACGCTATTTTAAATTTCCCCTGAATTACACTATGTCAGAATATGTGGATGATTCCCTTTAAATTTGGGCACCTAAAATTGTTTCATTGCTTTTCTCGAACACTGAACACATGAAAGGCCTAACAAGGCATTGGTGTAAAAACTATCAATAGCAGGAAGAACTCCAGGTTGAAGGATAGAAAGCAGTGATCCTCCTGATGGGTATCATTTGGGGGGAGTTCAGGCCAATGTTGAGCATCTGGCATCAGTGGTAGTACTGAAATCTCTGGTGCACAGCTACAAAACCACTGGTTTCCATAAATATCCTGACATAGTCTAATTCAGGGGAAATTTAAAATCGTGTATAACTTGTACTTGGCCATCATTGCATGTGGAAACAGAGCTGGGAAGTAGGCAATCTCAATTCAGCAAGTTTCAGTGGTAAGCATGACCTTTTGGAATCAGCATGAAGATGCCAGGTAGGTGAGACAAGGCCTGAACAGCAGATTTCCAGATATGTACATTTTAATTTGCATTTAATAGGAATATGAAATTATTTCTCCATGAATTTGGGAAGCCCTCGTACAAGGAACTGCATGTTTCGAAACACACTGGGCACAATAAATATCTGAGGCGTATGAGAAATGTCTTTTTCTGCCTTGGTTATCAAAAGGCTTCCACCTTTGCTGACTTTGTCCCTCATGGATATATAGGGATGCATCCATGTGTGCTCAAAATCAATAGAAAAGTCTGGATTACAAAGCAACTCTCAAAACCCAGTGAAGCCTAGCACTTCAGTGATTTATTTTTAAATTCCCAATCATCACTTTCAGCAATAGCTTTCATGAACAACCAAAAAGATGGCTAAATATAACAGGCCCATTGAAAAGAATGGGACTTGCATAAAATGTGCCCAATAAATCCCATTCATTTTAAAGGGTCTGTCCCAGCTAGGATTAAAATTAGTATGTTTATATGCAACATCAACATTGGCATTGCATGCTAGATTCTTTAGGTTAGTTCCATGATTGTCTGTTTTTAAATAGACTAGAATATTCACGTTTATTTTCTTTATATATTTCAAAGGATCGCCAATACCAGTGGGAATTGATGTCCAAGTAGAGAGTATTGACAGTATTTCAGAAGTTGACATGGTAAGGTTTTAATTATTTCACTCCACAGAATCATAGAATCCTAGAGTTGGAAGAGATCTTGTGTGGGCCATCCAGTCCAACCCCCTGCCAAGAAGCAGGAAAATCACATTCAAAGCACCCCCAACAGATGGCCACCCAGCCTCTGTTTAAAAGCCTCCAAAGAAGGAGCCTCTGCCACACTTAGGGGCAGAGAGTTCCCCTTCTGAACAGCTCTCACAGTTATGAAACTCTTCCTAACATTCAGGTGGAATCTCCTTTCCTGTAGTCTGAAGCTATTGTTCCACGTCCTAGTCTCCAGGGCAGCAGTAAACAAGCCTGCTCCCTCCTCCCTTTGACTTCCACTCACATATTTACACATGGCTATCATATCTCGACTTACCTCAACAGCAATCTCTAGAACTGCAGTTGAAATAATCGGGAATTATGTGTCAGAAGGAAAGATACAAAGATCTTAGAAATAACACAATAATATTCAACTATTAATGCACGATTTAAATAATACAAGTCTACTTAGTAAGAGTTGTATGCTTATAGTGGATCGTCACCTTACAGTAGAGTCTCGCTTATCCACGTTGGATAAGCAAAAATGTTGAATAATAAGGAAGGATTAAGGAAAAGCCTATTAAACGTTATGATGTTATAGATTAAGCACCAAAACATCATGTTTTACAACAAATCGACAGTTCAATACACAGTAACGTTATGCAATAATTACTTTATTTATGAATTTAACACCAAAACATCGCAATGTATTGAAATATCTGTGGATCTGTCGACCTTTGCAGCCCGAAAGGAGGCAAGTAGGAGATAAAGACTGTGTTGGATAATACAGAACGTTGGATGAGCGAAGGTTGGATAAGCGAGGCTCTACTGTATTTAAGATTTTGTTATTCAGATTCATGATATCTTTACTATGCAGGCCTAGATCAATGTAAGCATCTATTTTAATCTGTTTTCATTACCTGGATTTGGTACTTAAATGGCTCCATCACCTTGAGAAGCAACATTTGTTGGAGGATGGGTAGACAGGGGGAGTCTGACTTATTCTGAGAAAATGTGGACTCGGCGACCACTGTCATAGAAAGGTCCAGCTATCCATTCTGCAGGAATCTCATATTAAGCAAAGAAAACTCTGCTGATAAATCGGAGAACAACATCTTCTCATGAGTTCTTATCTATTTCTACAGACAGTATTATTAAACTGATATAAAAAAAAACACTTCCTCTTAATTTCTTTCATATTTTCTTTCCATAAAGGATTTCACAATGACTTTGTACCTCAGACATTACTGGAAAGATGAGAGACTCTCATTTCCTAGTACCAGAAACAAAAGCATGACCTTTGATGGAAGACTAATAAAAAAGATCTGGGTGCCTGATATATTTTTTGTTCACTCTAAAAGATCTTTCATCCATGACACAACAATGGAGAATGTCATGTTACGTGTTTACCCAGATGGCAATGTACTCTTCAGTTTACGGTAAGTACAGTGGCTCTTCTCTTCTAGTTGCAAGACCTCAAACATGCCGATGGCAGGACTACCATAGGAAGGATGGCAGGACTACCTCATTGTGATGTAGCTGTGCTCCAAAATTTGGGAAATATACTTTTAGGACCACAACTCCCAGAATATCCCAGTCAGTGTCTATTGGAAATCCCATAACCTATTGGCAATAACCTTATTAAAAAAGGTAAAAATGATGTCGCATTCATTTGGCAAATGTGAATCTCCATGAACATATGGAGACCATCTTTTGAAAACCACTAGTCAAGAAAAAGCATGACCTTGTTAGAAGTCAACTCTTTGAACAAGTGATATTCACAAGCATTAATGTAATGGCACACAGGTAATTCAGCTGTTAAATTTATTTATTTATTTAAAATTTTTGTACCCCGGTCTTCTCACCTCCATGGAGGGACTCAGACCGGCTTACAGCAGAATTCAATGCCATACAAATTTAAAACATCTTAAAACAGCATATTAAAAAAATATAAAAACAGAGATACATAAAAACACATTGCCATTAAAACCACATTCAGCTCGGTCTAAAAAAGTGGTCACCCATTTCAGATTGAAATCAATCTCAGCTTATTCTGGGAAGGCCTCGTTCCACATCCAAGTCTTCACCCGCCTCCTGAAGGACAACAGGGAGGGGGCAGATCTAACATCGCTTGGGAGGGAGTTCCACAGCCGAGGGGCTACAACAGAGAAGGTCCTGTCTCTCGTCCCCAGCAGACATGCTTGTGAAGATGGAGGGATCGAGAGCAGGGCCTCTCTGGAGGATCTTAATGTCCTTGATGGTTCATAGGGGAGAATTCGTTCAGACAAGTAAACAAGGCCGGAACCGTATAGGGTTTTGTAGGTTAAAACCAGCACTTTGAATTGTGCTCGGAAACTAATGGGCAGCCAGTGGAGCTGGCGCAACAAGGGAGTTGTATGCTCTCTGTACCCCGCTCCTGTTAGTAACCTGGCTGCCGAGCGTTGGACTAATTGCAGTTTCCGAGCAGTCTTCAGAGGCAACCCCACGTAGAGTGTGTTGCAGTAGCCTATTCGAGGTGTAACCAGAGCATGGATTACCATGGCCAAGTCAGACTTCCCAAGGTACGGGCGCAGCGGGTGCACAAGTTTTAACTGTACAAAAGCTCTCCCAGCCACCACTGAAACCTGGGGCTCCATGTTTTTGTAGACATGCCACTACAAAAATGTATTTGTTTAGGAGAAGATGGTTGTTTCTTTGAAGTTGAATTTGCAGTTGCCCAAAAGATATACATTCCCTTGAAACCACTTAGTTAAAATATCCACTCAGAGATAATAAAAAAACACCCAAAGTCTTCTTTGAAAAATAACATATCTTGTTTACTCATAAACATCTTGTATTAATTCACCATACAGGCATATTTCTTATTAAAGTTTAGTTAGTAAATGAGATGTAGGTTTCTCTGTGTTGAGTACACAGGGTATCATTCTATCAATAGTCCATAGTCTTTATGTATAGTTGTACTCCCTGAAGTCCGTAAGTCATATTTCTGTACTAAAGCTCAATCAGCAATATGTGCCCACCTCCACTGAGGTCTGATGCAAACACTGAATACAAAATGGAGTCATGTCTGAACGTACTCAATACAATCACATACCAAAGAGGTAAGTCAAACTGGAAAATCAACATACACATAGAATACAGATTAGCAATAATATATGTCAATAAACAAATAGTAAAAGGCTTGGGAGGCTGCTATTCCCAACAGTGACTAGTAGTCAATTCTATTTACCGGGAAACTCTGAAAGATGTTTAAAGACTCTGTTAAGATCTTCTATGTACTATGAGCCTTGGTATAAAGAATTATTGCCCTGATTCTTATAGCCTGTATAGTTTTTCCTATAAATGTGGTGAAAATTCAGTCTCATGCTCATAGTCTCAAAAGTTATGTGTTTGTCAATATCACATACTGAACTAACACCCTATTCCTTGTTATATTGTTTCATTTATTTCTGTCTATTCTGCCACCCAACCTCATCCTTTGAAGTTCTTTAGATGGCACAGTGATCTGAAGTAATGGGGAAGGTGAAAGAAATCTTGTATGATGAGGACCTAGGGAGGTTTGTCTAGTATTTATGATAATGCCATTTCAACAGCAGGCAAAAGTCCAAAAAAAAAAAAAAAAAAGGAAAAAAATGCCATGATTTTTAGGTTTTTGAAGTAGCTGTACACTAACATGCTTCATGTATTGTTGAAGGCTGTCATGGCCAGAATCACTGGGTTGTTGTAGGTTTTTCAGGCTGTATGGCCATGTTCCAGAAGCATTCTCTCCTGACATTTCACCTGCATCTATGGCAGGCATCCTCAGAGGTTGAGGGGTCTGTTGAAAACTAGGAAATTTGGGTTATATATCTATGGAATATCCAGGGTGGGAGCTAGGTGTGAATGTTTCAATTGGCCACCTTGATTAGTATTTGATGGCCTGGCAGTTTTAGATGTGGCTTGTTAGTGCCTGAGGAAATCTTTTGTTGAGAGGTGATTAGTTGTCCTTGATAGTTTCCTCTCTGGGGTTCCCCTGTGTTTGAGTGTTGTTTTACTGTTATAATTTTAGACTTTTTTAAATACTGGAAGCCAGATTTTGTTCATTTTTATGCTTTCCTACTTTCTGTTGAAATTGTCCACATGCTCATGGATTTCAATGGCTTTCAGCCAATGGATTTCAGCCATAGCAGAGCACCTGATGAACCAACTTGGACACAGTATATTATTTGAGAACATAGAAATGCTGGACCACTCTAACAACCACCATGTCAGACTACACAGAGAAGCCTCACAACCTCTGAGGATGCTTGCCATAGATGTAGGCAAACATCAGGAGAGAATGCGTCTAGAACATGGCCATACAGCCTGAAAAACCTACAACAACCCACTAAATGCTTGTTGTTGTTGTTCTTGCAAGCCAGCTTGGGCCCCATACTAGGAGAAAGGCAGAATATATATCAGATTAATACATTTGTCATGTCCCTCCTGTATTAAATATGTGAGTTAGTCTTTCTAATCACTCTACTATTAAAAAGTAATTTACCTTGGGAGTGTGAGGTAGATTGCATACCTGGCATCTTCCAAATCTTTTAGACTACAATTCATCAGCTGAGCAAAACTATAATGGATGATAAGTGCCACCCACCTCCAAAGCACAATAGATGAGGCTATCACAAACACACTTCCTCCAAGTTAATCTTCATGGCAACAGAGGACAGGGCATTCAACACAGGTCACAAGAAGACAGTGCAGTTTGACCGTGAGAGGAGGCTGGCTTTTAAAGTCACTTTCCCTGTGTGAAATGATGCATTTCGCAGTTGTAGCCTGTCTTTTGCTTTTAAAAGGTTTTACAAGGGCAGAGTGTATTGAACTCCCTGGTGAATTTTCACAAATCCTTCCTTGATAAATTTAACTTCTGGATTAAATCATGTCAGAATAAAATACAAGAGACTAAGGTAGGCATCACTTAGTATTTCAAAGGGAGGGCATTTCATAAACAGAGTATTATAGTAGAGGAGGTTTTACTCCATGTCCATCTGTGATACACGATTTGCATTAAAGGGACATAGAATAAGGCCTTATCTGCAAATCTCTTTCAATACAGGTATACAGTATATAGGGAGAGGTGCACCTTCAAATATTGTGGTCCCACAGCATGTTGGCTTTTGAGTGTCATCACCAGTACTTGGGATTCAGATATAAAACTGAATATTAAGAAAATTAATCAATGTCATCCTTTATTTTCTGCTCTGTTGCCTTTCTGACAGAATAACCGTCTCTGCCATGTGCTTCATGGACTTCAGTAGGTTCCCACTTGACAGTCAGAACTGCTCTTTAGAGCTGGAAAGCTGTAAGTCTGCCTCTCCTGTGGTATTATATAATCTCCACCTGTGTGTTTTAGTGAGAATGATACAGTATAATAATCTGACTTTTTAAGTGGGGTGGGATCATGTGGCCCTCCCAGTTTTGTTGGACAGCAATTCCCAACAGTCCTAAGCAGAACAGCTACGTAATGGCAATGAATGTTGGGAGTTCTGGGTGCTCCTGAAGGATGTGAACCAGCACCTGTCCTTTCAAGGGCATTGAGATCTTCAAATGCTGTAATGAATTGGACTCCTTCAAGCAGGGCCGTAGCCAGGATTTTGATTCGGGGAGGGCTGAGTTTGATTCAGGAGGGGCTGAGTCTGAGTAAGAGAGGGACTACCCTATCAGACCTTTTGTATTGTTATCCCAATAACCCCATGAATGTGGGATATAATGAGCATGGTGATCAGATCATGATATGAATAAACATAACAGTTTAAATAATGTACCAGTAAGGCCTTCTCACAGACCACCCTGAGAATTGGGGGGGCTGAAGCCCCCTAAGCCCCCCCAGCTACATGCCTGCCTTCAAGTTATTTTTCTAAAAGGAGGCAGAATAACAGACCTTGAAGAAAAAAATGTATTGAAAATCTTTGTCATTTCATATATTGAGTTTATATCAATATAATTTTGCATCCCATCTGTGCTAACAAAAACAAGTGATGTCATTGAGTTTGTATGAAGACTTATCTTCTGCCACTTGGAATTCCAACGTCTGACATATTCCAAAATTGTCCACATGGATGGCTAAGACAGTGCCACCTTTGCTTCCTGATGGTTTACTCTTACACAAAATTTACTTCATTCACAAACTTATTCCGCCCTGAGTCCCCTTGAGAAGATAGGGCGGATTACAAATAAACCATTATTATTATTAAAATATTTTATAAAATACCTTCAGACTATTTTTGTTAGATGTATGTGAGATTTCTTGTTTCGACTTGGGTCCCATCTCCAATATATCTAATCATGGATGTGAATTCAAATACAGGTCTCCTAAAATTTGCCAAAACCAGAAATGCAAAGGACTTGTCCTAAGCATTTCAAATTCATAATATTTGGAATTGGTGGGGATAAACCTGTGAGTTTATAATTGTGACAAAGAAAGCGTTAACTGACTAAGGTAGGTCAAATCTACTGGATAAATCTACTCCTGTCACATTTGCTATTGTTAAGCAGATATCTGGAAGTGAGACCTACACTTATCTATCCTCTCTGGAACAATTGCTTCTGAATGTTTCGTGAATGAAAGATGGCTCATCTTTTTAGCATCCCTCCCCAGTGGGAGTAGGTGGGCAGCTGTGCCTTGGTAGCTGTAGCTAGGATACAGGTTACGTAGAGAGTCTGAAACCCAGTTGAAGCATTGGAACAGTGGTTCCAAAACTTGGCCTCTTCAGGTGTTTTGGACTTGAGTTCACAGAATATAGAATTCCTGACCATTGAAGAAGCTGTCTGGAAACTGAAGTCCAAAACAACATTGGGTTATGGAACTCACTTCCAGAGGAGGTTGTGACAGCGGTCAGCCTGGACAGCTTCAAGGCAGGATTAGACAGATTCATGGATACCAAGGGAATCAGTAGCTACTGAAATGGACATCCAAGCGCCACCTCTGTGTTGATGGAGGCAGGCAGGATTTTCCCCGGGTACTGGTTGTGGGGGGTCGGGAGCAGGTGAGGGTTTTGCCCTCCCTTCTGCTCGAGATCCCCGTGTACAACTAGTGGGCCACTGTGTGACACAAAATGCTGGACTAGATGGGCTGAGGCCCGATTCAGCATGGCTCTTCTTATGTTCTTATGTTCTTATGTTCTTAACTAGAGGACCAAAGTTTGGAAACTGATGCTGGTCATCCTGTATGAGAAATGCTGGGAGCTATAGCTAAATATCTGCAGAACCACATGATTCTACATGTATAGTGAAAGCATTAGAAGACATTGTAGCTCAATAATTTCTAAGTGCAAATATGAGACAAGTCATGCCATCGAAACCACACCATCCAGGACATATTTATTCTGATCAATAGGAATATAATACCATCAGAGGTTTAACACAGCTGTTAAATCATCATCAGCTAAAAGATCTATCAACCGAAAGGTTGCAAGTTCGAACCCCAGGTTGGCATGGGCAACCAACCATCAGCCCTGCCCACTGTTTACTTAAGAAGTTCGAAAACAGCTTTAGCTGTAATTAGAGAAATTAGGTACAGCTAAAAAGTGGGGGAGGTTTTTACAGTAACTTTAACAAAACTGTGGGCTGCACCGTGTTAAACACAGAAAAGCGAGTAGGGTAACAAGTATATATCAGACACAATTAGAAAAATAGTTCATTTAGTCATTTCATCCAATTCAGGAGCAATATACACTGAAATAGTGAATCCAAGCTGGAAGCAAGGTGGGACTGTGTTACAGTGAACACAGACCTTTCGGACGGGGCCCTGGTAGGGGCGTTCCGTGCGAGTAGCCTGACGGCGTGAGCTCTTTCCAGGGGCCGGCAATGGGCCGTTTCGTAAACAAACTTCCTCAGAGGCTGTGTAAATATAGCGTCCTCACACTTAGATGAATTATCATATGATTTCTTCCAAGTCGCAAGGAGGACGGACCTCTCCACTCTAGGGAGATGGCCCGTTGCCGGCCCCTGGAAAGAGCTCACGCCGTCAGGCTACTCGCACGGAACGCCCCCACCAGGGCCCCGTCCGATAGGTCTGTGTTCATTGTAACACAGTCCCACCTTGCTTCCAGCTTGGATTCCCGCGGGCACTTGCCCACACCAGCGACTACAGCTACCAGAACCCTTAGCGATACGCCATTGGGTGGAGCGTGGTGTTGGAACTACCAGCGCTTTCTGGCGCTTTCAGCGGGATTTTCCTTTGCTACCAGCTCCCATTCGAGCTTCCTATAGTACTTTCCTTCTGAACCCCGATCACCATAGAAGCAGCCCCCAGCCTACATCTTCGTGAGCAAGTCTCCTACTCCCACTCCAATGTACAAAGGTTATTTACACAGGCATGAGCCTTCTTTATTGATTATTTGTTACTGTGAGTGGTGCTCCGCGATTTCACGCTGTATCTACTAAGGAAGTACACATTAATGTTCTGTGTATCACAATGTTACATATATGACATTTGAGTCTGATAATTATCGTGTTACTAATGTTTAGCAAACATATTTGTATTTGCATATTGTCACTATTTCAGTGTATATTGCTCCTGAATTGGATGAAATGACTAAATGAACTATTTTTCTAATTGTGTCTGATATATACTTGTTACCCTACTCGCTTTTCCGAGGTTTTTACAGTGCCATAAAAAAAAGATCAGAAAATGCTGGAACGAAGAAGTTCTGGCAGCTCTTCGTCATAGAGGATGGAGCGACAGCACCCCCTGTGGCATGACGCAAAAACCTCCTTCTGACTGTGTACGTCTATACCAGGGGTGCTCATTAGGTAGATCGCTATCTACTGGTAGATCGCGTAGGGCATCCTGGTAGATCGCAGGCAGGGCGGGAGGAAGGCTCAGTCCCACCCTGCAGGCTCCCGACGCTGCCCAGGTGCAGAAGGAGGTTGGACTGGATGGCCCTTGGAGGTATCCTCCTATTCTAAGAACCCATTGTTGTTATTATTATCAGAGGCTGAATGGCCATCTGTGAGGAATGCTTTGATTGTGTTTTTCCCTTTTGGCAGAAGGAGGTTGGACTGGATGGCCCTTGGAAGTCTCCTTCTACTCTAGGAACTTGTTGTTGTTGTTACTATTATTATTATTAGTAGTAGTAGTAGCAGCAGCAGCAGAGGCTGAATGAATATCATCATCATCATTATTAATAAATTCAGGGGGTTATTGTACTCACATTTAGTTGAATTCAGTCTTAAAATATCTTATATGGCTCTCACTGAAATAAATTTCCAAATATTTTGCTTTTATGGCTCTCTGAGTAGTGGGTAGGAAGATCATTTAGACTTGGGTGTTTTATAAGTAGCTCGCATGCTGAAAAAGTGTGAGCACCCCTGGTCTATACAAACGGCATTGAATGTTTGCCGTATATGTGTACTTGTGATCCGCCCTGAGTCCCCTTCGGGGTGAAAAGGGTCGGATATAAATAAAGTGTTATTATTATTATATTATAATGTTAAATCACAACCAAGTTCTCATGGCAACTCCAGTTATTTTCAAGTAAAATATTCCTCAGGAGCATCCTTTCATCAGGACATATCACCCTGAACATACCTAACTTCATTCTGAAACCAAGGCAGTGTTGACTATGGTTAGTACTAGGAAAAGGCACTGCCAGATAATATGAAGGATCTCTGAATAGAACTAGAAAATCAGCCTCAAACTCCAGGACAGCTACTCCCATTCAGAGTAAAAAATGTGAGTTGCAGAATCAACAATATGACCTAGTATAAGGTATTTTCTTGTATGATAGAGCCATTGATTTGATGATAAACCCTCCGTTCTTTCAATACAGATAGTGGCCTAGCTTCAGATGTTTCCAAATAATATTTAACCAATGTGTATGCTAGGGATATGTACATCAACAAAGTCTTTCTTCAGAAACGTTCTCACTTCCTATCATATCATCTAATTTATGCCTGCATCCGTAAAAGTTTTTAACAATAGTTTTCTTGTGTTGTTGAAGGCTTTTGTGGCCAGAATCACTGGGCTGCTGTGAGTTTTCTGGGCTATATGGCCACGTTCCAGAAGCAATCTCTCCTGACATTTCACCCACATCTGTGGCAGGGCATCCTCAGAGGTTGTGAGGACTGTTGGAAACCATGCTTCTGGAACATAGCCATACAGCCCAGAAAACTCACAGCAACCTAATAGTTTTCTTCTCTGGTGTGCCTATGTTATAAATTGTGTATATTGCTTGAATAGATTATCTCCCTTTTGACAAAATGTGTGTTTTGATAGTTTTTTCAGTGCATCTAAAATGTGTTTTCTTAGGCGTACTGTTCAAAAGCATGTATTTCTTTCAATCTTGTCCACAACTGTCCATCAACATGTGAATATTACCGTAGCTTGCAAACTGCATCCACCTTGTGGGCAAATCAGAAAATACAGGATGAGTAACCTGTTAAAATGGATGGGGGAATCAAGATTCTCCGCATGTCAGGAGTGTATACAGTACATTTACCAGAAATAAGATGGATAACCTGTTAATGTTCATTTAAAAATATATATTGTCCCACAGATGCCTACAATGAAGAAGATTTGATGCTGTATTGGAAGCACGGCAATGAATCACTTGCCACAGATGAACATATTTCCCTTTCCCAGTTCTTTATTGAAGAATTCAGCGCATCAAGTGGATTAGCATTCTACAGCAGCACAGGTAGGACACCCAAATGGCAGGTGATAGAAACATGATTAATTTAATTTATACCCCATCTTTTTGTCAAAAAAGAGTTCTCTGAATGGCATTCCCATTAACATATAGGCATAAAACAATGTATCGTCGAAGGTTTTCAGGGCCAGAATCACTGGTTTGTTGTAGGATTTTCAGGTTATATGGCTATGTTCTAGAACAGGGCTGTCCAACTGGCAGCCCCGGGGCCGGATCCGGCCCCGTAGCCTGTTGGACACGGCCCCACCTATGCCCTCAGCCGCCATTTTTATTTTTTTAAAAAAAAATCGATTTTTTAAAAAAATGGCGGCCGGGGGGGAGGGGGAGGCGGGGCAGGGAGGAGGAAGAGAGCTGGCTCCTCCTCCCTGCCTGTATCGCCCCCTCCGTCCCTCTCTCGGCGGCACCGATGCGATGCAGTTTGCATTGGCGCCGCCGAGAGAGGGAGAAAGGGGCGGTACAGGGAGGGAGGAGCCAGCTCTCTTCCTCCTCCCTACACTGCCCCTTTTCTCTCTCTCGGCGCCGCTGCAAACTGCCTCGAAACAGCAGCGCCGAGAGAGGGAGAAGGGGGCAATACAGGCAGGAGGAAGACAGCTGGCCCCTCCTCCCTGCCTGGATCGCCCCTCCGTCCCTCTCTCGGCGCCGCCGTTGCGGGGGCAGTTTGCAGTGGCGCCGCCAAGAAAGGGACAAGGTGGCGCTACAGGGAGGAGGGGCCAGCTATCTTCCTCCTGCCTGGATCGCCCCTTCTCCCTCTCTCTCGGCGCGCCGCTGCAAACTGCCTCGCAATGGCGGCGCCGAGAGAGGGACGGAGGGGCGATCTAGGCAGGAGGAAGACAGCTGGCCCCTCCTCCCTGCTTGCATCGCCCCCTCCGTCCCTCTCTCGGCGCCGCCGTTCTGCGGGGCAGTTTGCAGCGGCGGCGCCGAGAAAGGGACAAGGCGGCGCTACAGGGAGGAGGGGCCAGCTGTCTTTCTTCCTGCCTGTATCGCCCCCGTCTGCTTCTCTCGGCGGTGCCGCTGCAAACTGCCTCGCAACGGCGCTGCCGAGAGAGGGAGAAGGGGGCGATAGAGGCAGGAGGAAGACAGCTGGCTCCTCCTCCTTCCCCGCACCGCGGCGCGTCTGTGGGGGAGGAGGAGGGGCGCAGGAGGAGGAAGTCAGCTGGCCCCGCCCCCCGCCCTGCCACCACCCCGCCCCCGCTATCGGCCCCGCCCCCCGCTCACTGATCACCTGCGGGCCCCCCAGGTGATCAGTGACACTTCTTCCGGCCCTTGGGCCGGAAGAAGTTGGACAGCACTGTTCTAGAACAGAGGTGCTCACACTTTTTCAGCATACGAGCTACTTATAAAACAGCAAGTCACAATGATCTACTGTACCTACCCACTATTCAGAGAGCCAGAAAAGCAAAATATTTGGAAATGTATTTCAGTGAGAGCCATATAATGTTTTAAGACTGAATTCAACTAAATGTGAGTATAATAAGCCCCTGAATTTATTCATAATAATAATGATGATGATATTCAGTCAGCCTCTGCTACTACTACTAATAATAATAGTAACAACAACAACAATAGGTTCCTAGAATAGAAGGAGACCTCCAAGGGCCATCCAGTCCAACCTCCTTCTGCCAAAAGGGAAAAACACAATCAAAGCATTCCTCACAGATGGCCATTCAGCCTCTGATAACAACAACAACAACAACAATGGGTTCCTAGAATAGAGGAGACCTCCAAGGGCCATCCAGTCCAGCCTCCTTCTGCCATAAAGGGAAAAACACAATCAAAGCATTCCTCACAGATGGCCATTCAGCCTCTGATAATAACAACAACAACAGCAACAACAACAACAATGGGTTCCTAGAATAGGAGGAGACCTCCAAGGGCCATGCAGTCCAACCTCCTTCTGCCATAAGGGAAAAACACAATCAAAGCATTCCTCACAGATGGCCATTCAGCCTCTGATAATAATGACAATAACAATGGGTTCCTAGAATAGGAGGAGACCTTCAAGGGCCATCCAGTCAAACCTCCTTCTGCACCTGGGCGGTGTCGGGCGCCTGCGGGGCGGGACTGAGCCTTCCTCCCGCCCTGCCTGCTATCTACCGGGACGCCCTACGCGATCTACCAGTAGATTGCGATCTACCTAATGAGCACCCCTGTTCTAGAAGTTTTACAGGTTATATGGCCATGTTCTAGGACATGACCATATAGCCCAAAAAACCTACAACAACCCAGACATAAAACATTTTTAAAAACAATTAAAAACAACAAAAGCAGATCTTCCTGATTTTTTTTTAAACCTCTTCAGCAATGAACCAGCTTAAATGGCAAGAAATAGCAAGAAAATTCTTGGCTGGCAGAAGGAGAACAAAGAAGGACCCAGCCTAGGCTCTCCTGGTGAGGCGTTCTAGAGCTTCAGAACCTGCCAGGCAACATTTGCACCAAACATGCCTTTGATGGTTGCAGGGTGATCTTCCAACCCTTTACAGGTTTACATGGGGGAGGGCAGTCTTCAAACAAACTCTTACTATAAAAATAGTATGAGTTTGTGGACTACCAGCGCAACAATTGATATCTCAGTGCAATAATGAACAATACAAATGACAATGGGAATGGCTCCTGGCATATGTTTTCAGATTCTGTGGTTTTAACTAACTGTTTTTAATTGACATGTTTTAATCATGTGATGTTAATGTATATGTTGTTTTTATGTTGATATGTGTTCAAGGCATTGAATTGTGCCTTTGTTGTGAGCTGCCCTGAGTCCCCTTTGGTGAGGGCAGGATTTTAATAATTAAAATAAATAGTAAGAGCTGAATTTTCAGTGTAATGTAATGCGATGGAAGCCGACTTCCACTTTAGCCACTACATATTTTTCTTCCTTTAATTTAAGTACTGTAGGACTATACCCACTGGGTTTCACTAGATGGCACTGTCTCATCTGTATAATGCCACTGGTCCTAATCATACAGTCTGTTTAACATCAACATATTAATGTTAATGAGAAGACAAGAGCAAATATAACCTTAGAGAGCATCAGAAGCCTTATCACAAGGATAAAAATGTGTACTTCACAGTGAAGTTCACCGTGGGATTGATCGTAATTCGGTGTGGTTGTGTTGAGCTTGTGCTTTGGTAGTATTTCTGGTACTTCCCATCATTTGCTAATGGTCTTACTTTTCAATATTGCTATGATGGAAAATATTGTTGTGATGCTGAATATTTTTGGTGGGTAAACTTTGTTAGAGGTTTGTACCCTCATTCTGGAGGCTGCTTCCTATTATATCAAAGTCACACTAATAACACTCATCCATACTCCCAGCTGTACCATGCTGCAAAGCGACATCAGAGGCACTCAAAGTGGCTAGCTTCTAGTCAAAGGAAATTTAGTATAATGTCAAGTTCTTAACTTTCTTTGTGGTTTTTAAAATACATTATAACTGTATTCCCAATTCACTTCTGACACGATAAAGATGTACCATTTAGCAAAATCAGACATCAAATTTTGGGTGACATGAAAAGGCAGCAATGTGTTAGACATTTTTGCTATCCCCCCAGAATGGAAAGTAATGTATAGAGCAGGGGTGCTCACACTTTTTCAGCATGGGAGCTACTGATTAAAAAACCAAGCCCCAAAGATCACCTACCCAGAAATGTAAAACGTATAACTATTTTCTTATTTATTTATTTATTTATATTTATTATTCATTTTTATGTACCGCTCCTTCCAGCAGGCTCGGGGCAGTTTACATAAAATGAAGTTATAAAACATCAACATTTCAATTTAATAACAACAATATAAAACAGAGCATAAAAATACATCCAACCACCCCATTTCTCCCACATTGCCATATTACCACACATATTATCAGCCAGAAAGGAAGAAGAGAGGCTTTTGAACTGCAAGGCCATTTAATACTCAGCAAGGTAAACAAAGGGGCATGCATAAATACATCCAACCACCCCATTTCTCCTACATTTCCATATTCCCCAACATACATTTCTCAAGGAACAAAGCAAGCAGGAGGCTTTGGAGCTAAAAGGCCATTTTTAAACATTAAAATAAACAAAGAGACATGCCACAGAACAATCAAGCACCCACCCCAAAGTAAAAGACCGACCTTTGAGATGCAGTAAGGAAATGACCCCAAAGCGTCCTCCTCCTCCTCCTCCTCCGTTGTTGCTCCTATTTCCACGCCGCCAGCATGTGTGCTGCCTCCAAGAGCTCACGAGAAGTCCGAGAGGCAGAATGGGCGCTTCTGCACATGCGCGCGGGGCCAGCCATGCATTGCGTCATCCAGGCCCGCCCCTTTTGGTCTCCTATGGCTCTGAGTGGCTGGAGAAGGACGGCGGGAGGAGGAGGAATCCGAAAGAGGGGGCCCATTCTGCCTCTTGGACTTTGGAGCTTTTGGAGGCGGCGCGCGAGCAGGGAGCGGGGAGGAGCAACGACGGAGGACTTATTTGCAGCGTGCAGGGGCACGTGAAGAGGACCAACAGCAAAAAACCTGGTCAGGGGCCTGAAGATCACCAGGATGAGGCCTGAAGATCACCCTGGTGATCCCGATCACCATTCTGAGCACCCCTGGTGTAGAGAATGGTCTGCCTCATGTTCCAAAATAATCTGTCTGCCTTTAGGTACGATGTGCTTTTTACTCAGGGAGGAGCAGCTGCTCAATCTCAGACAGCAAAATGTGTTGGATCTTTGTTATCAACAGTTGTCATTGAGACCAATCAGGGATACTGCAAGACTTTAAAAAGCCTCATAAAGCCTCCAATAGATGTTGCAGTGGATGTAACATTTTGCAGTGCCAGATGGCTATGTAGAGAGAATCCCCAATGATTACTAAAGCTCATTGGATGACTTTGGGGTAGTCACTCTTTCTTCTCCTAACCTACCTTCACTTCAGGGAAAGATGGGGTATTTATATCATAAGTAAGTAAATAAATACATCTCCATATTTCCAAAGTATCTTAAACATGGTGTATTAAAAATGATAAAAGATATCAAGTCTAAAGGGTTTTTGCAGAGACTGTAGATGAAATTAAGCTGTAGTGTTTGCATGTAAAATCAAATGTTGAAATAAAAAAGGGGGAATTCCAGACAAGAACCAATCAGGGCCAGCTAACACCCCCAACAAAGGATCCCCCAGGCAAGAATCAGCCAGTCTTTGAAGCTGCAAGGCCATTAAATGCTAATCAAGGTGGCCAATTACAACATTCACACTTGCCTCAAACAGACAAGAGTTCTTTCTCCACAGATATATAAACCTCACTTGCCTAGTTTCCAAGAGACCTCACAACCTCTGAGGATGCCTGCCATAGATGTGGGCAAAACATCAGGCGAAAATGCTACTGAAACATGGCCATAAAGCCCAGAAAACTTACAGCAACCCAGTGATTCCAGCCATAAAAACATTCAACACCATTGCCTTTGACAAAAAAAGATGTTGAGAACTTTCTCTTGATTTCTTTTGTAGTATTAAACAGAGTTTGGAAAAACTGCTACAACTCCCATAATTCTCTGGCCATTATGGTTTGGTCATCTGAAAACTATAGAACAAAAAGTAGCTTTCTCTATCTCTGTCCATGTTAGCAAGGCGATTCTGGGAGCTGAAGACCAAAAAAGTAAACTTTCCAAGCTCTAATATTAAAGGGCAGTATCAAACATGCATATTGAAGTAAGTAAAGGTTGTGGGGACTATGTAACTATTACTGAGACATAGTTATATAGAAGGTGGAACATAATGTGGATGGATGATAATAAACAATGTCTTCATCTTAGGTTGGTACAATCGCCTGTTTATAAACTTTGGCTTGAGGAGGCATATTTTCTTTTTTGTGCTACAATCTTATTTCCCATCCATGCTGATGGTGATGCTATCATGGGTTTCCTTTTGGATTGATCGAAGAGCTGTTCCTGCAAGGGTCTCACTGGGTAAGCTTTCTTCTGAAAATATTTTGCAAAGCTTTGCAGTTAGACCAGTTTTATCTGTAGATAACTGTGTAAGCATTATTGTAAGTTGTCCTCACATTTCTCTCATTAGTGGTAAATGGTACCACAAGGGTTGTGAGCTACAGCAGTACAAGAGGGAGAAGATGACTGTTTGTAGGTTTAATTGACCCAGCATTTCCCATGTAGTCATCAGTCCCAGAAATAATTTATTGTAAAGTCACTTTTGTTCTGTCTGAAAGAAGTGACCGATCTGGTAAAAAAAAAACCCCACGGGTGTTTTTTAGCTTAGTCATAAGTGACACCAGATCATTCTTGACATTGGAAAGCAGACTGTTAGTATAAGTAGAGGTAAATATGCATATAAGTAGAGGTAAATATACATTTACCAAATATAGGTCACACATTATGTGTGTGAGAGCTGACTGGCACATTGTATACACAGCAATGCTGGACAGTTACTTTTTAAAACTGTAGTATGGTTAAAATAAATTTTCCCAACTCTGTTGGATTGTGTACTGTTCACATACATGGTTTGGAATCAGCAATAGGAAACTTTAATACTGGAAGCTGGAAAATTTAGTAAATTAACTGGCAGCTCAAGCCTATGTCGGGAGCAGAGTTTTTGGATTCAGTAGATCTGGCACTGGTATGGATCCCATTATTGCAGTATAAAGGCAATAGAAGCTCCAACCACGCCCTCTTTACCTTACTTACTTCTAAGGAGTATCTCTGAACATTGAGGGCCCTTATAGGCATCATGGCTAACAGTAGCAGAACTGTGAAACTGTGAATGAAACTGTCAGAATCCCACCAGTCACTTGCTTGATTCCTCAAGAATCAATATGGCTGATGCTCTGTCGTAAGAACAAGTGTTGTGACATAGTTATTCCTAGAATCTGGCCAGATTTAGAAGTAAAAGGACTGTTCATAATTCTGGTTCAACAGTATGAGAGCCATGTTATTCTTGTATTAAAGAACAAAACTTTTCAAATCGGAAAAATAATATCAATTATCTCAGAGGTCTTAAAGAAATGTTGAATTTTATAAGAAACTAGCCTCCCCTGCCATGCATTGCTGTGGCAGAGTCTGTGTATATGTGTTTTGTGTGTATATATATATATATGTGTATATATGTGTGTTTGTGTGTGTGTGGTTTTGCACATGCGTTGCAATGTATTTTTATTTGTTGTCTTTTTAAGCCTCTTCTGCTGTAATTTTCAGTGTTTTTATGAGTGATGGTCACTTGTTGGCCTGATAGGTGTATTGTATCCAAATCTGGTGTCAAATTGTCCAGTAGTTTTTGAGTTATGTTAATCCCACAAATGAACATTACATTTCTATTTATATAGAATTATAGATGACAAGCAAGATCTCTATCAAGTGGTCGGAAAATTTTATCTAAACAGTTTTTCAAAATTTTAACCAAAAGGACTTAAAAGATTTTCGGTAAATGTAAGCTAGTATCGTCTCTACACAATTAGGGCCCTTCCACACAGCCCTATATCCCAGAATATCTGCTTTGAATAGGGTTATCTGAGTCCACACTCAGATGTGGGATTATCTTTCTTGATATTCTGGGATATAGGGTTATGTGGAAGGGCACTTAGTCACCCATAGACAGGGCCGTAGCCAGGATTTTGATTCGAGGGGGGGGGCTGAGTTTGGTTCGGGGGGGCTGAGACTGGGTGGAAGAGGGTCTACCCTAGCAAACCTTTTGTATTGTTATCCCAATAACCCCATTAATGTGGGATATAAAGAGCATGTTGATCAGATCATGATATGAATAAACATAACAGTTTAAATAATGTACCAGTAAGGCCTTTTCGCGGACCACCCTGAGAATTTGGGGGCGGGGGGCTGAAGCCCCCTTACCGCCCCCTGGCTACATGCCTGCCCATAGGTTTAGTTGACTCTTAATGGTGATCCCCTGATAAAAATGAATCTAGGAAGCCCTTTGAAAAGGATAGTTTGGAAAAGATAGTTTTGGCCTATAGATACCATAGCCATTTTGACTGGGGAATTCTGGCATTTGTAGTCATAAAAATAAGTTTTTGGTGCCTTTTAAAATAGAAAGATGAGCGAAACCTCCGTACATCTCCAAAGGTTTCAATTGAAAATATATAAATGTTTGGAGAACAGGTAAGCTACTGACCTTGCATTGGTACTGATTCTTGGACACTGGTTGAAATCTGGCAATAATACCACAAATCAAGGAGGCTCAAGTCAGTTTTTTCTGATCTTTTCTAGTTCTTCTGACAGTATAAAGGAGATACTAGCCATTTGTTCACCTGGTATTGTTACACGTGTTTTAGCTCTTTTCCTTTCGACAGGTATTACCACTGTGCTGACAATGTCAACCATAATCACAGGAGTAAGTGCCTCAATGCCTCAGGTGTCTTACATAAAAGCTGTGGATGTATACTTGTGGATCAGTTTCCTCTTCGTCTTCCTCTCTGTCATTGAATATGCAGCTGTAAATTATCTCACCACTGTGGAAGAAAGGAAACAGCTGAAAAAGAGAGGAAAGGTATGGATTTGTGTGTTTCTTCATTTTTCCTGACGCTTTAAATTGGGTGTTACAATACCGAACAGAGACTAAAACTCACTAGTAATAATGACATTGCAAGAAATAATAAACACAAGCCATTGTGAATGGAGTTAATTTCAAAAAGTTAAAGCGCTGGTTCGATACGCCTGATCTGAAATGCTTGATATTAGAAATGTTTTGTACTTCAGATTTTTATTTTAGAATACCTGTATCTTCATATACGTATTGTGGTATCTTGTGTCCACTCTGTACATTTGCCATTTCATTACGTTTTATGGTTGGTTGCATCTCTTTCTAGTCTTGTGTCTCATATGTTTGCTATGTGTGTTGTACATGAGATGTGAAGCTGGAGAGAAACTGAGGATCTGAGAAATGGTGGGTAACAATGTTTTTGCCATCAGCTGTCCGTGTCTCCCTTTGTTATTTAACCATATGCCTGTAATTTGGATGAAATATTAGAGTAAGATTATAGCTTCCAGTGGAGAGAGCCATGTCAGCTTGTTGAATCAAAAACGATGAACATTCTTGATACAAGTTCTTCTTATGGCAGAACTTTTCATCAAGATCAGGTGCATGAAATGTCCATCCAATGAAGCCGTTTGAATCTAGGGAAGTAGGGCTCACCCTATCATGAAGCAGCCAGCTAAAGCAGCAAATACTGCAGGAGAGCAGGTTGCCCTCCAGTCATTTCCTTTCCTTGAAGTACAGAGTTGTGCAAGGAGCACAATGTTAGCTTGCTGTCCGCAGATCTGGTGGCAAATACTATCCAATTGCCAGTGTTGAAGTAAAATTAAATCCATCATCCAATTGGCTTCTGCGCATGGAATGGAGAATTTGTGTGTACATGCCATTTTGTTCTTTGTTTCAGGCAGCAAGTTTTCTAGGGCAAGTCCTATATGATAGCTTATACTATAATGTCACTTGTTTAGTCTTTAAGGTGCCCAAATATTTTTTAGTGTTTAATATCAGAAAGTGAGTAAATGTAAAAGAGATTCTTCTTGTTATCCTTTTTATTGATAAGGCTTCAGACTATTCTATAGGTCCGAGCTAGAACAGCGGCTTTAACTGCCTGCTATAGAAGATTCTGCTGCCCGGAAGGTTGGCAGTTTAAGCTGGGGCCGGGGTGAGCTCCCACCGTCAGCCCAGCTTCTGCTCACCTAACAGTTTGAAAACAACAGTATAAGTAGATAGATAGGTACTGCTTTGGCAAGGGGGTAAAAGGAGCCCTGAAAAAAACATGCTGGCAAAAATCCAACCAGGAAAGGTGTTCATGGACAACACACTCCTTGGCATGGAAAATGAAACAACAGCACCTCCCCATTTATTATTTATTTATTTACAGTATTTATATTCCGCCCTTCTCACCCCGCAGGGGACTCAGGGCGGATTACAATGTACATATACCTGGCAAACATTCAATGCCATAGACACACAACATATAAAGACAGACACTTAGAGGCTATTTAACATTCCAGCTTCTGCCCACCAGGGGAGCTGTTGCTTCCTTCATTCTTTGCATACTTCCTGGAGATATTTATGGCCTCATAAATCAGTTAAATTACCTTCCCCACAAAGTGGTACCTAAATTTCCTACTTGACAGATGCAACTGTCTTTCGGGCTGCAAAGGTCGACAGCGAGCTACACAAATTGGTTGGACACTCACTCCGACCCGGGCTGGCTTTGAACTCATGACTTTCCAGTCAGTAGTGATCTTAATGCAGCTGACTCCCAGCAAGCTGCGCCACAGTCCCATGGCCGAGTCGAGCACAACCAGATGCCAGAGATGAAAAGAGGGAAGCCTTGCCTATGTTTATGTACTGTCTGTCTTTGTCAATTGTATAACAGCATTGAATGTTTGCCATGTATGTACCTGTAATCCACTCTGAGTCCCCTTGGAGAGATAGAGTGGAATATAAATAAAGTATATTATTATTATTATTATTCTTAACTTGGAAGCAACTTCTCCTTCTCTCACTCTTCCTCCATCTCCTCCTCCAGTTACACACTAAGATATAATAGAATGCCTTTGGTTCTTCAATTATATGTGTGTTCCAGATCTTCCCATCATCTTATTCGACTAATAATAATAATAATAATAATGTGTTTTTCTCCTAGGCTGGAATGTATAACATTGATGCAGTGCAAGCCATGGCTTTTGATGGTTGCTACCATGACACGGACACTGACATCGATCTGACCACCTTTTCAGTTAATTCCACAGAGAACTCAACACGAGATCGAGCACCCAGTATTGCTAATCTAGACACAACTCGCATGAAAAGGAAAAGATCCTTGAGGGGGAATGTGGGCAGAATCATTTTGCAGAATAACCATGTCATTGACACATATTCAAGGATTATATTTCCGACTGTATATATAGTATTCAACTTTTTTTACTGGGGTCTGTATATATGAAGAGAACGATGAGGTATTTTTCATCTAAGTACATCAGAAGCATAAACTCTGCTAACAAATATGTGAGACACAATCAGTACAAAGTTTGTGCAAGCCATAATATACAAGAATAATATCAATATGTACATTTCAGAATCTGAAGAAGAGATTCTGGTAATGAAGAAATAGATATTTTCATCTTCTGGGCCCTTAATATTTTTGCTGTATTTTTATTTCTCAAGGATGGGTGATTTTAACTGGCTTGCACAGTATCATCAGGACACTTCTTTTGTGTCACATGCAGAACTGGCAATTTCCGTATGGGACGTTCCATGATGCTGCTGAGTTTACAGAACAATTGCAACGCTGCTAAAATAGACACTAATTAGTTTCAAGCTCATCCTCCCTCTGCTCTTTTCATCTGTTTGTATTCGAGATCCTGACAAGTACATTGTTTCTCTTAAAATAAGAACAAATGCTATATTGTATTTCATCACACCTATGCCCAGAAGCAGGTGGAAGGTTCTTCCCTCCATACCGATTGCCACTGCCTTGACATCAGAGAAAGAGAAGAGGTAGGCACAGCTCCACCCTGTCTAGGCCCAGAAACAGATTAAAGGCACTTCCCTCCATACCGATTGCCACTGCCCTCGCCGAAAAGTAGGGAAGAGGCAGATATAGGTCCATCCTGTCTAGGCCCAGAAACAGATGAAAGACTCTTCCCTCCATACTGACTGCCACTGCCTTGACATCAGAGAAAGAGAAGAGGAAGACACAGCTCCATCCTGTCTAGGCCCAGAAACAGATTAAGAACATAAGAACATAAGAAGAGCCATGCTGAATCGGGCCTCAGCCCATCTAGTCCAGCCACTGCCTTGACATCAGAGAACATAAGAACATAAGAAGAGCCATGCTGAATCGGGCACTTCCCTCCATACCGATTGCCACTGCCCTCCACACAGGTCCATTGCCACTGACTCTTCCCTCCCTGCCACTGCCTTGACATCAGAGATAGAGAAGAGGCAAGTCCATCCTGTCAACTCCCAGAAACAGATGAAAGGCTCTTGCCTTGACATCTCATAAGAACATATGCTGAATCGGACCTGCCCACTGTCCAGCCTCACACAGCCAGTTGTAAAGGGTAGAAGAGGCAGACACAGCTCCATCCTGTCTAGGCCCAGAAAAGATGAAAGGCTCTTCCGTCCATACTGACTGCCACTGCCCAGAAAAGATGAAAGGCTCTTCCGTCCATACTGACTGCCACTGCCCTGGTCACAGAGGTAGAGAAGAAGAGGCAGGCACAGTCTTATCATGCCTCAGTCCAGAAGCAAATGAAGGATCCTCCACCCCAACTGCTGCTGTTCTGGCTTCATAAGGAGACAAAATTCTCCCACTTCCATCCCATTTTCCTTTTGTATTGTCTTAGAGTGTACACATGGGGGCAGGGAACTGTTTTTTGTTGTTCTTTTACTTATCAAGCACCATGTTCAGTAATGGTGCTAAATAAATAATGATGATAATTCCCATAATATTTCTATACAAAAAGCCTTGCTCTGTGGATTATTGCCAAGGAGGGAATTCCACATGTTATGTCTATTTAAAGACTTACTGCAGTTAAGAAGGAAGCTGACTAGGATCAAAGCCACACCTGAAGCTCAAAATCCTAACAAAATCCATTGTATCTTTGGCCTCATCACACTAGAGCAGTGTTTCCCAACAAGTATGCCGGGGCACACTAGTGTGCCGTGAGCGATCATCAGGTGTGCCGTGGGAAATTGGAACCTCCAATACCCTTTCTTCCCCCCTCCTGCCGAACACTTTTTCTTCTCCACTCGGGCTCCCTTCTTCCCAGCCTCGCTTCTGCCGCCATTTTGATCCTAGTATTTCTAGCAGCCTCGGGCCCTTTTCCTTCCCCCCCCCCTCAGCCACTTAAGCAGGAAAGGGCCTCAGGCTGTTAGGAATGGTGGGAGTTGAAGTCCAAAGCACCCAGAGGGCCGAAGTTTTCCCATGCCTGTTTTAGGGTCCTTACAGTGGTGATCCTCCTGCCAACATTGTGATTCTGAGAGAGAGAAACTGACAGCTGTTGAGCAAGACCTTCGTGTGTGTCTTTCTGCCATTCCTGCCAGGATATCTATGTTGTGTTCATCGAAACAGGCCCAGGTTTCACACTAAGTTAGTGTATAAATACATTTAAAAACATATTAACTATATGTATTACTGTGTTAGGGTATCATTTTGTGTCATTTTGGTTGGTGGTGTGCCCCAGGATTTTGTAAATGTAAAAAATGTGCCGTGGCTCAAAAAAGGTTGAAAAACACTGCACTAGAGAATGACTCCACTTTAAATCCTGCCCTTCTGTAGAATTCTGGGGATTGTAGTTTAGTGAGGCTGTTAAAGGTTCCTCCTTAAACTACAAACCCCAGAATTCTGTAGGAAGCAGAAACCGGATTTAAAATGGATTCATTCTCTTTTGTGATGAGGTCCTAGATGTTTTAATATATCAGATGATCGAGAAAGAGCATTGCAGTACGATAGGAGAGGTGCTAATCTTGTGTCCCATGTTATATTCTTGATCTACATTGCCTCCATAGAGTTAATATGGGCTTGCAAGGGTATGGCACACCTTAAATCAGGAAACTGGCAACAGGGAATTGTTGGTGGTTCTTCAGATTGACCTTCATCTAATGATCTCTTCCCACTCTTTCTAGTAATCCTTCAAGTAACTTCTTCTGGTGACACATCTCTTGCATCAAATCTGATTTGGGTGATTTTTATGTGTGTGTTCCTCCTTAGTGGATAAACAGGATTTAGGGCAGGGATGACTTATTCCATTAATCTATTTGGCTCATTGTGGAATAGTTGGAGAGCAATTGTTTTCAATTAAGGTCCTATGAATCGCAATAGGCAAGACATTCCACTGGAGATTTTATGTGCAATATAAATATACTTTTAATTAATGCAAGCTAATTTGAATTACTAGAATTCTTTAAAATACTGGTAGCTGTATCCTGGACCTTAATAACCTATTTATGTTGTTTATATATTCAGTCGCTTCCGACTCTTTGCGACCTCATGAACCAGCCCTCCTATTCATTATATACCACCCTGAGCCTTTTGGGGAAGGGTGGTATATAAGTCGAAATAAATAAATAAATAAATATCTACTGAAAAACAATTTACAGTAGTTTCAGTGGGATATATTATTCCTCAAGTTTGTCAAGAATTGCACTGATACCACATATGTGTTTTTCCTCTAAGCCAGTGTTTATCAACCTTTTTTGAGCCGCGGCACATTTTTTACATTTACAAAATCTTGGGGCACACCACCAACCAAAATGACACTCTAACACAGTAATACATATAGTTAATATGTTTTTAAATGTATATATACACTCAGTGTGAAACCTGGGCCTGTTTCGATGAACACAACATAGATATCCTGGCAGGTCTTGCTCAACAGCTGGGAGTTATAGTTCGCCTGCAATCAAAGAGCACTCTGAACTCCACCAATGATGGAATGGAATCAAACTTCCCACACAAAACTCCCATAACCAAGAGAAAATGCTATAAGAGTTTGGTGGGCATTGACCCAAGTTCCCCTTTATCCAGAGAGCACTGTGGACTCAAACAATGTTGGACCAGGACCAAACTTGGCATGAATACTCAATATGCCCAAATGTGAACACAGATGGAGTTTGGGGAAAATAGACCTTGACCTTTGGGAGTAACAGTTTCTGAGATTTATAGTTAACACACAATCAAAGAGCATCCTGAACTCTTGCAGCAATGGAATTGAACCAAACTGGGCATATTGAACTCTCATTACCAACAGAAAGTACTGAAAGGGTTTGCTTGGGAATTGACCTTGAGTTTGGAGGTTGTAGCTCACCTACACCCAGAGAGCACTGTGGACTCAAACAATGTTATGTTATGTTGTTGTTTGTTTTCTATCCAGAATCACAATGTTGGAAGGAGGCTTACCACTTTAAGGTCCCTAAAACAGGCATGGGAAAACTTTATGACCAAATCCCCTGTCATAAAGTCATAGAGCGAGGCTGGGAAGAAGGGAGCCTGAGTGGAGAAGAAAAAGTGTTTGGCAGGAGGGGAAAGAAAGGGTATTGGAGGTTCCAATTTCCCACGGCACACCTGATGATCGCTCACGGCTGGGAAACACTGGTTGGGAAACACTGCTCTAAGCAATGTTTATGTAAAGACTGGAAACAGATACAGAAGTTGTTTAATACTTTTTCTTCTGGCAGTTTTTTCATTCAAAATCTCTTTCCCACCCAGCGATTTGTAGCCTGAGAGAGAAAGTGTGCCCCACTCCCCTATTAGTATACAAGCGGGTCTTTCCTAAGTTGCTATGGTTCCTAAGTTACAACTTTTACAGAGGTTGTAGAAGAGGCTGCATTGATTCAGAACCAAGGGACTAACAGCTGGAAATAAAAGAGCAATTGCCCTATTTGAAATCTACTGGGCTAGAAGAGATTGTGACTTGCATGAACTATTGCCTTTGTTTCTACACTGGGCTAATGCTTGGAAGACAAGTTAAATATCCTTTGTAGAATGTTAATCCTACTTGTTTCAACCAACAGGGCTGGACTAAGGTAATTTTAAATGGTAAGCTAACATTATTCCTCCCCTCAATTGAAAAATGGTGTAATATTATTCAACATTATTCCCTCCATTTCCTCAACGGGCTGGAGACATAGGTTTTGGCAAAACATTGATAGCCCTCCAAACATAGGTTTCCAAAAACATTGTAGCTCTTTTATTTATTCTTGGTTATAGTCACTATATTACAAACTGTAGAGCACTCCCTCTCACGGCAGACGTACTAATTTAGAGGAAATGGTTCACATTTTTCCATTTTTAATTTATATTTAATAGTGGGTTACTGTGAGTTTTCTGGGCTGTATGGCCATGTTCCAGAAGCATTTTCTCCTGACGTTTTGACCACATCTATGGCAGGTATCCTCAGAGGTTGTGAGGTCTGTTGGAAACTAGGCAAGCATGGTTTCTATATGTGGAATGTCCAGAGTGGAAGAAAGAACTCTTGTCTGCTTGAGGCAAGTGCGAATGTTGCAAATGGCCACCTTGATTAGAATTTAATGGCCTTGCAGCTTCAAAGCCTGGCCAAATCCTTTGTTAGAAGGTTTTAGCTGGCCCTGATTGATTTTTGTCTGAAATTCCCCTGCTTTTTAGTGTTGCTCTTTATTTACTGTCCTGGTTTTAGAGGTTTTTTAAAAAAAAAATAAATAAATACTGGTAGCCAAATTTTTACATTTCATAGTTTTGCAATTTGATATGCAATATAATATGGAAATATTGGCTGATACAAAAATATCAGAACAATATGTCCAGTAGCAAATTAAAGTTGTTTTTTAAAAAAATTTTTTTAAGGTAGTAACCTTTTGAACGTTTTTTTTATGGTCATAAGAGGAATTATGCTAAAAAGCGTAGGCCCTTTCTACATTGGCATATAAAACAAATTATCAAAGCACATAATCCACATTATCTGCTTTGAACTGGATTATATGTCTACACTGCCATATAATCCAATTCAAAGCAGTTAATCTGGATTTTATATGGCAGTGTAGAAAGGACCTTAGAAAAGACCATTAAACTTAAAGTGCCACAACTTACTCAAGGAGTGCATTTCGATTTATAGTGGGCAGATACTATCTAGGCTTGGCCTCTTTTTTATTGTAGCCTACTGTGATGTTTTTGAATGTATTTACAGGTTGAGCCTAGAAGACAGTTTAAACTAGCAGCAAAATTGGCTTCCCCCATATCAGCTTTACAGAGATTTCCCCCAAATATTTTTCAGAACTCAAAACTCTCCTTTCCTCTGTCCTATAGAGCCATTACAGTCTGTATTGTTTCTCTTATAGAGACTTATATAGGGGAGCTGTGGTGGCACAATGGGTTAAAACCTTGAGCCGGCTGAACTGCTGACCAAGACATGAAGGTCGGCAGTTCAAATCCACAAGCCGGGGTTAGCTCCCATCTGTCAGCCCCAGCTTCCAATGCAGGGACATGAGAGAAGCCTCCCACAGGATGGTAACACATCCAGGTGTCCCCTGGGCAACGTCCTTGCAGATGGCCAATTCTCACACACCAGAAGCGACTTGCAGTATATTCTCAAGTTGCTTCTGACATGATAAAAATAAATAGAGGCTCAAAAAGATCAGCTGTGGTCTGATCTCTGCAATAATATAAACTTGCAGAGTTATGCATCATTTTCTCTTACGTCATCTTGTTAAAGATTTCTGATATTGCACATACAAATGCATTGTGCAGAAATGAATGCACAGCGCACGACAATGTGAAATGCACAAGCACAACACGCAGTAATGCACAATGGCATCACATGAGTAACTGCTTCTGTAAACTTCAACTGAAAAACAAACATTATTCCTTGGACAAAAAAGAGGGTGGATGTTTGCATAAGATGCCCAGGAGGTACCAGCTTCCTTTTTAGCTGTAGGATATGTGTTTGCCAAAACTGCTTTTAGGTCTCAAGATTGTTTCCAACTACATTTCACATATATTTCCCTAACAAAAGATGCTTTGGGCAAAAGAGCTCCATCCCAGTAGTCCCCAACTACATCTTAAACAGGAATAAGAAAACTTGAAAATATGAAAATATGTCACAGATTACACTATGTAATCTGTTCCTGAGTTATAAATACAATTTCCTAATTGCTTCTATCATAGAATAGTTCATGCAGCACATTTTGTTATAGTTTTCTATGAATACCTCATAGAGTCTCAACATATTCAACATTGGGTTGCTGTGAGTTTTCCGGGCTGTATGGCCATGTTCCAGAAGCATTTTCTCCTGACGTTTCACCCACATCTTTGGCAGTCATTCTCAGAGGTTGTGAAGTCTGTTGCAAGGGGGGGGGGGAGAGAAAAAAATCTTATCTGTTTAAAGCAAGTGTGAATGTTGCAAATGATCATATTGATTAGCATTGAATAGCCTTGCAGCTTCAAGGCTTGGCTGTTTCCTGCCTGGGGGAATCTTTTGTTGGGAGGTGATTAGCTGGCCCTGATTGTATCTTGTCTGGAATTCCCATTTTTTGAATGTTGTCTTGATTTTAGAGTTTTTAAAAAAATATTGCTAGTCAGATTTTGTGCATTTTCATAGTTTCCTCATTTCTGTTAAAATTGTCCACATGCTTGTGAACAGAGAGGAAACAGCCAAGCCTTGAAGCTGCAGGGCTATTCAATACTAAATCAAGGTGATCAAATGCAACATTCACACTTGCCTCAGGCAGACAAAAAATATTTCTCCCACCCTGGACACTCCACAGATATATGGAATGTAGAGGCAAAGGCTCACCAGCACTCCAAACGCACAAACGTAGGAGTCCCCTCAACAGCCCAATGTAGCTATGCAAGGAGGAAGACATAAGCTGGATTTCTTACTACAAAGGCTTTATTACGGGCCTAGCAATATTGACAAACATGCACACAGCAATGCAATCAAAGGATTTGTCGCCACCCCCAATGCGGCTGCAGAGTTTTTATCACTTTGGAGTAAATTGAATACACATTCTCATTGGTGTTCAAAGATCAATCATTTCATTGGTCTAAAGACCGGGCTGTGGTGCTGCTAGCTGATAGCCAGCTGCATTAAATCACTACTGACCAGCCCGGGTAGGAGTGAGCTTCTGGCTATTAATCTAGCTTGCTGTCGACCTTTGCAGCCCAAAAGACTGTCAAGTAGGAAATTTATGTACCACTTTATGCGGGGAGGCTAATTTAACTAATTTCCAACACCATAAAACCTTCCAGCTGCGTGCAGAAGAATGAAGAAATACTCCATCAAAAGACTCGGTGTCACAATTGGACAGTGAAGTGGTGGCTCCCCCTGTGGCCAGAATCAAGCCGGAATCGAGCATAACCTCTTGAAACCAGAAAGCTGGAATGTTAAATTGCCTCTGTATCTGTCTATATATGTTGTATGTCTAATTGGCATTGAATGTTTGCCATGTATGTGTGCATTGTAATCTGCTCTAAGTCCCCCACGGGGTGAGAAGGGCAGAATATAAATACTGTAAATAAATAAATACTACAAACAAACAAACAAACAATAAGCTGGCTATACAGATGCTCATTGGTTCTTTATTATTTGACAGCCATGAAAGCACACGTAGGACTGTAAGAATGGCACAACTATTCTATTTTAACCATGACTGCTTTAACGAATCAATCTTATAAATTCTTCTGTCGCAAGCATGACTCCCAAATGATTGGGAAACTTGGGGAGTTTTAATTAGTCATTAGTTAGCTGGTTTTGTCCTGATGTACTTTTATCCTTGAGAAGAATCTTCCTCTTTGCAGCAACTTTTACTCAAACCATCAGCATTTTCTGCAAACAAAGGCCCTCTGCAGAAATAGGTCAATATGGCAGTAAATCAGGATATATGGGCATTTGGAAGATCCCTGAAAATTCCCTTTGAAAACTACGTCTCCCTCATTGGTTCAGGTATAATGTAATACCGAAGCTACAATCCAGGTAAGTTTTATTAAAATGTATTTTTTAAAAAAAAAAATCTTGTAACTTTACTTTTTGGATAACCCTTGTAAATAAAGTTTTATTATTACTTTCAAAGTTAAGTATTGCAGAATTAAACAGTAAATTACATGTTTCAGGTCTATGTTTGTAGGCTTTAAATCAGGCATGGGCCAACTTGGGCCCTCCAGGTGTTTCGGACTTCAACTCCCACAATTCCTAACAGCCTACAGTCTATCTTTTTATCAATCTTGGCGTCTGAAGAGATGATGCTTCCCAGGTAGGTGACCTGCTGGATGGACTTAAGCACAGATGTGCCTATGCTGACGCGGGGATGATGGTGTTCTTTCTGTGGTGTGGGCTGGTAGAGGACTTCCATTTTATTTATTTATTATTTAGTTAAAACTTTTATACCCCACCCTTCTCACCTCCGAAGAGGGACTCAGACCGGAAAACAGCAAGTATTCAATGCTAACATTTAAAATCTAAAAACACCATAAATTTACAATTAAAATTATCAAATACAGATACAATAAATACATGTAAAACGCCTTTCGCCAAAGTAAAATCAAGTCCAACTCAATCCATATATTCAGTCCGTATCTAGTGGTTAGCGCAGTGTTTCTCAACCTGGGGGTCAGAACCCCTGGAGGAGTCACGAGGGGGTGTCAGAGGGGTCGCCAAAGATTATCACAAAACACAGCATTTTCTGTCAATCATGGGGTGTGTGTGAGGGAAGCTTGGCTCAATTCTATCTTTGGTGGAGTTCAAAAGGCTCTTTGATTGTAGGCAAACTATAAATCCCAGCAACTACAACTCCCAAATGTTAAGTCTATTTTCCCCAAACTCCACCAGTGTTCACATTTGGGCATATTGATATTCATGCCAAGTTTAGTCCAGATCCATCATTGTTTTGAGTTGACAATGCTCTTGGGATGTAGGTGAACTACAACTCCAAAACTTAAGGTCCATGCCCACCAAACCCAGTATTTTCTGTTGGCCATGGGAATTCTGTGTCCCAAGTTTGGTTCAATTCCTCCATTGGTGGGGTTCAGAATGCTCTTTGATTGTAGGTGAACTATAAATCCCAGCAACTACAACTCCCAAATGACAATCTCTCCCTCCAATCCCACCAGTATTCAAATTTGGGCATATTGGGCATGTGAGCCAAATTTGGTCCAGTGAATGAAAATACACCCTGCATATCAGATATTTATATTACACTTCATAACAATATCAAAATCACAGTTGTGAAGTAGCATTGAAATAATTATATGATTGGGGGGTCACTACAACATGAGGAACTGTATTAAGGCAGTGTTTTTCAACCTTTTTTGAGCCGCGGCACATTTTTTACATTTACCAAATCCTGGGGCACACCACCAACCAAAATGACACAAAATGACACTCTAACACAGTAATACATATAGTTAATATGTTTTTAAATGTATTTATACACTCAGTGTGAAACCAGGGCCTGTTTCGATGAACACAACATATATATGAATTTATCTCACATATTTATACATGGCTATCATGTCTTCTCTCAGCCTTCTCTTCTTCAGGCTAAACATGCCCAGCTCTTCAAGCTGCTCCTCATAGGTCTTGTTCTCCAGAACCTTGTGAAATTTCACCCTGAGTGAAACTTGCTTCCAGATAACTATGGATGTCATGAAGCTGTTATAAACAGTTTCTTTGGGGGAGGGGGGAGGCAACTCTAAAAAAAATCCACTAAAATAGTAAAAAAATAAGCATTTCCAAGCGGAGAGGCTCAATTTGTTTCTTGGAAACCTTTGAATGCTTCAGTCTCCCGATGCTCCCAGGTTCGCTCACTGCCCAATTCACCGTCGTGGAGCTTCCAGCATTCGGCGGAGCCCTTCCTTTGCCTCGGGGAGGATCTTTGGGGAGGGAAAGAGGGAGGAAGAGCTGCTAGGAGGGGGAAGAGTGCCAATTTCCCATGGCACACCTGCTGATCGCTCACGGCACACTAGTTGAGAAACTGTATTAAGGGGTCACCGCATTAGGAAGGTTGAGAATCTTCGGCGTTGAGTATTTATGTCACAGCGGATAGGCAACAGAAATATAGAAGTTTAATTCCCCATCGGCCCAAAAACTCCAGTCTCTGTTCGAGTGAATAATGAAACTCTCATTCAATTCACAAGGTAAATATATAACTTTGTATTGAATTGTATTTAACAATAACTGGCAAAACATCGAAAAACAACAGCCATCACAGCTACCTTTCTAAACATCCTTTCCTCACAGATATTAAATCCCAACTGTCAAATCCCAACTGTCACTTTGTAACTGACATTCCTCAAGGTTCCATTTAGCAGTCTTGAGACAGCGCCATCTGGTGTCAAACATGTCACACTGCAGGTCATCTCAAACTGCGAAAATATATCTTGTGCTGACTCATGAATTGCTATTCAAAATGCAATAATCAACCCCTGGGTTGGCGACTTTAGTCGATTCGCGATCGCCTCCTTCATTCTGCGAAGGCCTTGTTGCACAGCCACGTTTTCTCCCGCTTCCTAAAAATCAGGAGGGGGGGGGGGCGGATCTAATTTCATTTGGGAGGGAATTCCAGCCAGGGGGGCCACCACAGAAAAGGCCTTGTCCCTCGTCCCCACCAAGACGCACCTGGGAAGGTGGTGGGACCGAGAGCAAGGGACCTATCCAGACGATCTTAGCACTCTTGACGGTTCATAGGGGAGAATACGGGCTTCTTCAGGCTTAATAGACTTAATGTCAAGGGGGAAAACCTTTTCTCTTGACCTTGAACACAGGAAATGGAGCAGACAGCTAGAGAGGAGTGTTTGCTTGGCCTACATCTCCCATCACAGCCCATGTTTGGGAGGGAACTGTGGAAAATGCAGTGTATTTCCAGGAAGGAAAGGCAAACGAGGGGGAAATGCAGTTCTGCGTGGACTTGAGTGTGTTTTTCAGGAGGGGAAGGCGAGGCTGAGGGGGCTGGAGCGCTCCAAAGGGCGCCTCCTCCTCCTCAGCTCAGGCCTCGCCCTCCATTTCGTCAGAGGCGGGCAAAAGCAACAAGTCGCCTCCATAGCAGAGGGCTGGGCCAGGGAGAGGAGGGAAGGGAGGAGGGGAAGGAAAGAAGGAAGGGGAGGTTCCTCCTGACAGGAAACCACTCTTCCTTTCTCCTCACGCCATCCTCCCTCCCAGGCATCAGGTCTGTATAAGCGCGTCGCCTCAGAGCGCCTCAGGGCCTTGTGTAGGCCCTGAGGCGCTCCTTAGAGTTATTGACACACACAGAGAGAAAGGAAGGAGTAGCAGCTTTGGGGCCTTGGCTTCTGGACCCGTGTCACGCTCTGCTCGTGAGAAACGTGACTTAGGGAGCCGGGTTTCTCGGGAGAAGTGAGGAGAAAGTAGCCAGGATGTGCCTGCCCTCCAAAGTGGCACCCACACTGTCGAATTAATGCAGTTTGACACCGCTTTGAAACAGCCATACTGTGGCAGGGAAGAAGGCCGAAGACTCATTGCAACTCCAGCTCACCACTCCATAGGAAGTGGTTGCCAAACCAATTCTACACCAGGCCTGGGCCAACTTGGGCCCTCCAGGTGTTTTGGACTGTTCTAACAGGAGGTCAGCTGTGACCAGCAGTGCTGCAGAATTAGAAGAATTAGAATTAGTGTTCTGGACCTATTGGCTGTTAGGAATTGTGGGAGTTGGGAGTCCTAAACACCTGGAGGGCCCAAGTTGGCCCATGCCTGATTTAAAGCCTATGACTCAGACCTGGGCCAACTTGGGCCCTCCAGGTGTTTAGGACTCCCAACTCCCACAATTCCTAACAGCCCCGTTAGGACTGTTAGGAATTGTGGGAGTTGGAGTCCAAAACACCTGGAGGGCCCAAGTTGGCCCAGGCTTGTTCCACAGCCTACAACTCCCACAATTCCTAACAGCCCGTTAGGACTGTTAGGAATTGTGGGAGTTGGAGTCCAAAACACCTGAGGGCCCAAGTTGGCCCAGGCTTGTTCCACAGCCTACGACTCAGACCTGGGCCCGGCTCTCCAGGTGTTTTGGACTCCAACTCCCACAATTCCTAACAGCCCGTTAGGACTGTTAGGAACTGTGGGAGTTGGAGTTCAAAACACCTGGAGGGCCCAAGTTGGCCCAGGCCTGTTCCACAGCCTACAACTCAGACCTGGGCCACTTGGGCCCTCAGGGTGTTTTGGACTACCCACAATTCCTAACAGGCTGTTAGGAATTGTGGGAGTTGTAGTCCAAAACACCTGGAGGGCCCAAGTTGGCCCAGGTCTGGCCTACGTTTTCTTTCTTAAGGCTATATCAACGAAAGTTTGAGTAACACAGAGGCCGAACAAGCACAGACTTGGGGTTCGTCTGCACTGTGTTGTTAAACCAGTTTGATTCCCCTTTGCATTGCCATGGCTCAATGCTACGAGTATTTTTTTTCCTTTTCGTGTCAGGAGCGACTTGACAAACCGCAAGTCGCTTCTGGTGTTAGAGAATTGGCCGCCTGCAAGGACGTTGCAGAAGGACAGCCGGATGATTGATGTTTTACCATCCTTGTGGAAGGCTTCTCGAGCTGGAGCTGACAAATGGAGCTCATCCACGCTCTCCCCAGATTTGAACCTCCGACCTGTCGGTCATTAGTCCTGCTGGCACAAGGATTTAATCCATTGCGTCATCGGGGTCTCTGCTCAATGCTATGGGATCTTGGGAGTTGTAGTTGTACACGGTCTTTAGCCGTCTGATCCAAAGAGGTGCCCCTCACCAAACGACGAAGCGCATCGTTCCACGGCACTGAGCCATGGAAGCTAAAGTGATGGCAAACTGCATTCATTTTACAGTTTAGCTCAGGCCTGCCAAACTTCAGCCTTCCAGGTGTTTTGGGCTTCAACTTCCACGATTCCTAACAGCCTACCTGGTGTAGATGCATCCTATAGCACAGTGGTTCTCAACCTGTGGGTCTCCAGATGTTTTGGCCTTCAACTCCCAGAAATCCTGACAGCTGATAAACTTGCTGGGATTTCTGGGAGTTGTAGGCCAAAACACCTGGGGACCCACAGGTTGAGAACCACTGCTTATAGCATAATTTGTATTATACGGCATTGAATATTGCTATTATATCTTGTTAACCACCCTGAGTCTCCATTGGGGACTTAGGGCAGGATGCAAATAAAGTTTATTATTATTCTACAGCAGTGCTGTCCAACTTCTACGGGGTCCAGGGCCGGATAAAAGGTCACTGATGACCTAGGGGCTGCTCGGCCCCGCCCCAGCCCGCCCCAGGCCCGCCCCCCCCCAACCCCAGGCCCGCCCTCCTAAAACGGCCGAAAAGGGCAGAAGGCGGCGCCAAGAGCAGCGCGTCACAGGCCTGGCGTGACGCGCTGCCCTTGGCACCGCCCTGCCCTCCGCCGCCGCCCTTCCTAGGGGCGGGGGGCGCCGAAAAGGAGGAGTAGGCGGCGCCAAGAGCAGCGCGTCACGCCAGGCCTGTGATGCTCTGCTCTTGGCGCCGCCTACTCCTCCTTTTCAGCACCCCCTCCGCCCTAGGAAGGCAGGGGCGCCGCCAAGGGGCAAGGCGTCACGCCAGGCGGCGCCAAGAGCAGCGCCTACTCCTCACGCCAGGCCTGTGACGCTCTGCTCAAGAGCAGGCGCGCCGCCTGGCTCCTGCTCTTCAGCGCCCCCCTCCGGGCGCCCCGCCCTAGGAAGGGAGGGGCGCACGAAAAGGAGAGTGGGCGGTGCCAGGAGCAGCGTCACGCCAGGCCAGCGCACTCCTTCCGCCAGGCCTGTGGCGGGGAGCCGGGGGCAAAAGGGCAGAAGGCGGCGCCAGGGGCAGCGCGTCCGCCAGGCCTGTGACGCTCTGCTCTTGGCGGCGCCTCCCCTCCGCCCTAGGAAGGGGGGCGCGAAAAAGGAGGGGAGTAGGCGGCGCCAAGAGCAGAGCGTCACAGGCCTGGCGTGACGCGCTGCTCTTGGCGCCACCTCTCCTTTTCGGCGCCCCCCTCCGCCCTAGGAAGGGAGGGGCCACGAAAGGAGGAGTAGGCGTGCCAAGGAGCAGCGCGTCACGCCAGGCCTGTGACGCGCTGCTCTTGGCGCCGCCTACTCCTCCCGGCGCCCCCCTCCCCTACCCAGGGCGGGGAGAGCCCGAAAAAGGGCAGAAGGCGGCGCCAAGGGGCAGCGCGTCACGCCAGGCCTGTGACGCGCTGCTGTTGGCGCCGCCTTCTGCCCTTTTTCGGCTCCCTCCCCTAGGTAGGGAGGGGGCGCCGAAAAGGAGGAGGAGATAGCTCTCTTCCTCCTCCCTGGCCCGCCTCCCCCCCCCCCGGCCCCCGGGCGCCATTTTTTTTTTAAAAAAAAAATTTATTTTTTTTTCAAATTTAAAAAGGGCTGAGGGCATAGGTGGGGCCGTGTCGAACAGGCTACGGGGCCGGATCCGGCCCCGGGGCCGCCAGTTGGACAGCCCTGTTCTACAGCATTGAGCCCTGGTACTACATCCCCACATGGATGGCACTAAAGAAGGCATGGACAAACTTTGGCCCTTTAGTTGTTTTGGACTTCAACTCCCACAATTCCTAACAGCCCATGCCTGGTAGAGATGCATCCTATAGCTTCCATAATTTGCATTATATGGCTGTATTATACGGCATTGAATATTACTGCTATATGTTGTTAACTGCCCTGAGTCCCCATTGGGGAGATAGGGCAGGATACAAATAAAGTTTTTTTATTATTCTATAGCATTGAGCCCTGGCACTGCATTAATCCCCAAATGGGTGGCACTAGAGCAGGCATGGGCAAACTTTGGCCCTCCAGGTGTTTTGGACTTCAATTTCCACATTTTTTAACAACCTATCGACTTAGGAATTCTGGGAGTTGAAGTCCAAAACACCTGGAGGATCGAAGTTTGCCCATGCCTGCACTAGAGAAACTGAGCAAGGGAGAATGAGAATATCGTACTTTTTGATGGTAATGGGGCCCCAAATTACTCAGGCCTGCAAAATGGAGGATCATAATTATTTTGATATGGAGACTCAAAGCAGCTAACAGTAATTAATAATGAAAATACACATAAATATAAAAATCTACAAACAACTAAACTGTGCGATTAAAATCATTGACATTCAAATATTAAAATGTATTCACACTTTATCTCTACCTTTTGGTAAATGATCCCAGATTTGCTTCAGGTTCCCGCTGACCTTTAAATACTTTTAGTTTAATAAGGGCCACATCACACTAGAGAAAAAAATCCACTTAATATCTGGTTTCTGCCTCCTGCAGAATTATGGGGTTTGTAGTTTAGGGAGGAGCCTTTAACAGCCTCACTAAACTACAAACCCCAGAATTCTGCAGGAGGCAGAAACTGGATTTTGAATGGATTTTTTCTCTAGTGTGATAAAGTACAGGTAATACGCGATTGCAATTTCTTTTGAAAGTGATAAGGAAGGGGCTAAAGTCTTCAAAATAGATTTTTAATTTGCCGTTAGGAAACACAAAATGAATTCAAAAGCACTTAAAAGAAATTTCATCAGAATATCGTAATTCACATGTTTACTCAACAAATAACCAGATTGATAAAAATACCAAATTTGTGAACGAATTAGGTGTGATATGACATTATTATTGTGTTTTTCGAATAGCACCCAAAAGTATAATACAAACAGGTCTGTGTTATCTGACGTATGGTGGAAAGGAAGGGATGCAGCCAGGAAAACTTTGTTCTGATGATGGCACAATGATCCTGTTCCTGCAGACATAGGGCTGTGCAGTTTGAAAGCAAAACTTTATATCTTTTCTGGCTCCTTAATTTTTTTTGTACATTTTGCAGTCAATTCACTTAATGTATTTTTCCTGGTGTTTTTGTGTTATCTTGTGTTATCCTGTGTACTGTACTGATGGGTGTGGCCTCATGTAAGCCGCCCCGAGTCCCCTTGGGGAGATGGTGGCGGGGTATAAATAAAGATGATGATGATGATTATTATTGAGTCACAGGAACTGATGCCATTCAGTATAGTAATTCATAGAGTCACCTCCATGGAGCTCCTCCCATATCAGACTAAACCGAAATATTGTAGCTTTAAATACAAGAAAAATGGACACAACCAGCAACCATTTAAAAACCAAAACAAAAACACCAGCAGCAAAAATGACAAGCATTTGTAGCAGGTGGAATCATGTGGTTTGAAGTGTCGTTGTAATTGAGTAATAATGATAGCTCTGATCAGAGTGCATTGCACCTTGGAAGTTTTGGTGTTGTAGCTATATTGACAGAACACATGGAAGCCAGACTATGAAAAATGTTTATATCTAATTACAGCGATTTTTAAAAAGCCTTTGTGCTGACACAACAATTTTATGGACAGTCATTTTAGTGTCACACCCTGTAATGATATCACTTGATGCAGTTCACACATCCCACTGATGATGTGTATTTCCATTCAGATATATATATAATGACCTTCAATATCTGCATTTAATCTACCAGTATAAAGGCATGGGTTTTGTATTTATTGGTTCCCAAATTTGGATCTCAGTTCAAATGTGACCTTGTTGCTGCTTTGTCTCTGGCAAAAGACTTTTCTGTTTGAATCTTCCAAGGTAGTTGTAAAAAACCATGTACGCAAATGCGTGGTCTGAAGGCTGCAGGCCTTGATGAATATAGTTGTTCTTTGACTGTTCAGGGAAATGTCTGTCTATCCTAATCGTATGACAGGTGAGATATAAGGTGGCTATAAGTACACTGAATGAATAATTAAAATACTGTAAAATGCCAGGAATAATTGCTTCTGGAAAGACTGATGGTCACTAGACAACCATGAAACATCCAGTTTCCAAATGCTGTGTATGCTTCCTTTGCCTTTTCAGTGTTTGACCTGGCAACTTTAAAATTGATAGGAAGAACAAATCCTTGCTCTTTCTCTGTGTCTCTCTCTGCCAGGCATCTGCCTGTTCTTGTTAGTCTTGTGCTCCTGCAGCCCTTAAGTAGTTTTAAGCACAGGGGGGCACAAAGTGGTAACCATTAAAATATTTAGTTTAAGATGTTACAGGCAGGAAAGAACACTGATGTTTTATGAATTACCTTCCTTGCTCAGAGGGCTGCATTGGTTGTTAAATGGCATGATTGTGACGTGCCCATCACATCTTTGTGCTCCTTTAAACAAAAAATCCTCAAAATATTTTACACGAGGTGTTTTCTTCTTCTGGCACTGTTAAAGCTGAAACCAAGCAGTCGGAGAGAATGGGAAGGTGGATTGAGGACATCAGGCAATTACCATTGTCACAGAAAATGTCATGGGATCTTAGGAACCAAAATGGAACAACATTTTAAAAGCTTTATCTTAAAATGAACATGCATACAATCGGATAATGGAGGCTTGAAGAGCTGAGGTGACCCTCATCTGTTGAGATGAGGCTCCCTTTCCTCCAAATCCTGCAAAACCTAGAAGGCAAGCTGTGAGTCTGTAGCCAGAAAAGGTATTAGGAGGGAATAATTCAAGCAGTGGTAAACTCCTTAAGGCATGGACACTGCACGGTGTATCAAAATTCAGTATCCTTTGCTCTGGGGAATGGTTGGAAGGGAATATGCCCTTCTCTGAGATTTTCATTTTTGCTCCCTGCCATCTCTGATACTTCTAATTGCTTCAGCTGAGATAAGTCTGGTTTAACTGGTAAAGTGGAACTGACTTTGCACTTCAGCCTCAGACATTAATTTTTGATGGCACATTGATGCAGCTGTGCACTATGACCCTGTTTTGTGTGAGTGTTGGTGTATGTGTCTTCAAGTGGCTTGTTAAATAATAGTGACCTCATTTTTCATCGGGTTCTGCTAGTCAAGGAATTCACAGAAGTGGTTTTGCCATTTTTTCCTCTGAAATGTCACATGTAGCACCTGGTACTTCTATCCAAGTATTAACCAGGGCTAACCCTTCTTAGTTTCCAAGGACAGGCAGGATCTAATTCTCACTGAACTGAATAGGACTTAACTGCCTTAAAGTGTTTTGGTTAATATTTGAATCCCACCTTTCTTTTACTGGACTTAAATTGGTAGTGAACCCATGATTCTTCTCTCCTCTTGATTCTCAGAACAGCTCTGTCAGATAAATAATTGGGAATGAATGACTGGTCTGAGACCACCCAGTTTCATGGACCAAGATCCAGTCTAACACTACAGTTAGGTGCAGGAATGCAACTTTAGTACAGATTGAGCAACTGTAATCTGGAATGCAAATTATTATTATTATTATTATTATTTACAGAATTTATATTCCATGCTTCTCACCCCGAAGGGGAGTCAGGGCAGATCACAGAATACATACACGACAAACATTCAATGCCGTTAGACATACAGGACAGACAGACAGATAGAGGCATGTGTCGACATTTTTCCAACTTCAGCGTCCTGGAGGTTATGTTCGATTCCAGTCACGGGTGTGTGTGTGTGTGTGTGCTGTCACTCCATCCTCTATGACGATGAACCTTTTGATCACAGACTGTCCTCCTGTTCTTTGATCACCAGCTCTTTTATGGTGCCATAAAATACCTCCCCTCTTAAGCGGTGCCTAATTTTTCTATTCACAGTTCACAGCTCTTTCCAAACTTCTTAGGTGGACAGTAAGCTAGGCTGCAGATGGGTGCTCAGTTGGTCAAGATCTATTGCTGCTGGTGATTAACCAGCTGTGCTAAAATATTCCAAAACTCTTCACATAGGTCAGTGTTTCCCAACCTTTTTTGAGCCTCGGCACACTTTTTATATTTGCAAAATTCTGGGGCACCAACCAAAATGACACAAAATGACACTCTAACACAGTAATACATATAGTTAATATGTTTTAAAAATGTATTTATACACTCAGTGGGCCAGTTTCGATGAACTCAACATAGATATCCTGGCAGGAATGGCAGAAAGACACAAACTTCCCACACAGAACTCCCATAACCAAGAGAAAATGCTATAAGAGTTTGGTGGGCATTGACCTTGAGTTTTGGAGTTGTAGTTCACCTATATTCAGAGAGCACTGTGGACTCAAACAATGTTGGATCAGGACCAAACTTGGCATGAATACTCAATATGTCCAAATGTGAACACAGATGGAGTTGTGGGGAAATAGACATTGACATTTGGGAGTTGTAGTTGCTGGGATTTATAGTTCCCCTACAATCAAAGAGCATTCTGAACCCCACCAATGCTAGAACTGGGCCAAACTTCCCACACAGAACCCCCAGGAGGCATGAGAAGGTCTCTACTTGGGGAAAGGGAGGCGGGCCTGTAGCACAGCAGTTCTCGTTTGTGCCTGGGGGCCAGGAGACAGCACCGGGGGTTCCATTAGCATTAGGGCCTGCACCTGCAGAGATAGATTCTGAAGAGGATTTGGAAGGGTTACCTGAAGGAGCGTTTCCCATCACTGGGCCTCTTTCTCCCACTGAAAGCTTGGCTTGGGATGAAAGTTGGCTTGACCCTTATGCAGACATAGATGATAACCAGGTGCAAATGGAAAGCAGTGATAGCGAAAGTTATGAACACCCGGGTGGGAGAGGCTCACAGGAGCTTCTGAGTGAAAACATGGAAGAAAGCGGCAGGGAAGATTCTAGGGAGGAGAGCTCTCATGGAGATAGGGACCCAGGTGCTGGGAGACAAGGCCGAACTTTTGATAGAAGAAGTAGCATTGAGTCCAGGAGAAGGGGATGGTACCGCAGCCTAGACAGGCCGAGGTCCGTCAGCAAAGATTGAGACAGGCCTAGAGCGTCGGGGACCTCGGCCGAAAGATTAAGTATAGGATCCGTGGGAAATCCCCAGCCACGTCTCTTCTGAGTAGACGTGAGCGAAGTTGGTCCACGGAGCTAAGTTGGCTAGTGGCCACCAAGTCTTGCCTTGCATTTACCTTGCCTTGTTCCTGAATCCGCATTGCTGCGGAGCCCCTTAAGCCTTTGGATTAAAGTTGTTTTGCATTGTTTGCTTCAAGATTGATTCTTATGGACAAACCTTTGAACTGTTTTATACAATAAAGTAATCAGGGTGTGGGAGGGGGTGGTGGTGTCCAAATTGGAGAGTAGACAATGGGTGGGGAGGGGTGGTGGTGCCTTTATCGAGGTAGGTTTCTTAGGGTTTTTATACTTCAACACAGTAGACCCCCCCCCCTTTTCCTGGAGGTTCCAATTTCCCATGGCACACCTGATGATCGCTCATGGCACACTAGTGTGCCCTAGCACACTGGTTGGGAAACACTGACATAGGTGGCTGAAGTAATAGCATATTTGCTTTCTGATGGTTCGATGCACATATATTTTATTGCATGCACAATAAGATTAAAGTTCATTTATAGAATTACCTCCAGGCTACATATTTCAGGTGTCTATATGACATAAATGAAATTTGTATTTAGACTCAACTCCCATCTCCAGGATAACTCATTTATGAACATATATAAAAATAGAAGTATTCCAAGATCTGAAAAAATCCCAATGATTTCTGGTTCCAAGCATTTTTGACGACAAATACTAAACCTGTATATTTATATCATACAGCAAGATCCTAACCAGATTTACAGATACAAAGGTCACGGGTCAATGGGCTATGCCTAAAATTTTAAAAAATGCAGATTATATAAGTCTAAACTTGGGTGGGGATTATTTTTCGCAAACATGCATGGAATGACACTGTTAATTTATTTTCTTATTCACACAGGATTATGCCTAAGAAAGTAGAGAGACGATCTGGAACTGAGAGGGAACAACATTTACCATGCAAACAAGCCAAACTGGAAACTGCTAGCCTTGCGCTTTGGAAGTATGACTATCCACAGAATGTATTTGAGGGTTTGATTTCACCTATCAAGCAAGATGAGTTTTTTAGAGAGTATTGGGAGAAAAAACCATTGGTACTTCATAGAGATGACCCTACTGTGGCATCTTACTATTCATCACTGTTTCAGTTAACTGACCTTGAAGGCATAGTCAAGCATGGTTTATATTATGGAAAGGACATTAACGTCTGTAAGAGTATTAACGGGAAAAAGAAGGTTTTTAACAAAGATGGCAAAGTCAGCTATGCACAGCTGAAGAAGGATTTTGATCAGAAAAAGGCGACAATACAGTTTCATCAGCCTCAGAGATTTAAGGTAGGATCTGGTGGTTTTCTGTAGCTTCTAGTTGCTTTTGCCATTGTAAGCTTGGATTGACCCAGACATACAATTAGAAAGGATTTAGGGAACAGGCTGTGGAATTACATGTACCTACTCACTGTCTGGGATTTATACTACATACAACAATTGCTGGCCTGGATTGAAAGATGCCCAGGGACACTTCAAAACTGAGAGAGAAGTCCTGGATTGTTTGGTATTTCTATCATGTCTTTGTATCAGTCCTATTTACTGTGCAGCTGCTTCCTATTTTTCAAATAATGGTACTAGGGATTGGTCTGTATTAAACAGTAACATAATATTTCTTTACAGAATTAGTTTGAGGGTTGCAGACCGTGGCAGTTTAGGGTCTGGTTATATAGATTTGAAATTGCTGATGCCAGATTGCAGCTGATTTGAAGAAAGGGACAAATTGGCACCTTTTGAGCTCCCATTTTTTGCCTACTTGGGGTCTAGTTGGCTGACATGTTTTCACATAGTACAAAAACTGCATATTCTAGGGCAGCAGCAGTCACTTTTCCCTTAGTGAATATTACACTTTTTATCATTTGACTGTTCTGTAGGTCATCGAGATATCCTATTTAGTTTGAGATGTGTAATGTACTTGGAACATGATGGGTGGAGGAATTGGAAGGGGAAAGGACAGCTGCCTTGGAATAGTAACTAACTCTCAGTTGCCTTCCTATCCTATTTTAAAGAATGAGCTCTGGAAAATCCAGGAGAAATTAGAATGCTTCTTTGGCTCGTTGGTCGGATCTAATATTTACATAACTCCACCAGGGTCCCAAGGCCTGCCACCACACTATGATGATGTTGAGGTAAGAACGCTCCCAAAGATTCATGGTCATGAGTCTTTGCAGGAGTTTGATGTTTGCCTTCGAGGCATTTTTCACTTATGGTAATTCTAGTGGGGTTGTCTTGGCAATATTTGTTCAAAGGGAGTTTTCCTTTTTGTTTTCTCTGAGGCTGAGGGAGAATGCGATTTCCCCAAAATCACTCCGTGGGTTTGCATGATTGAGTGAAGATTTGAACCTTGGTCTTCAGAGTCCTGCTCCAATACTCAGACTACTATGCCACCCTGACTCTTCTTTTTAGGAGTAGCACTCACTATATGAATGTGCATGTTTAAATTATTCATCCTAGCAGGGAAACACAAATAAATTAATCTCTGTTCTCCCCACAGCACCAAAGTTTTGGGTGTTTTCTACAGTTTTCTAGGGCCTTATCTACACTGCCATATGGAATCTAGATTACCTTATTTGAATTGGATTATGTGGCAGTGTAGATTCATACAACTGGGGTGGGGGCAGCTGACAATCATTATCAGATGTGTTCTGATAAATGGCACATGGTGATGATGTCATTCTTTGGAGCAGTATTTCTCAAACTGTTCCATATGTTTTGGACTCCAGCTCCCAGAAATCCCAGCCAGTTTACCAGTTGTTAGGAATTATAGGAGCTGAAGTCCAAAACATATGGAAGAACACAGTTTGAGAAACTGCTCTGGAGGATTCCAGAAATTCCTGAAATATGTATTATGCATCCTGGAAGATTCGCATTCATCATTACATAGCCAATGCCTGTCTTTGGCTGCTTTCTGCTGAACCTCAGCTTGTGGGGGAGGAGGACACACATGAGAAATGTAAGTCTGAGCTGGGGAAGCAGGAGTAGTTCTTTACATCTATTTAATGACTTGAAGAGGGAAAAGGCTTTAGGAGGATTCTCCATGTTGGGATTTCTTTTCTCTGTTTTCCAAACTTTTTTTCACATCCCCTTAAATTTTTGAATATTCTGTCCATCCCTTTCTGTTACACATGAAAGTCATAAGTGCCTATGTAGTGGGTGTGGAATTTTAAAAAGTACGTTTTAGCAGTATCTATCGGAGATACATTTCTAAATTTACCGTTGAAGGAGGAAACAGTGAAAAATAGTGAACCCTATTGACAATAATGACTTCTACTGAAAGTTAACAAGAGTCATATTAAAATTTTAGAAAGGTATCCACTCTAGGAATTTGGTAGGTCCTCCAGAATAGGTCTTATAACTCCCAGCAGAAGCATTCCATAGCAATTGCCTGGAGGACCTACCAAATATTTTGTCAGATGTGGATTGGTCGAAACTACGGAGATATTCCCACAGATTACGAGGGTTGAACTGTACAGCCTTTGTTAAAAGGAGATTGGTTAAATGAAATTTTACTGTTATTTTCATATAATATTTTATATTTTAATATTTTATAATTGTGCATGCTGCCTGCCCTGTCATTTCTGATTTTAGATTGCAATATGTATATTGTTTTTTATATGTACAGTATGTATTTTTATTATGTTTATTATTGAAGTTTTGATTTTATTTTATTGTAATTTGTTGTTTGGCCTTATGTGAGTCGCCCCGAGTCCCCATCGGGGAGATGGTGGCAGGATATAAATAAAGATTATTATTATTATTATTAAAATGTTTGTGTAATAATAGGTGATGGTCTGTTGAACTGTGAGGCCTTCTGATGCTTACTGAGTTATTCTCCTTGCAGGTGTTTATCTTGCAGCTTGAAGGAGAGAAGCACTGGAGGCTATACAAGCCCACTATACCTCTAGCTCAACAATACAGTGCTGAACCTGAGGACAAAATTGGGGCTCCAACACACAACTTCATATTAAAGGTACGGTAATATGTTATACTATATTATTTAAACAATATACTTTAGGATTAAGAAAATAACTGCACATTGTTATGTTATTGTTATGCACATTTCCACATGGAATTGGAAACATAATTGTATACTAAATGATTTGCCTATTCGTAAGCACGCCAGGCTAGCACTTAACTTTCACAACAACTTTTTCTCCAGCCAGGAGACTTGTTATATTTTCCAAGAGGGACTATACATCAAGCTGCCACACCTCCTGGTATATCTCATTCTACCCATGTGACTATCAGTACCTATCAGAACCAGTAAGTACCCTGCCTTATGTCTTTAGTGTAGTTATCCTGACATCTGCAAGCTAAAATATTTTGCTTTGAGTGAAACAAGTCTTGAAGCTGTTGTGTGCCTTCAGGTTGTTTCTGATTTACAAGGTTCCTTTCATTGGGATTTATCTCTATATTGATTCTCTATATTTCAAGGTCCCTATCATTGGGTTTTATCAGCAATATTTGTTCAGAGGAAGCTTGTTGTTGCCTTCCTCTGAATCTGAAGAGTGTGATTTGTCCAAAGTCACTCAGTGGTTTTCTGTAGTTAAGCAGGAATTTGAACCCTGGTTGTCTAGACTCCTGGTCAAATATTCAAACCACTGCATAATGCTGGGTCCTGTTAAATCTTAGGTCATTTCAATAGGCCAAGCGCATGTTTTTTTCCCCCTCCTTTCTAGATGATTTAAATATCATGGATGATTTGTATAGATACTTTGCAGCATTAATTGTCATATTTGGTGCTACCCTTTTTGGGAGCAGGTTGCAATGATCTTTAGGGAAAAGGTGCTCTGTAGGCTGCTCCTTCTCTTGGAGAAGCAGGATTTTATCATGCTGATCGTTGTTTTTACAACTTCCAGATTTAATTCCTTATGCAGTACTTCTACATGGGCTGCCCTTGAAGATGACTTTGTAGCTGTAGTCGATAGAGAATACTGTACTGTTTCTTTAAAGCAAGCTCAGCCTTTACTTTATTGCAAACATCAGCTTTTGAGTGTACATAGACTTTCTGAGGATCTGCTTAAATATTAGACTGCTGGGAGTAATCTGTGATATGATTACACATACTGTATGGTTCAATCATCCAAATGTTTTTGTAGTTAAAATCTATTTGGATTAGCTAGCATTGAAGGGTAGGATGTTGTGCTAGCTAGGTGAATACTTGGCTGCACCCTGAAAGCTAATTCATATATGCTCTTATCTTCAGCAAGAAATGTTATTCCAGACTTAATTTTCATTAATGGCTTTGATTTGTCTTCTGCCTGCCAGCTCTTGGAGAGATTTCTTCTTGGATGTAGTTCCTGGGCTTATTTTGGATATGGCAAAAGAAGACATAGAGTTTCGGAAAAGCATTCCAAGGCAATTATTGATGGTAATGATGCGGCACTAACAAAAACTAACACAATACTATGCAGCTGCTCCAAGAAGAAAAGTTTGTAATAGTCTTGGTTTTAAGCATTAAGTACATCTGTAAGTGTCCCCTGGTAGTTCCAAAATGGTAATTTGGAAGAGATGCCAGCTTTGTCTTTAGTTGTAAGTTTTGTACACTGTGTGGTTCTTAAATGTCCCATGACTGTGCTCTCCCAGGTTTTGCAGTGTTCCTAAATTTTTCTGTATTGGCAAAACTTTTTACATGCTGTTTTAAATAGAAGTCAGAGTCAGTCCCAAGTAAAAACATAACAAGATTGAATATGATGTGTTATGTAGGTAGTTCCAAAGTTACAAAGATAAGTTCTGTAGGTTTGTTCTTAAGTTGAATTTGTATGTAAGTTGGAACAGGTCCGTTTTTAAAGTGTAACTCCAGGGCATGCATGCATATATATATATATATATATATATATAAACTTTGGATAGCATAGGGGAGGGTTAACATCCCTGTGGTGTTCGTTTTGCTGTCTGTAACTCTGTTCAGAAGTTTTCTCCTCACTTTCTGTTCTTATAATAATCGGATTTTGAAAAATTTGTAGAAACAAGATTGATGATAAAACTTCAGTGGAGACACCTTTTCCCCATGATAAGTCTTTCAGGAGTAAATTTCCCTTCCGAGGGGTAAATTTCCCTCGCTTCCTGTTGTCTCACCCTATTCTTAACTATGAGGTTTTTTTGTAAACCAAATGTTTGTTATTCAGGGACTGCCTACAGTTTCCTAGAGTAAATGTAGACAAGACTTTACTTGGGCGATACTAGAGCTAGTGTTCTCAATGTTGGGTTAGAGATAGATAAACATCCATGCTAAAAACTTATAAATAATTAAAACGAAACCCAAATTAACAGTTTTATTTTCCCATCCTGTGGCAAGTTTTCATAAAGAACTCTTACTCATGACTGAAATAATCCCCTCCTCAAAATCTGCCTTCACCCACTAGATTGGAAACAGCATTTGTAATGCCCGGAGAACCTTGGATTGCCTTCTCAAATAAACTAGGTTCTTGTAAACATACATTCTTGTTGTTTCCTGTGTTTAGAATGTGGATTTGTCTGATTCATCAAAGCAATTAAGTGGCTTCCTGAGATGCCTTGCAGACCGCCTAGAAGAAAATGGCAAGGAACCGAAGTCATCTGATATGAAAAAAGACTTTATTATGAACAGATTACCTCCTTTTCTGGGGCCTGCCTTTGACCCTTTGACTTCAGGTGACATTTCAATTTACTGTGGGTGTTGGAGAAACAAGTGGTATAAAATATTAGTTACACAGGAACAGTTTGTCATGCTGTAGGGAATGAACTTTCTAATTAATGAGTTAGATATCCTGAGCTGATACAACATTTCTGCAGAATTCTCCTCCTTGGTGTGTGCTTTTCAGATTTCAGTTGACATCTTAAATTGGGGAAGTGGCACTTATTTATTTATTTATTTTTCAATTTGCTAGACCGCCTCTCCCCAAGGCTCGTGGCGGTTTCCAACATAGCAAAATTACACAGATTAACATCCTAAAACATCACTTATGAAGGATTTCCTCCCAAAAGATAAGTCCCTGTGACTTTTGAGGAGTCCCCGTTTCAGACATTGATTCCTGCAACATTTCTTAGTTGAGAAACAAAATCATTAAAGGTGTGTTGCCCCTTCTGTTGACAGTGATATATCTATCCCTGTTTAGGTGGACCACTACCAAAGTTGAGCAGTACGGTCAGGTTACGTTTTAAAGACTATACAGTAATTACAGTGGAACCAGAACAAGACCATTTGGTGAGTACAGAGGGAGGTGTTGGTAGAGACTTACTTTTTATTGGAACTTTCGGTGTTGTAATATTGCCTTCATCCTATTTTTAGTCTGCTTAGTTGTGTCTCACAGCATGTGACTGGGATTGATCATGACATTAGAGTAATATTGTTGATCTTCTCTGAACAGAAAAAGAATTACAGGACTGGAAAAACTAGGCTTGATTAATTTTTTTTTACTAAAACTGTATAAACTGTATAGAAATGACACCATGTGCTGGGTGTTTAGTGCAGGAATTTTATGTTACTTTGATAGGCATCCCAAACAAAATGAACTACCCTGGAATGGGATAAATTGTGAGGCTTCTGGAGTTGCCTTTTTCTGAATGAGAGATATTGGTTTTATGCTGAAACCTTTTAGGTTGGCTGCTAGATAGCACACAAAACTTGAATGTATTTTTCTTTTCCTCAGAATAATTCACTTATAGAAATGGTGTTGGTGTATCACTGCTTAAAGAACAAGAGGGAAACCCATATGATGGGGGAAGAGAATACTGACGAGGAAGGAATCGTGGAGGTTAGTTTCTCATTTGTACATTTGATATGTTTAGTGGTGTTGTCTGCCCTGAAGCTCCTCAACATTTTAATAACCGAGTTATTTCATGCAAACTGTTCTTCTTTCCATTCTCAACATCATTTTTGTCATGCTGCCATCTTCTGTTATGTCTCTTAAAGCTGCTTGCTGCCAGTAACAACAACAATTTTTTATTACTTGCTGCAATGGAAAAACTAATTATAATGGAGATTTGTCTGTTTATTAATATGGATAATATGGCAAGGGCAGGCAGGAGTTGGCTACATCTGATTGGTCGATGCGTCACCATGGTTGCTTAGCTTCTGCAGTAGAAATATATCCATTTTAAAGTGGATAGCAAGAAAAAGGGGCAGAGCCAGTTGAGAAGAAGGAGAGGGAGCTAGAGTGAAAAGGTTCCTAGTTTGAGTCTACAGTTGTGATACTGAAATAAAAAAGGGACCGCTTTGAGTTAGACTCTAGCCTGGGAGCTAGAGGGAAGAAGACCCTTGTATAAGATTGTGCCTTCAGTTGTGGTAGTGAAGTAAAAAGAGACTAATTTGAGTCTTACGTCCTCATTCAGATGGGACTGAGAGATAAAGTGTCCTTTGAGACTAAGTTTACAGTCAGACTATTGATAAAAAAGTGATTATAAGATAGAAGTTATCCAGTTGGAAAGCTGAGGAGAAATTATATTTGAAAGAGAAGGAAGTTGCCTAGCCAAGCTGACATAAGTTAAACTGTTCTGAAAATTATATAACAGTGTTATGTATTCTCAAAAGTAAAGGACAGATGTAACAATATCCAAGTGGAAACTGAAGTAAAGTGCTGTGTAACAAATACTTTTCATGTGCATAAGAATTCATAAATAAACATTTCTTTATTTCAACTAATATATTAAAGTCTCATGTCAAGTTACAGGACTGAAGTTACATTTCTGAAAGTCAGCTAGAGATTATATTGATGTAAACACTGTGAGGAGAAGTTGGAAGCTACACAGTGACTGCAGTATTGGGTTACATATTAAAGAGACATATACAGACATTTAAAATCAAATCCTGTAACAAACATATAAATAAAGGGTTTCTGGCTTCCCATTTGCCTTTCTTCACGGTTTTAGTTTTATGGGGCTTTTACCAGATCACATCAAGGAACCATCTAGTTCAGTATCCAGTGTTTTACAGTGGCTAGCCAGATGCTTCTAATTCATGGTGGGAATAATTTGAACGCCCAAATGTCAATGAATTGTATACACACACACACACACAAAGCCCTAGGTAGCGTAGTAAATGTTGAGGATTATGGAGAATGGTGTTCTCATAGCATTTGGAGCACATTGGGATTCTCTTTCCTATTGTAGATGAACTACAGAGTTTAAAGTAGCACCTCTGCAGTGTTTCTTTGTAGCAGTTGTTATTATCTCTGGCCTGAGAGGTTCTTGTTACCAGTCATAGCTAACAGCTGAGGCTACTGTATGCGGTGTATTAGCAGTGGCAGGTGATGGCTCTGAAGTCAGTGCAGGTGGGATTTTAATCCAAACTTTAAAGGAGCTCTTCAGTGTGTTGAACTTTAAAATAGTTTCAGTGCCTTGCCACAGGTGTTTTGAAATTTGGAGTAAGACCCACAGCAGATTCACTGCCCTGTGGACATTAGAGCCTCTGGCTGTAACAGAACAGATTTCCTTTCCAGTTTTACGATGAAATGTTTATGATGTGGCTCTTCCAGAGTATTTTCCAAAGAAATATGTGCCACTAAATACTTCATAAAGTATATCGTAGAACAGACATCATGCGGAGTTGGCTTGTTTTAGGCTTGTTTACTTAAGATTTGCCACTTTCCTGTTACAACAGAACCCCTTGCTTTGTTAAAGACAATAATTTATTACTCCTGGCAATTAGACTACAACTCTGCTCCCTCCGCCTCATGAAGTATTAATGGATGGGAAGATGGCTGCTGTAAATTAATCCTGATATTTTATGTTTAGGTTTTATGTTAGATATGTTTTGATAGGTGACGTATTTAATCTATAGATGTCATGTCATAAATTGCTTTATATGTTGGGTTATTTGGGGTATTATGTTTGTATTTGTTGCTGTATTGAGGCATTGAATGTTTGCCTTTATTGTTTTTTGGAATCTGCCCTGAGTCCCCTTGGGGAGATAGGGTGGAATATAAATAAAGTCTTATTATTATTACAGTCTTATTAAGAGGTTACAGTACAGCAAGAATATTGTAATACTGTAATAAATACAGTGAGTTGAGATATTTCTTTTTAATAAATATACTCTTGTTTGTTCTTATAAGACAAAAGTCTTTTTCCTATATTCTTGTAAGAAAGAACGTGCATATTACACAGTGGACTGTGAATTGTCCATTTTCTTGGAACACAGAGGCATTGTCCTTCTAGTATTGAGAGCAGAAGTGAAACTAAAGTATTTGAACTAGTTTCATTGTGTTAATGTTTCATTGCAGTTTGTTATTTATTTTTCACATTCTGTTATCTTTCAAAATGGGAATGCAGTGTGAATTGGTGTAATAGAAACATTGAAGACATAACTTCTCATAGGCACGTTGCTTGTATTAGATAGTGTGCTCTTCAAAGTGGAAATGTGGATTCAGTTGCTTTGTTGTATTTTAATTTAATTGTGTTCTTTGTTTTAATGGATTGTTTTGCTTTGATGTTTTGTGGACACGTGTAAGCTGCCCTGAGACCTTCGGGGAGATGGAGATGGGGTATAAAAATAAAGTTATTATTATTATTATTAGTAGTAGTAGTACAGAAAGAGCTTTCTTAGAATTTAAACATACTTGGAATCAGAACAGTTGTAAAGTGGGTCCTTGGTATCCCTTGGGGTTTGGTTCCAGGATCTCCTGTGAATTTCGGAATGCTGTGTATAAAGTGGTTTGTAAAACGTGTCTGGTATTTGTTCAGTTTGATCTAACCTTTTTCTTCTTCTTTTTTTTCATAAAGTCGTCCGGGTTACGGTTTCCCCTTTCCCATATGGACGCACTGAAGCAAATTTGGAATTCTGATGCTGTCTGTGTGGATGAACTGAATCTGTCTTCAGATGCAGAAAAAGAGACCTTGGTGATCTCACTGTGGAGTGAATGCCTAATTGAAGTAATATGAAGGCACAAGCCAGCCAAAATTAAGTTGTCTTCCCCAGGGAAAAAGTAAAGTATACACTTGAATCTGTTAAAGCAAGATCTTGCCAAAGCAAAAAAGTCTGTTGCTGCGCACAAAGAGCAAACAATTTGGTGTACTGAAAGACTTTTTTACATAATTCTTGTACATAACAGTAGGCTTGCAAAAAAAGTGAATGGAGTGGTCTGAAAATCCATATATTCTAAAGATTTGTGTATGGGCTGACACATAAAATGCATCTAAAATATTTGATGGAATCCTGAATTAGTTTTGTGATATAACTACATAGCTGAGGGACTAAGGCACCCATTTATTTAATTGGGAAGGTATGTAATGGGACACTGTCCCTGTATTTGGTATCGATGTTTAGCTGAGCGATTTTGATTTCTGCAGAGGGAAGTCCACTTCTGATGATATCCCAAGAGTATTCCGACAATATTTCTTGAAATGCACACAGGAGGAAGCTTTGCCTCGTATAACTGATAACTCTGCCTATATGTTAAAATAAAGTGGATTTTTTTGTGGCCACAGCCAAGTTATCTGCTTAAATTTCAGATAGTAATACAGCCTGTAGATCCAAAAGTCTCAGTTCTTGGTGAAATTATAATTTCACTTAAGTGCTACTACATGGTATGGTACGCAGAACTAGCCAGCACACTGTACTTCCTTTGAACCGATAATTGCCTAGTGATGCAAATAAGGTGCATTTTCTAACCAGTGATTGGTAATGCTGGAAGCACAAAAACCCGTTTTTGTTGTATTATACAAGTTTCTCTCTCTCTTGGAAATTGATTGTGTTATATAAAACAAGTCTACCCTTTTGCTGTGAGTCAGATTTTTCCACTTTTTGTTTCATGATCTCACCAATTCAAAAGCTGTTTTGCTATGCTTGTTTTAAACATGTAAGTCATTGTGTACACTCAAGTCATATATTATGCTGCCACATGGTTTTCTTGACAAGAGGGAATTTACCATTGCCCTACTCTGTGGTTGAGAGAGAGAGAGTGACTTACCTAAGATGGCTGAGCAGGGACTTAAACTTTATCTCCTTTAGATATTTTTTGTGTGGATTCAATAACTGCTCTGTTATACTGAATGTGACAGTATTATTGACGAATTAGAATTTAGGGTGTGTATGTATATGGGGGTGGGGGGAAGCGAGCAGGCTATCAAATCAGTAGAAAAAGTATGTTTTATAAATATATCTATAGGTAGGTTTCACTGTTCTATTATGTGGAATGGTCTGATCTCTCTTGCATTTGTCTGTCTGTGTTCTGGAATGCAGTTCATGGACACCCATTCCACATGTTCTTTTTCACTGTGCAGATTACAGGTATAAAAAAGCATAGTGATGTGATAGTTAAACAAATTAAACTTTCCATAAATAAAATTCAAAATAATTTAAATTTAAATTTATTTGTAACCTGTCCTATCTTCCCAAGAGGACTCAGGCAAACATTCATTCATTGCCATAATAAAACAGTCAGACAACAGATTACCAGAAGCTAGACGATAGTCAACATGTTGCAGGTGCAGTGTAGGAATTTAAGCGCTGGACAACAGCTCTAGAGACCAAACTTCGAATTCCAAGTTTAAATCTCTGGTCAGCCATGGAAACTTACTTAGGTGATCTTGGGCAGCCTAAGAGGAAGGCAAAGGCAATTTTTTCCTGAACAAATCTTGCCAGAAATACCCCATGTTAGGTTTGCCCTTAGTGCTGCATAAGTCAGAAACAACTTGAAGGTGCACAACACCAACAGCCTTGATGTGAGCAAATGGAAAAGATGTGCTGAGCCTTGAGAGGAGTCATAGTTATCTAGCGTTACGTGGATTGAGGCAGAAACAAACAGTGTGGTAAGTCTTCTGGTAGGAATATGCAACTTGTGGGCCCGTGGCCGAGGGTCTGACCACAGTGCCATTCATAATTGGGGCTAATGGCAGTTGCCTCTCAGCACCACGTGGAGTGCTACAAATTGCCTATTTTGGTAATCCTTCAGTTGTGGGAGCTGTGGTTGCTTAATCCAAAATGAATCCCACTGTGTTTAAATGGCCTTAACACTATAGCAACTGTGCTTACAGTTGTAGCTTTAGAACACATACAATGCAATCTGAAGCACATGTGTGTACGTGCCTTCATGCTGCCTAGCGACTCCCATGGATTTTCTGTGGGGTTCTTATGCGAAGAATACTCCGAGGTGCTTTTGTCAGTTCCTTCCTCTGAAATATAGCCTATGGCACCTGGGACCCAGATGTAATTTCCACTGAATTCTGCGGAGCCTACTCTCAGGATCTTTTTCCCAGAGCAGAAACATTGAATTGCACTATTTATTACATAATGGTGATGCACTAGCTGAGATCACCTTTTTTGTAGTTGACTTGATTTTACAGAACTCTGAAGGCAGAGTTATGTTATTAAATGTATGTAAGCGCCTGTTAACGTACAAAAAGCGACAAAAGAGGTAACATACAGAAAATGTTTATTAAATAAGTGCTTCTGATGAAAATACATTTGGGGATTCTAGTTACATAATATAAATGCAAAAAAGTAAATACATGGTTTATTTTACAATTTAAAGTGCTATTAAGGTGCAATCCACTGCACTTCTGTGAACATCTAGATTTATTTCAGGATCTGGACACTACACAGCTGCTTTTACCGATGGGTCTTATTGCAGCAGCCACGAAGCCCAAGTCTCTCTTGCTCTGTTCAGCCCAAATGAGCAGCTGTTCAAAAGAAAAGAAAAAAATGTCCTGTGTGCCTCTGTGTCCCAAAATCCAAGGAAAGATGGAGTTTGCTATTCTGTGGTTGCTGGTATAATGTAGCTGAGTTGTGGATCAAGCCCTTAGGTAGATTTTCTTGAATATATTAATAAAGCCATATCTGTACAAAAATAGAGTTTTACTAGTCTTCAATATTTTCATGGTGAGAATCTGTGCAGCGGTGTGGTTTTTTTTTTTTTTTACAAAAAGGTAAGAAATTGAGTCCCGTCTCTTTTGGTTTTAGCTAATCAGTCTTGATTTACTTTGATTCCAAAAATACACTTGAAATTTACTGAAACCATACCTTTTGTAATACTGAACACACATGTGCTGAGGCAAATTGGGGTTCTCCATGACCCCGCTTTTAAATTCGTATGTCTGTTTGGAGAACCACCTGTGCAAACTGCTCCTGAACATTTAATTCTCCTTTCTATTATGTTGTATACATGAAGTATTTTAAAAATGATTAAATATTACATACATTTCAGTTTTTAGCAGAAATTTGAGCTTTTTAAGGATTCTAGTCTTGTATATCTGAATTTCCATGTATAATGAATTTGATCTGGAGTGAATGTCTTTAATAATTAACACTGCAAACTAATGTTTTGTACCACAAATTACTTTGGAATTGCTGTAAACTCTGTCCATCACAGGTGTAGTAAATGTAAGTTTGAGAAGTTAGTGAGGCAAGGAAAAGGTAGACCCAATGTTGCTTCTCAATTCAACTGGAGCTCGTCTATATTTACGTGTAAAATATAGTTTTAGTAGTTCTGCATGTTTAAAAATTGCATGGGGGAAAGTTTTATTGAGTTCTAGTTTGAGAGGGCACCGGCCCCTTGGTCCCCCACATTTGCCTACTCTGGGATACATTCAAAAGACAGGTGCAGCGATCACCAATTACTTCTGTGTTCATTGGGGAACAACAAAAAATACACCTAACGGAAAACCCAAGATCCATCTCCAACTTATTTTTCACTTATAAGTAACTGTATCCATATGGGGATTGTAGTCTTTTTCATGCAACAATACAATATTCTGATCCCTCTTTAGTTGCCATAGCACCATCTTATACATTTCTGGGATTTGCAGTTCTTTGAGAATGTCTACCAGAACTTTACAGCCTTGCCATACTGCAAATTCCAGGATATTGTAAAATGATGTAATGGTGCTACAATGGTCCAGTGTGAAAAATACCTTCAATGTTTAATCTTCCCATTTTTTAAAAGCCTCCATCCATCCTTATTACTGCTTTTGGCCACGTGGGTGTGACATAGATTGGGAAAACTTCAATAGGCAAAGAATTAAGCACACACCCTTGTGCTACTATTCATTTTGGACTAATTTAAGCAAAATCACTGGTATTGTGAATCACCCACGATGAGTTGTTGGAGCCCTTATTTCCAACAGAAGAACAACTGTTTTCATAAGAATTATTTGTATACCAAATATGACGAGAATTGTTTTTACTGAGTCTGAGTTCGGTGGAGTATTGAGTGCATTTTTACTTGCAATTCTCATAGTCCATTTGTAGATACGAAGAAGTATAGTAACAATGGTGTAGAATTATGAAACCTGAGATCAAACACTCATGAACTGGAATCTTGTTGGTGCATTACACTAGCAGTTGTGCTTTTGGCTTAGTGAGGGAAAACAGGAGAAGTTGTTGCTGTTGGGAGGAAAAGCTGGTTGGCTCTGAGCAGCCTATTTTTTGCAAGGCCTGATTTTCAGGTGGGTCCTGAGATGTTGGATGTTCTGGAAGAGTGGCTTGCAGAACCGGCAGAGATTTTCAAGTCTGCCTTCCCAGAACACCTTGGTTTACGATAACGTGAATGTTGCAGAATGCAGAAATAAGCTGCTTGGAGCTAGGAGCCTTCCTTCCCAGTGGCAGTGATTTCCTCTGTTTTTCCTTTCAGCTATGTGTTTATGGCCTTGTTGTGTTGCCACCTGCAATCATATAAGGCACTAACAGGATTCCAATTCCAGTTTTCTTTAGAAGTGAGATACATTGATACAATAGTGCAATATTGAACAAGCTTCCACTGACAGCACATAACCTGTAACTTAACAGAAGATGCATTTTAGGTCAAAATTCTCACTAGTTATTGCATGATGAGGTAAAGTGTTAAATACACATTTTTACAGGAACATAAGATCAGTTAAATTGATTTTAGTTATTGCTTAATACGACTGCTGTATAGGACACTACTTCATTTGACCTTGTGAAGAGAGATCCTAAATTAGACAATATAGAATTAGTTTTGCATTGCCTATTTACATACTTGAAACTTTTTGACAATTTTTGATTTTCTGCCTGGAAAATTTAAGGTAGATTCTACAACATGCACCAGTGCTATGTGACTTCAGTAGTTTGGCCATACTGTTACATGTTTTATAGTAGCAAATCTGAATCACAGTATTTCAACTTCCCATTTCTGTGTACATTCATGGCCGTTTACTTGGTTTACAATAATGTGGTTCCTGTCATAATAGCATCCTCCTGAAACAGAAGTTTGAGAGAGTGATGGTTAATACAGACTCATTTAATTACTTGTAAAATATCACACATTTTAATATTATAGAGTTTGTAAGCTTGAGGCAATATACATACTGGCCAGAATCCGTTTTGTCCCAACTAGAGTAGACCCACTGAATTAATAGTGCTTACTATATATACCAGGCATGGGCAAACCCAGGCCCTCAGGTCAGAAGCGGTTCTTGCCTCCGGCGCCAGCCCTCCCAAGAGCTCTGTGCAGTTGGGTGTCAAGCCCTTCTGTTTCGAGTGAAGAGGTGTGCCCTGCAGGCACACATGGCTGTTCATCCCAATTCAAATAGATACAACATTCAATGATACTTATGTAAGTTTCACTGAATGGACCTACTCTACTTGGGATTAACAGCTGGCTTTATGCCTTTGCTTAATTCCTTTTCCTTCCTACAAAGATCAAACTCCAATATACAAACGGTTGAAATCTACTCTAAAATTTAACTTTATGGTTGGGCTTAACAAACTTAAGCTAAACCTACACCATGCCGTATCAGTTCTTCATCGCTCTCCCAGCCCTAAGATAGAAGCCATTACATGCCTATCAGAACTTGGAACAGAAATACTGAGAAACACAGAAATCGGTACCACATAGGCAGGGGTTATCCTAATACACATAATTGAATCTAGTTTTCGGAATTTATGCTTGTAACACTTGAAATATGGATTGTTGATTTGTGTTTACAGCATAATATTTTTAACATATTAAAAAAAATCTAGTTTTCCTTCTAAGACCTAAAGCAGAATTTCAGCTTTTCCCAAGATGGCACATTCAGATAATAACATCCACTAGCCAGTGATACCACTGTTTAGTAATACAGTGTGGTGATTTGTAAAAAGCCTCAAAATATGCGAACTACAGAGGAAAAGACACTCTACCAAAAAGATAAAACTTATAAGGAAATTGACTAATTGTGTTTACACAAAGCAGTTTTTCAATTCAGTTACATCAAGATGTCTGCATCAGCTAGGAACTAACATAGCAACACTTTATGATTTTAGCTGCCCATGAAACTGGACTGAGCAACTGATGCCTTGATCAGACCACACTTGGAATGCTGTGTCCAAATCTGGGCACCACAATTGAAGGGAGATGTCGACAAACTGGAATGTGTCCAGAGGAAGACAACTAAAATGATCAAGGGTCTGGAGAACAAGCACTGTGAGGACTGACTTAAAGAGCTGGGCATGTTTAGCCTGCAGAAGACAAGGCTGAGAGGAGACATGATGGCCATGTATAATTATGTAAGGGGAAGTCATAGGGAGGAGGGAAGCAGGCTTGTTTTCTGCCACCCTGGAGACTAGGATGCAAAACGATGGCTTCAAACTATAGGAAAGGAGATTCCACCTGAACATTAGGAAAAACTTCCTAACTGAGAACTGTTCAGCAGTGGAACTTTTTGCCTCAGAGTATGGTGGAGGCACATTCTTTAGAGGCTTTTAAACAGAGACTGGATGGCTATCTGTTGGGGGAGCTTTGAATGGGATTTTCCTGCTTCTTGGCAGGGGTTGGACTGGATGGTCCAGGAGGTCTCTTCCAGCTCCGATTATATGAGTGCTCCCTACCCTTTTCAGAAAGTAATACCAATTAGATGCATTTTTGTACCTTTGATATCGAGAACAAGCTGGTCACTGAGGTATGAATTGATAGTCCCATCCTTGTTGTACGTCCACTTCTGCCTTGCCTTTCCATGTTCTACCCACAAAGCTACTTTGGCTCCTGGAGTATCTCTGCCTCCAATGACATCAAGGCAAGCGTCGTTAACCTAGATGCACCAGGATGAAAACAGAAGCTTTTCATTTCCCTGATGGGCGTTATTTTGCATGTGCTTCTGGAGGAAGATGCCTCCAGGAAACTACAGTCAGAATACAGATGCCAACCACCTGACAAGCTTCATCCATTATGCCCCGAAGGAATACAAGTGACTCATTTAGAACAGAATCACACTTTCATTACTACTCAGTTTAAAACATTTTGCCTGAAGAATAGGAACAAATATGGGCATGCTACAGGCATAAACACTCCTTGGGCTTGCATATGGCCTACAAACAGGCCTGTGCTTGTATTAGGAGAGGTTGATCTTATCCTAAACCAGGGAATGGCAACTGTGTGGCCCCTGAGATGTTACTGAATGGCAGTTCCCAGAATTCTTCATTATTTGTTGTTCCAGCTAAGGCTGCTAATGGGCTGCAGAGCCACGCAATTCCCTTACCTTCCGTAAAGTGAAATTATGCAGTTGCTTCTAGTACTGCATTTCCTAAAACAAGAGTTTTCCTTTTTTTTTACTTTGTCCAGTTGAGTTCTAGTCTACAACAATGGTAATTATATTGTTCTATGAATGAATGTCGGCTGCGTATACAGAGTGACAATATTAGATAATGCATTTGGCTTTTTAGGTAAAGGTTTTCCCCTGACATTAAGTCCAGTCGTGTCCAACTCTGGGGGTTGGTGTTTATCTCCATTTCTAAGCCAAAGAGCCGGCGTTGCCCTTAGACACCTCTAAGATCATGTGGCCAATATGACCACATGGAGCGCGTTACCTTACCGGCAGAGCAGTACCTATTATCTACTCACATTTGCATATTTTCAAAGTGCTAGGTTGGCAGAAGCTGGAGCTAACACCACTCCTTGGATTCGAACCTGCGCCCTTTCGGTAAGCAAGCTCAGCAGCTCAGCGCTTTAACCCACTGTGCTACCAGGGACTTTTTACGTGTTACTAAAAATGCCTTTAGACTATAGTGTTCCCTTGCCACTTCGCGGTTCATTTACTGCGAACTCGCTGTTTCACAGTTTTCCCTGTGCCCTCACAGCCATCCTCCTCACCTTCCCTCCTTCCTTCCCTTCCTCCGCCAAGGTGACACAGGGGCCTCCCTTCCTCCACCATGGTGCCAGAGGGACCTTCCTTCTTCCGCCATTGTGCCAGAAGGGGCTTCTTACCAGCAGCCCCCTCGGCGGCGGGAGAAGTTCCCACCAGTGGAGTGGCCAGCCAATAGGAGGCGGACCCTGCTCTCAGTCAATTGGCTGGGCTTCGGAAGGCCATGCCAGGCAGCGTGCCTTCCCTCGGCAGCGAACTTGTTGGCGGAGGCAGCAGCACTGGTTGGAAGCGGGTTTGCTTTGGGCCTTTGGTCCAATTTTTGGCTGGGAGGGGGCGGCTTTTATCTCCTGAGACTTGCACCTCGGCTGTCATTGGGCTCCCTCCCTGTATAGAGTATTCATGCCAAGTTTGGTGCAGATCCATCATTGTTTGAGTCCACAGTGCTCTCTGGATGTAGGTAAACTACAACTCTAAATAACCCTATTTCACAGATTTTCACTTATCGTGGGGGGGTCCTGCACCAGGACTGTGGCGCAGCTGGCCAGGTGTCAGCTGCATTAAAGATTACTATTGACCGAAACGTCATGAGTTCGAAGTCAGACCGTGTCAGAGTAGCTTCCGGCCAATTGAGTAGCTTGTTGTCGACCTTTGTAACCTGAAAGACAGTTGCGTCTGTCAAGTAGGGAATTTAGGTACCACCTATGTGTAGGGAGGCTAAGTTAACAAAATTTACGAGGCCATAGAAAATCTCCAGCAAAAGCATGCAGGGAATGCGTAAAAGTACTTCATCAGTGTTGCAAATGGACGGTGAAGCGACAGCTCCCCTGGTGGCCAGAAGTTGGATTGGTAAATAGCCTCTGACTGTCTGTCTATATGTATTGTGTGTATATGGCATTGAATGTTTGCCATGTACTGTATGTGTACATTGTAATCCGCCCTGAATCCCTTGCAGGGTGAGAAGGGTGGAATATAAATACTGTAAATAAATAAACAAATAAACAAGTGTACTGCTGTTTAACAGAGGTAAATGCATCCTTCAATGTGTTAGTAAATTCACCAGATTCAACTTATAAGTTTCTAGACACAGTATATGTTTGCCTTTTCTGGACACAATATATAACTTATTGCTTTGCTAAATTTCTGCATTCACACATCCGTCTAAGGAACGTCCCAGCTGGTGCCTTTAAAGTGCCAAGGGGACAGAGTCATTAATCATGACAGCAGCAGGCAACCTCCTTCTAAAAGGAAGGCCCCCAAAACTCAGTCCTTGAGCTCTCTGTTATAATGGGAATGGTTATAATATTTTCTCCTAGCTGATGCATGATAGACATGACATTCCTTGAATATCTTGTTACAAGTCAATGCAGTGAAAAAACTCACTGAAGCTATATTTTGGAGACAAAATGAATGAAACATTCAGAGCTAAAAAAAATCTCAAAAGAGATACTAAGTTCAAATAATGTTCTTCTCCCATCAAGGCTGACAAACAACAAACAATGTTTCCCTAAATGATACAAAGTGCTTATTTGCTTCTAGAATACAAGACCTAGCTTTATCCCTATCTGAACAAACAAGAAACTTGTGAATGTAACGGAATTGTTCTTTTGTATCTGGACTGGCTAAGAAGCAATGTGGTAGGAAATGAGAGGCAGGGGAAGAGTTAAGTACCCTTCTCCCTCATAAAGTTCATCTCGTGCAGGCCACATTTTCATGGTCCCTAAGTGCTCAGAAAAACCAGTAGCCAGCTTTAATGACACTCGGGAGAAGCAACAAGGGACTGTAGTTCCAGCAGCGAAGCAAAGTACCTTTGATTTGATCAGGCCACAGCTGTAGCACCAGATCTGAGTATCCTTGCCGTTTAATGGGGAAAGACATACAGATGAGGCTCTTGCGTCCATTAGATTTCCAGCAACTGTCAGGTATCTGTCTTGGGACCTGTTCTTTATTCTGAAGTACACTGCTGGCTGAAACAGAAAATAATCATCATTTCATACTTCACGGAGAAGCATTCATTACTCTTAAAATGAATACAGATAAATTTAGCTCCCCCCCCCACTCCTGAAGACATTTAGTTTTGGATTGTGGCACGTACACATCTCCACGCCTGACAGAAAACATCTAAGGTCTATTCAGCAGGAAGGCTATAAGCAATCATCTATCTACACCTTTTATGCATTTCTGAAATTTGAAAATACATATTTATATTCCTTTTATAACAAAAGGTATTTATTACATTATTACATTACCTGTTTTACAGGACGAAGGGAACCAATTACTTTCCAGCCGCTAAACTGAGTCCAGTTTGAAATCTTGCCGGGTGTGAGGAGAAATTGCTTCCCTACAAAATTACAACCTTCATAGGCGATCCATCTGTTTACAATGAATAGAAATGGAAATATATTAATATTACTATTTTTCTAATAAATGCCAAGATGTAATATTTACTAATATACTTTATGCCAAGTTCAGAGCCCAGTACAGTGTAATGGTTTGGGTGATGGGCCATGGCTCTGCTGACCTGGGTCACCCATTACAATTCAGTGAGACTCTGGACAAGTCATACTTCAGAGGGAGGCATTGTGTGTGTGTGAGTATATAAGGTTATATTTATTTCTATGCCACTTTTTCTCTTAACAGAGACTTACCACTTCGTCACACTAGAAAATGAATCCACTTTAAATCCGGTTTTTGCCTTCTGCAGAATTCTGGGGTTTGTTGTTTGGTGAGGCTGTTAAAGGCTCATCCCTAAACTACATACCTCAGAATTCTGCAGGAGACAGCAACCAGTGGATTCATTCTCTAGTGGAATGAGGTCCTTTAAAGAAGTGAACAGTGTTAAAACAGAATTCAACCAACAACCATTTAAAAATTAAAAAAATTAAGCCATTACAAAAGTTTATAACTTATTTAAAAATGTATAAAACGCCCTACCCCTTGACTTGGTGTTTAAACTATTTTTAAAAGCCCGCCAGAAAAGCCCCTCTAATCAAATTTTGCCAAGAAACCTCTGTTATGGGCTTGTCCGAGTCAGAAATGACTTGAAGGCACACAACAACAACACATGTGAAAGGGACTAGGTTCCTTAGTACACTACAAGCTGAACATGAGTCAACAGTGTGATGCAGCAGCGAAAAGTGTAGATTGGTGGTTCCCAACCTTTTGTTGACCAGGGACCACTTGAATAGGGACAACTCTCCAACATTAGTATCAAAAGGGTTATGAATCAGTTTTTGGTCAACTTTAAATTCAATTTGGTTATTTGGGGGTGCTGATTCAGAAAATTGCATTGGATAGACCACATGAGCTCTAGTTTCTGATGCAGAACATATGCCATCCAGTAGTTGCCATCTGCTTGCCCACAGAAAACCTTATTTAATAATCTAGAACTGATGTAGTAGTAGTAGTCATCTTTCGTGGATAGTCAGCCTCTCCCCTCCTGACACCACCTTGCCTCAGCACTACAAGAGGGTTTCAATGAGACCAGTCTCTCTTGTTGCCACGTGGTTTCGAGGTAACAGTGTAGTAATGGTGAGGCCATGGACCATATTTTTGTTCTTGCGGACCACTGGTGGTCCACAGACCAAAGGTTGTCTAGATCTCTGGAATGGCCTCCCGGAGGAGATCCGCGCCATCCGCGCTCTCCTGCCCACAGGCTGAAGGGGCAAGGCCTTGAAGACTTGGCTTTTTAGGAAGGTGTTCGAGTGGGGCTCTTAATTCAACCACATTGCCCGCGAGGTTCCCAGGACCTGGCGCCAGATGGAGGCCATGGTTCCCCAAGGAGATAGGTTTTTATCCCGTGGCATCCCCCAGCCTTTGCTGAGGGTTGTGCTCTTAATATGTTTTAATCTGTTGTGATGTGTAATATGTTTTTAACTGCTTAATTGTTTTATTTCTCGGTGTTTTTGCTTCTTTGTAAACTTTGCTCTGAGCTACAGCTTTGTGAGCGGTATATCTCTTCAAGAGAATTCTTTTGGACTTTTTATATTAATAAATAAATAATAAATTAATAGATCGAGAGAAGACATAATCTCACTCTATTCTGCTTTGGACAGACCTTATCTGGAATATTGTGTCCTGTTCTGGGCACCACATTTCAAGAAGGATATTGACAAGCTGGAACGTGTCCAGAGAAGGGTGACCGAAAGAATCAAAGGTCTGAATGCGAAGTCCTACGAGAAGTGGCTTAGGGAGATGGGATGTTTAGCCTGGAGGAAAGAAGGTTGTGAGGAGACATTATAGCCATCTTTAAATCTTTGGGAGGAGGGAGCAAACTTGTTTTCTGCTGCTCATGAGAGTAAGACACACAGCCAAAGATTCAAACTACAGTCAAAGATATTCCACCTGATAATTAAGAAAAATTCCTAATGGTAAGAGCTGTTTGATGGTGGAATATGCTGCCTTGGAGTGTGGTGAAATCTCCTCCTCTTGAGGTTTTTAGTAGAGGCTGGATGGCCATCTCCCAGGAGTGCTTTAATGATGTATTTCTGCACAGCAGAGGGTTGGACAGATTGGCCATTGCAGTCTCTCCCAACTCTATGATTCTAAGATTTTGGTAACGGCAACAACATGTAACCCAATAAAACTGTACTTCCATGCATATTTCAGTGGAAATTATATTCAAACGGACAGATACAGGATTACATCTACACATTTCTAGGAAATCAGTTCAATAGAAGATGACAACCTCTGCCAATCTCATTTATAATGAAACAAGCAAAGACTAAGATGTTTCAAGTCAATGAAAAAAAAACACAGTATACAAAATTATTATCTTCTCTGCTTAGATTGGAATTTAATTATTTTTAACAGTGGTTGACAGCAATTTAAGACTCTCCTCATGCAGAAGCTCTTGCCAACAGGCTTTCCTAGCACTGGGGAGGGAGACAAGAGAAGGGACAATAAAAATAGCTCACATTTGGAATAATATTCTTCCAGTTCTGTTTCAACACAAAAGATGATTCCAGTGAGACTTCTCAATAATACATTTCTACAGACGTGCCCAAAGCCTTGAATGTTCCCAGCAGAATTTTGATTTGTTTTTATTGTAATCCATTTCCCTGAACCGCCAGTTCCTTTAAAATCCTTGGTTTTGTTCATGGCACAAAAGCAAGAATGTGATTTTTCTGTTGCTAATATTATATACCAGATACTTAGGTATGTGTGGATGCTTGCAACTGACCAGCCTCCAGCCCACCTTAAGAGCCAATTCCTTGATCAGGCGAAGATGGTCTGGCATGCAAAGAGAACTTTCAATCTGCCTCCTTCCAATAAACAAAGTTGTGACACAGATTTGTGATAGGACCCTGCTTTTAATGGTCACAGCCTTGCTCAATGGTGAGATGGAGATGGAAACACCCTTGGTTATGTGCCCCAATTGGAAACTTAATGGACTCCTGATATAATGTAGGGGCCCTTAGGGGCGCAGTGGGTTAAACCGCTGAGCTGCTGAACTTTCTGATCGAAAGGTTGGCAGTTCAAATATAAGGATCAGGGTGAGCTCCCGCTGTTAGGCCCAGCTTCTGTCAACCTAGCAGTTCAAAAATGTGAGTAGATCGATAAGTATCACTTCTGCGGGAAGGTAACGGTACTTCATGCAGTCATGCCAGCCACATGACCTTGGAGATGTCTACAGACAATGCCGGCTCTTCGGCTTAGAAATTGAGATTAACACCACCCCCAGAGTCAGACACTACTAATGTCAGGGGGAAAACCTTTACTTTTATCTGAATAATTGCCGACATTTATGACCTTTTACTGAATATAGAACAATTACAGATTTATAATTCTAGGTTAGGAATCCAAAACTGCAAGACTGAATGACAGTCTAGATCTGTTACTTAGAAGGACACAGTAGGACTACATGGGTTTTTATCTGGCTTACTGCTTCCAAGAGCTTCTTCCCCCTGCTTTTTAAAATCACAGAAACAACAGTTAATATTGACAGTTGTTTTTTTCTACAAACTTTTCAAAAATAAATGTGTATTTCCTGTATTGCAAGTAAAATTCTTTGATTTAACTCTGCAATTTATTCATGCATCGTTTGCGTGTTCTGTCTTGCCTGCAACATGTCGAAAGACCTACACTTCTACTCTTTCATACTGTGTATCTTAGAGCTCTTTGGAGTACACAAATAATATGTGTAAATATAGGTGTGTGCATACTTCCAGTACACTTCCACACACGCATAAATACTATTTGTACATTACAAAGAATATTGGCATGAAAACAGAAGTATGGATTTCTTTGTTGTGGAAATAGTTATGCTATCCGTGTAATCGATGCCTTTAAAAGGGACAGTGAATATACATAGGGATTAAGAGTTAGTCAAGTGGAATAAGGATATTAATACTTATAATAATAATATTTATACCCCACCACCATCTCCCACAGGGACTCATGACAGCTTACAAAATAGCACACAAAGATGCCATACATAAAATGCATAATACGTACATAAAATAAAATACATCAACATGAAAACAATAACACATTACATAAACCAGGTATATAAGTTGGATAAAATAACCTCTAGAATCAGTTAAAAGATTAATGTAATCAATATAGCAGCCCATAGATCTTTTAAAATTCTCCTAGTCAAATATTTTCTAAAAATAGTGTGAAATTAATTTGAACTGAATAATCTAAAGCTGACCTGAAATTGATGTTTTGCATAACAATTGCAAAAGCATTTTACAAACATACTATGATCCTTGTTGAAGCAATGCTTACATCAATGAACAAGAAGACATAGTTTTTATAATTTTTACTGATTATTGGTTTTATGGTTTTTGAATGTATCATGATGTTTTTGCTTTTTATCGATGTATGTATTTTTATATATGGCATCTAATTGTTGCTGACTTGTACGCTGCCCTGAGTCACCTTCAGGCTATTGGCGGCATAAAAATGATGTAAATAATAAATATAGGCAGTACAAACCTGAATTTATGGAATATATATATGTAAAGGTGCAACATGTAGACAATATTTAAAGTGGCTAAAGAAATAAAGAACTTGCAGTAATTACAATATTTGCCATTATTTGATCCAGATGATATATGGCTGAGATACGTAAAGTGACACTTGAAGCACAGAGAAATGGGCTTGTTTAAACTGCCTTTCAGGGACACAATGGTCTTGGAATAGAATATATGGGATGGTGAATTAGGCACTGTCAAAGTCTAGAGCGATGCCCCTGTACCCATGTAGCATTTTGTGTAATGTAAGCTTCATTATCCGTTTGTGTAACCGTTCATTTACTGTTCTTTTAAAAATAATTATTTTATTATAATTTTTGAATGGGCAAATTTACATAAAATAGGGGTAAAACAATTGAGGGAAATTGTAGGGAAAAGATGGGAAGGAATGATTAAGGAGTGGTAGTGAGGAAAGGGAGGGCAAATCTAAAATATTGGAGTGTGGTAGGAAGGGAGTGGGGGATAAGAGGAGGGTAATAGGGTTTAAAGATTGAATAACTTTACAAAAGAAGAAGGTTTTGACGCTGGAAGGACATGATCTGAGAACGGGCTGGCATGCGTATTTGTGTTATGAGAGGAAAAGGTTGAAGAAGAATTTTGGTAATCACTTTATACGCTCAGCTCTACTAAAAGTCTGGGACAAATGTAAAAAATACTATGCAACAAAATTCCTATATCTCCCATATGGGGAATTATACTGATCTTTAATTTGATTGCTATATATGCGGATTTTCTCCCCATTTGGGCATTATATTGATTTTATTGACTATTTTGTCTCCCTCGTGTTCTTTAAGTATTGTTATAGAGGGGTGTTCTCTATTTACAGTCCGTTTTCTTTACTTATAAAACAACCAAGTCATAAAGATCTACCTACACAGAAATGTAAAACATATAACTATTTTCTAATTTATTAAGGATTCTTTGCATGTACAATGTATGTAGATGTACCTTGCATAACTGAATAAGCCAATATTGCACAACACACATAATAAATAATTAAGCTTGAAGCTGCAAGGCCATTCAATGCTGATCAATGTGGCCAATGGTACATTCAAACCTGCACCCAACATACAATAGTTTCTTCTTCCACCCTGGACATGACTCCACAGATATATACACATGCAGAATGAAGCCAGACCTTGAAGCTGCAAAGCCATTCAATGCTGATCAATGTGGCCAATGGTACATTCAAACCTGCACCCAAAATACAATAGTTCCTTCTCCCACCCTGACATAGTTTCAGAGATATAAATTGGCAGAATGGAAGCACACAGACCTTGAAGCTGCAAAGCCATTCAATGCTGATCAATGTGGCCAAGCAGATTAACTCCTTGCAGTCGCAGATGGCTTTGGCAGAAAATGGCTGCCAAAGCCTCCTTCTGTTTGTCTTCCCTCGTGGCCAAGCCTGCCCCCTCCTTTGCTCTGCTGCCCTCCTTCTCTCTCCCTCCTCAGGCCACGCTGCGACTGCACTGAGGGGGAGTCGCCTCAGGGGGGTAGCATGAAGGGGAAGGAAAGTGCGAGCCGCGCAAAAGGAGCGCGGCGTGGAAGGAAGGTGCTGGGATCGACTCAAGTAGGCACTGCGATCGACTCGTCGATCGGGATCGACTTCCTGGGTGGCCCTGCTCTATGGGTATCGCCCCTAGAGGCGTGGCAAAGACGAGAATTAGGCTGGAGTAATTGGCCTATGTACCATGGCATCTTAAGGAAAGAAGGGAAAGATTTTAAAGTAAGAACCCAAGAGGAATTAAAAGAAAACTTCAGAAACATATCTTGGTTTCAGTACCGACAAATAAAAGAATACTACAATAAATACAGTAATGTAGGATTTGAAGAAAAGATGTCTATTTGGGACAAAATACTAATGAATGAAAAGAAAACTACTGCAAAATTTTACAGATTACTATTGGGTTGGAGTACAGAGAAATAACAGATAAAAGACTGTATGACTGAATGGGCAAGAAATATAGGAAGGACAATAATTCATGATGAATGAAATATACCTATGCTTATGACTTAAAAGAGAATTCGCTAAAAATGATGTGTCAATAGTACATGACCTCAAAAAAAAAAAGAAAGCAAAATTTACTAAAGATTACAACCACAAACTAAATACAAACTTTACACATATGCAACCACGGTGGTGAGGCTGATGTACGCCTTAGTATGGAGACAAAAAGACCTACCATCAAGAGAAGACTGGATAGAGAAAATGCTAGAGATCATGAGAATGGACAAACTAGCACCCCTAGTTTCCAAATCCCAAGGCAACATCAAATCCCAAGGCAATATCAAAACAACAGAGTGGACTCCTTTTATAGAATGGTTGAAGGAAAATAAAATAAAATAATCTAAAAAGACGAGAATAGAAGATAGCATCACTAGGAAAGCAGAAAGCAAAAGTAAAATAAAGGACTATAATAAACTTTTTAATACCACTATAGAGAAGAATCGAAGTACAAATTCCCTTTCACAGCCCTATTACCCATTTTTCTGTTCTAAAGGGCTTCATAGTTTAGAGAAATTTCACCTTTCCTTTCTCAAATCTGCCCTGGATCAGAAGACGGTCATGCAAATTGCTTGCTCTATCTACTTAGGAGTAATATATCGTCATTGTCAACGTACTATGCAAAAACTGTTTAAGAATTCATCTTACTGGAAACCGAATTTACATACAAAATTATTTTATCCTATATCTATTTTTACCTGTTTCTGTCAACCACCATGTCAATTTCATAAAGGCACTCAACAAATTTACTCCTCTCGGCATGCTTTATCAACAGCAACTTTGAGAAAGCTGAGATAGACAGTTCCTTATTTACCAGTTGGAAGTACAAGAGTAAATCACATCGCCATGCAATACAGCTCACTCACTTCATTTTGTACAATTTGGGTATATTATTGTCCTTTGACCAAACAATACAACTTTAGAAGTCATGATACTTACAGCCCACTTTTCACCCACACAGACTGGGTAAGGAAATGAAGATCCTTATTTACAACTGAACCAACAGCTTCTTGCAAATGCCATTCTCTGCCTTCACAGTTCTCCAAAGCAAAAAGACTGATGAAAGGCTCAGCAAACACCTAGAAGGATGAATAAAACTGGTAAGATCCATACAGGATTTCTCTTGGAAGTGCAACCACAGAGAAAATGAGTTTGCAAAAGTACCATCTAGTACATGTCTGCAAAAGTACATGTCTGCAAGATGAAATACATGAGGGTAGGGCTTCTATGTATTCTAACTACAAATCTAAACATATAATTTAAGCACACTGAATGCAAACATATTAATATTTGATTTTTCTAGACAGTTTGACTTCAGATTATATTCCTTCATTAAAAATCATTTCAAGAGTGATAAAAACTAAAGGTAAAGGTTTCCCCTTGACATTAAGTCTAGTTGTTTCCAACTCGGGGTGGGTGGTGTTGGCCATTTCCGTTTCTAAGCCGAAGAGCCGGCATTGTCTGTAGACACCTCCAAGGTCATGTGGTCAGCATGACTGCATGGATCACCGTTACCTTCCCGCCAAAGTGGTACCTATTGATCTACTCACATTTGCATGTTTTCGAACTGCTGGGTTGACACAAACTGGGACTAACAGTAGGAGCTCACCCTATTCCCTAGATTCGAACCGCCGACCTTTCGGTCAGCAAATTCAGCAGCTCAGCGGTTTAACCCACTGCGCCACCAGGGGACACTATTTCAAGAGTAATAACAATAACAAGTTTATTTCTTACCCGCCTCTGCTTTTAGCTCAAGGTGGGCTTCAACATAGCTAAAACACACAGTCATAATAAAATTATATAAAATACACATATTTAAACAAATTTTTATACACACACACACACATATATTACAATACACAGAATAAAGATTAAATTATAGTGAACACAAGAAGTGAGCTAGGAATTAATGATTAAAACTGACTAAACCTAATAAAGCATCAATATCTCTTTTAATCCAAGATCTTGTATTACAAGGACTCTGTCTCATATAAAAATGATTCATAGGAGAACCGTATTTATGATGCCAATCTTTAGAGACACACATGTCAGGAGTAGGAAAATATTATGCACAAACTGATAAGAGAGAAGGTGTGATTACACACAGCTTCTGGAAGAACTAGCATTTCACCGTGGTTCTCAGCCTGTGGGTCTCCAAGTGTTTTGGCCTACAACTCCCAGAAACCCAAGCCAGTTTACCAGCTGTTAAGATTTCTGGGAGTTGAAGGCCAAAACATCTGGGGACTCAAGTTGCTTTAAGAGATTAGGAAAAACTATTTTTATTTTATGGGCGCACATATTCCACAACCTGAGGCTGTCTCGATGTTGGACTCCAATGTGCAATAGGTAGCGAAAATTGTAGTTCAGTCTCTTGAGGAAAACAAGCAGAAGCTGAGGCTAACTGCGGGAGCTCACGCCGCTTCCCAGATTCAAAGCTACAACCTTTAGGTTAATTTGCTAAATAAACTTAATTTAACATCAAAACATCCGGGTGTCCCCTGGGCTACGTCCTTGCAAACAGCCAATTCTCTCACACCAGAACATAAGAACATAAGAAGAGCCATGCAAGCCCAGCCAGCATTCTGTGTCACACAGTCACAGCAGAAGGGAGGGCAAAACCCTGGCCTGCTCCTGACCCCCCACAACCAGTACCCAGGGAAATCCTGCCTACCTCAACCAACTCCGAAGAAGCAACTTGCAATTTCTCAAGTGGCTCCTGACACACAAAAAAACTGCCTTGAACTGGATTATATGGGTCTAAACTGTCAAATAATCTGGAATAACCAGAAAATCTAGGATTATATCCTGGGATATAGGGCAGTGTAGATCCAGCCACAGTCGCTCTAACCGTTTTCCTCTTTAGTAAGTTGGGCTGCTGATACTCTTTGGTACCAACAGGGAATTACATCATTACAACATTAATTGTACAGAGATCATTTATTAGTGTTATTAATCTCACCGGAAAGGGTTCAATTGTAACTATTGTTGATGCTTGTTTAGATTATAGAAGAAATCCTTCAACTTTATTGATTAATAGGTTCCTACCAACCCAATAAACTGAGTAGCAAAAGAAAACTGCATTGAGGGATTTTCCCCTTGTTCCTAAGTGTTGGAAAGAGTGTGAGAAATGAACAAGGAAAGCAAGGCTCTTTGTAGTTGCTGGTTTTTTGGTGCTTCTGTTTTCAGGAGCACTATATGTTAAATGCTAATCCAATCTTCGCTCATCCAGCGTTCTGTATCATCCAACACAGTCTGCCTCTCAACTGAATTCACAGCTGTTTCAATACATTGCAATGTTTTGGTGCTAAATTCCTAAATACAGTAATTACTACATAACATTACCGTGTATTGAAATGTTTTTTCTGTCGTTTAGTTGTAAAACATGATGTTTCAGTGCTTAATTTGTAAAATCATAATGCAATTTGATGTTAAATAGGCTTTTCCTTAATCCCTCCTTATTATACAACATTATCGCTTATCCAACTTTCTGCTGGCCTGCTTATGTCGGATAAGCGAGACTCTACTGTATACGAATATACAAAAATTAAAACAGAATTAAACACAAGGAATTGGGTTGAGACTGACTTGATTCAATTGTCCAGATTGCCAAAAAGCCCAGTAAAATACTGGAGTATCCCCTGACTTTGGCCAGTGTGGAGCTGTGCATCATGAAGCTCTGGAGTTGAGATTAGTACAGGTTTTTTAACTAGTAGAGACAAGCCTTAGTCAACAACCAGTCCAGCCTATTTTTAACTACAACCTATTTATAATACAAGGAATTCCCACAAAGTTGGGCAGACTCATTGGGTTTTAAATAGTAGCCCAGCCACATCCTTCCACGGGTCAGCATTTCTTCATGTTATAAACACACAAAGTACAAAGGCCATGAGTCAGGCTCTAAATACAGGTAGCAGTTTTACAAGCTTCACCAGATCAATGATGTGGCCACATAGGGATGCGTCTCCAGCCCAAGTTCTCTGTTCTGCTAAATTCTGTTGAAGTGCTTTAAAAGTTAATGACCAACGAGTCTTATTAGATGGACAAATGCACATTTCTTCAAATTACTGCCCCGACATCAGAAACTGTGTTATCAAAGTGATCTGGTTTGTTTTGGGTTTGTTTTGCTATCGGTTGGTTTTTGGAATAAATATTTCTGGAATTTAACTGACTTCTTCTAAACACTGCTAGTTATGAAAACAGACCATTGGATTCTTACATATTCAATGGGCTTAAGGGACTTGACTGCAGCTGCTGGACAGCCACAGGAAGCAAGGTCAACGTAGAGGTCTTCTTCCATCACACACTGATCATTATCTGAGTTCCCCTGGTAATGCAGCAACCAACTGGAAAGAGAAACCCAAGGAAAACATTGAATGCTGTTACAGGTTAAGCTTTTCTCAAAATGAAATATGTAGGCAGAGGAATCTATAAACGAACATTTGACTTAATTCTGAGGGAAGAGAATGCAACACAAAACAGAAAAGAGAACATTATAATCTATTTTTGGCTCCTGGCTTGAGAGATTTCCCTAGGCAAAGCATCACAGAATGAGAGAGTTTGAAGAGACTACAAATGCCACCCAGTGCAACCCCCTGCAGGAAAACACAATCAAATCAGTCCTGACAGATGGTCATCCAGCTTGTGTTTAAAAACTTCCAAAGTTCCAGACTCTGAAGAAGGACAATGTGCTGTCAAACTGCTCTAATGGTCAGGATGCTGATATATTTTCTATTACATTGACTCACAGGATTGCATTGTTAGCTGTATGATCATTGGCCAACCGACCTGAAATGTAGGCCACCCCGACAGCTTTTTGTAGAAAAAGAAATTTAAAACTCACAAATTAATGGTTGAAAGGGGGGGGGGGGGGATGGAGTTGGTCGTTGCAGCAGTAATACTACCTACTGGGGTATGAAGTTGATATGCTGTTTTATTTTATTTGTTATTTTTATATTTTGTTATGATTCTGTTTTATGTTTATTTATTTATTTACTTTATTTATATTCCGCTCTTCTCACCCCGAAGGGGACTCAGAGCGGATTACAGTACACATACTTGCAGACAATCCCTGCAGTTCAACATATGACATATAAACGAACATATGACATATATAGACGAACAGAGGCAAAATATGGCCACCAGGGGGAGCTGACACACTCATCTCTCAGCGTTCCCAGCGTCCCTTGTTGTTCCTTCCGCATTTCTCAGCGTTCCTGGAGTTCTTTAATGGCCTCATAAATCAGTCAAAATTTGCCTCCCCACTTAATGTGGTACCTTTATCTCCTACTTGACAAATGCAACTGTTTAATTGTGTTGTATTGTTTTTTGGGCTTGGCCTCATGTTAGCCACTCCGAGTCCCCTTTTGGGGAGATGGAGGCGGGTTATAAATAAAGATGATGATGATGATTATTATTATTTTGAAGTCTAATTTGAAAATCAAACTTGGATGCCTTGACAGAAGGAGCTCTGTCCTTCATTCATAAACAACTCTACTCTGAAGGAAATCTGTCTGGTCTCAGTGGGAGCCTATTCCATGGGGTGAGGACAGCAGCCCAAATCAAGTTGACATCTCCATCTTCTCCTTCACTGTTGGGGAAGTTCCAGATGGGATTTTGTTGTGCTTCCCAGTTGGCTTCCCCAGCATATTTCTTTGCAGGTTACAAGGGGTGTCCAACAGAGCAGCATTTGCCATACTAAGCCAATGATAGCTCTGACTGGAGATGAACACGTTAACGCTTCTCCCAGATCTGACCTCATGCTGAAGAACTATCAGGTTCTGCTCCTTGGGTTATCAAACACATTTTGCTATTAAGGGAGAAATGGCCATGCTCAAAAAACTACAGAATGGGATGGATTGGGATGATCACTCTCCTTCACTCTTTCTTTCACACGCACCCACTGCATCCTTTTCAATACTGAGCAGAGTGGTAAGAGGACAAAATTTAGAAGAGGCCACACAAGAGCATTGAATAGGAAGGTGTCACTGGAGCTGGGGCCTTATTGGTACCTTTGGGCTCCAGCTTTTGCCTGGTCAGGAAGTATGCTGATGCCAAACAGTTTATGATGCAGACAGTTTAACTAGTAGTAAAGGCTACAACTGCTCAACGTTTCTTAAAACGTATCACAAATCTGATTTCAGGCTACAGCAACTCCACATGTTTTTGTATAAGGAAGTCAACAGTACTTTCCCATCATAACATTAAGACAGCGTTCAAGGTAATTTAGGAACACATATGCTGATAAAAATCCAAAGTCTGAAAAAGAGAGAGAGATGAAAATGGTTTCTGAGAAGCTTTAAAAATGTTGACAAAACAACTTACCATCCTCGCAGAACTTTAAAAGAACAAGGTGAGAATGAGGCAAACTCTGCAACTTCCATTGTAATATCCATACAAGTTCCTTGGAAATGTGTGTTACTGAAAGCTTTAAGCTACAGAGAAACATTTTGCAGGGGGGATGAATTAACAGACAGTTAGTTGCTTGAAAACATACATATTTCAGTAGATATTTTTTGTCAAAGGACTGCTCTATATAATTTCAAAATAAATACTTGGTTCTAAGGAAAACAATATTTCTTTATTGTTGGTTGTTGTCTGATCATCTGTGTGTTCGAATAAATATGCTCTTATCCAATAGTGGTTAAAAGCAGGGGTTGGGAATTACGTGGTCTTCCAAATGTTGCTATGGTTCATAAATCCCATTATTCTTCTATGCTGGTTAAGACGAATAGGTCCTGTAGCCCAACTATATCAATATATATGGAATTGAATATATAAGCAATATTCGAAATGCCTAGGAATAATTTTATGCAGATGGCAAGACACATCCACATTTTCCTTCTTTTAAAAAGTTGATTTTAGTAAATGTATTTTGTTTAAAAATCCCATTAACACCGCTTCCTCATTTCTTTAGAACAGATGTGATCTAGTCACTACTTCCCCCAAGAGGGTTCCTTTAACTCAATGCTGGGATTACCAAAAAAAAATGGCAACAGTGAAAGGTTTCTGAATGCCACCTATTTATACAAATCTATTAGCAACAAGCGGCAGTTTTTACAGTAGATTCTGCAGAAAATGCTCCAGTTCTTGAATAGCAAGGCTTGCAAATGCTAATTTATTATCAGCAAATTATTCAATTTAAATACCTATTTTATACACCTATTACCTGGGGATGCATGAAAATTTCTCAGGTGGAAAGGAATCACAAAAATGTCTTGGGTGGAAAGGGGTCATGAGTGGAAAATGTTTAAGAAGACCTGCTCTAGATGGCTGAAGAAATGATAAATACATCAGAAAGATTTTTTTTCATGTCAGGAGCAATTTGAGAAACTGCAAGTTGCTTCTGGTATGAAAGAATTGGCAGTCTGCAAGGATGTTGCCCAGGGGATGCCCAGATTTTTAAAAATCATTCCATGGGAGGCTTCTCTCATGTCCCCACATGGGAAGCTAGAGCTCCACTCCCCGGATTTGAACCGCTGACCTTTCAGTCAGCAGTCTTGCCGACACAAGGATTTAACTCAGTAGTTCTCAACGTGTGAGTCCCCAAATGTTTTGGCTTTCAACTCCCATAAATCCTAAACTGGCTGGGGATTTCTGGGAGTTGTAGGCCAAAACATCTGGGGACCCACAGGCTGAGAACCACTGGTTCAACCCATTGTGCCACCGGGACCCCTTTAGAAAGATAAACCTATAAGTAAATTATAATCTGAAATACCTATAAAAGTAGAAAGCATTTGTACATTTATCAAGGAACATAAAACAATGAGGAGTCTGTTTATAGCAACTATATATAAGTATTGCTGAAGCAACAATCCTCTCTGGAGGAGGATGCCAAAGGATGTTATTATAAATGAAAGACAACAGTGGGACTTATTAATAAAGGAAAGCTTTACTGCCTAGGGTCACGGAGGTTTATGACTTGGCAACTTATAATTTTGTCCTCATTTACACTTATGTTCTTCCCTCCTGTTATGATTCATATTTATAAATATTAATGTTTACCATGGACGAATGCAGGAGAAACATGTAGACAGTTGGGAAAGAAATAACTCCTCAGTGATTTCAAAACACATGATGAAGTCATGCTCAAGAATAAAGGAATGATGTACCAACAATATCCACCAAAAAGAGTGCCATTTTTACCTATACCCCACTGCTTTTAACAAGTCTGAAACCATGCCTGATTATAACCAGATGAAGACCCAGATTTAAGTTCTCAACCTTCCTAATGCTGCGACCCCTTAAAACAGTTTCCCATGTTATGGTGACACCCAACCATAAAATTATTGTCGTTGCTACTTCATAACTGTAATTTTGCTACTGTTATGAATCATAATACAAATATCTGATATGCAGGATATATTCTCATTCACTGGACCAAATTTGGCACAAATACCCCATACACCCAAATTTGAATACTCATGGGGTTGGTGGGGGGATTGATTTTGTCATTTGGGAGTTGTAGTTGCCAGGATTTATAGTTCACCTACATTTAAAGAGCATTCTGAACTCCACCAATGATGGAATTGAATCAAACTTGGCACACAGAACTCCCATGACCAACAAAAAACACTGGAAGGGTTTGGTGGGCATTGACCTTGAGTTTTGGAGTTGTAGTTCATCTACATCCAGAGAGAACTGTGGACTTAAACAACAATGGATCTGGACCAAGCTTGGCATGAATACTCAATATGCCCAAATGTGAACATTGGTAGAGTTTGGGGGAAATAGATCTGGACATTTGTGAGTTGTAGTTGCTGGGATTTATAGTTCACCTACAATTACAGCAGCAGGAGGGCTTTGGGTGGGAGGATTCACCATCTGTTTCCAAAAAGGAAGAGAAGGACTGAGAGAGAGATCATTTGCTTTCTTTGCCAAAGGGGTTCTTACGACCATCAGAAATATGTGTTTACTACTGGTCATTGGCAGCCCCTCTGAAACCCCCCTCACGACCCTCTCAGGGGTCCCGAGAAATACTGCCCTAGACACTTTTAAAAGGGGAAATTTATATCAGAAATTGTATTCTTACAAGAACTTACCCAGTGTTTGGGTTCATGATTTCCAAGTGGCTCCTGAAAAAAGGAGATGTATATATGAGGCACCATTAAGAGACTTAATCATAAGTCCTGAGAGAGGATAGCTGAGGACTGAGGAATTCAGAGAGTAAGAGCTATGAACATAGGCTTCTGTAATACATGTTCATGGCATACCATATACAAGCTACTTCCCGTTTAGCAGGGGTGCTCATTAGGTAGCTCGCGAGCTACTAGTAGATCTTCGGCCCTCTTCCAGGTGATCTTCAGGCCTCACCAGCTAGATGGGGTGCTCCTGCCATGCACGTGCACATCCTGCGCGCATACGCGCTCCTGCTGCTGGCTTCCGCTCTCACAGTGCTTCTTTCGCCTGCGGGGCATTGCAGGAAGAAGGAAGCACAAGGCGGGGCTCTGGAGGGAGCGCCCTGCCTCTCTCTCGTCCAGAAGTAGCTGTGCAGCCTTCGTTGCCGGCGAGACAAGCAGGGCGGAGCGCTCCCTCTGGATGCCCCGCCTCGTGCCTTCTCCTTCCTGCAATGCCCCACAGGCGGAAGCGCTGCGTGGGTGGAAAACAGCAGCAGGAGCACGCGCGGTGGCGGGAGCGCACGGCGCCGGGGGCAGGTAGATCTTTTGGACTTGGTTGCTTTAAGAGTAGCTCGCATGCTGAAAAAGTGTGAGCAACCCTGCATTTAGCTTGCCTATCTACAAGAATGTAATTTAAATAGTGTCCCATTCACAGTTATTTTATTTTATTTTAATTGGGCTGGACAATGAAAACTTGCAGATTTTCTATTAGCCAACAACTAATATAAAAGCAAAGGGTTTCATATGCAGTTAGGGATTCTTTTAATAACAAATTACTATACAATTTTGAAATTTTGCGAATTGTATATCAAATAGAATTTTTTTCTTATGACTTTTAGTAAAAAGCATTCTGTTTTCCTCATTAATGTAGCTACATTTAAATATGGATTTTTCTTCACGTCTTACATTATAACAAGCACAAAACCTAACAAAGAGGAAACCAACAGGAAGCCAGAAGTCTACATTGGGTAGAATAATATTTTGAACTGCATGACATAGGCAGCAATAGGTGGACTTTAAAAAAGATTAATTTTCTTTTATGCATATTTTTTCAAGAAATAATTTAAAGCTGACAGTTATGTTCCTCCATCAACTGTGATAACTCACCAGCTTGACTGGACGGATGGACATGATGGTTTCATTAGATCCTCCCCAATCAAAAAAACATTTATATTTGCCTTTCTCCAATACATATTGTTCTCCACAGAAATACTTCTGCTGATATGCAACCCACCTAGATGTGATACATAAGAAAAATCCTAAGTCACAAACCCACATGGCAAATGGTCAAACATGTGGATACTTTCAACAGAAAGGAAGAAACCATGAAAATGAATCAAAATCTGACTACCAGTATTAAAAAAAACTCTAGAACCAGGACAGTAAATAAATAACAACACTCAGAAAACAGGGGAATTCCGTGCATGAAACAATCAGAGCCAGTTAACACCTCCCAACAAAGGATTTCCCCAGGCTGCAATCAACTAGTCTTTGAAGCTGCAAGGGCATTCAATGCTAATCAAGGTGGCCAACTGCAACACCAACCCTAGAATTCCACAGATATATAAACCCCACTTGCCTTCTTTCCAACAGGCAACCTCTGAGGATGCTTGTCATAGATATGGGTGAAACGTCAGGAGGAAATGCTTCAGGAACATGGCCATGCAGCCCGGAAAACTCATAGCAACCAGGTCAAGTATATTTATTTTAATTCTTCACTAATTTATTTTAAAAATATGGATTTAAAATAGGCATTTCCTTTTGGGCCATTATGTCCCCATAGGTGTATATAGAAACCAAAAGAAAGTATCCCCTGTTCACTACAGCTCCAACATGCTGCAAAAATTGATTAACATCAGGCCTAATCTATCCGCTTAAGGGTGTTTTAAGGAACAGCTAACTCAGCCAAATATTTGGCTAAGCAAGTCTTACATATGGAATTTCTTCTTCTTTTGAACTACAGTAGGCCCTCTTTGTATTCAAGTTCACTGAACATGGATTCAGCTATATGCAAAGCACTTTGAATACCATGAAATCCTACTGGAGGACCAACAAATGCCTAGAGAAGTGTTCTGTCTAGGCCTCCAGTGCAATTCTATGGTCAACTTTGCGAAAATTTATGTTGGAAGTAGGTCATAGAATTGCACTAGAGACCTAGACAGTATACTTCTCTAGGTCTGCAGGTCCTCCAATATGATTCTATGACAGGCGTTGGCCAGAAGTTAAGGCATTGTTCATTTCAGGTAGGAAAAATAGGATTCCAGATTATACATTAGTATGGGCACCTTTGTGCCTTGAGGTCGTATTGTGGGCCCGAGTCAGAGGGCCAGGCTGGGAGGGGGAGGGCCTGTGAGAGGATGGGGCCAGGGCAGGGGGTGGGCCATCCCCAGGTTGTCCTCCTGGCATAAGGATGGGGCTGCTTTCTCTATCCTTAAGCTGGGAGGAAAACGAGACATGCGGTGACTGTCCTGATCCTCCTCCCCTGATATCCAGGATATCCTCTTGGTATTATGCCGGGAGGAGGGCAAGACAGGAGATGGTTGAGAGCACTCAGGAGGACTCTCAGACACTGCAGACACTTGGGCCATCCACTTGGGATAAGGACAGGGCCACTCGCACCATCCTTATGCTGGGAGGAGGGTGAGACATGCAGTGGCAGAGAGCACTCCAGTGTGCCTTTCTCCTCCGGCCTTTCTGCACCATGTCCTTATGCTGAGAGAACAGGGAAAATGAGGAAGGCCTGAGGTAAGTGTCCAGGGGGACGCATCCGGCCCCTGGGCCTTAGTTTGCCCATACCTATTATACATAAAAATCACATTACACAAAAGGTCCTGGAAAGGATTCCTCATGTAACAGGTGAGCCTAATACTGCAGACATGAAAAATCACAGGACCAACAAAATGACTGTTATTGAAGCATACGACTGGGCTCTTTCCCCCCCTAGAATTCAATTCCGATCAGATATCACACAAACAAATATTTCTTAACCATTCAGTGTCACCTCCAAGATCATACTTTATATGACCTTCCCCTTCCCATATTGAATTTTATTTATTTATTTTTCGAGTTGTATACCGCCACTCCCCAAAGGCTCGGAGCGGTTTACAAATATCCAAGGAACAAAATACATAAAATACAATTAAAACACAAAAACCTAATCAGCACGATCCGAATGCTTGCCGAAAAAGAAATGTTTTGCATGTCCTCCGGGAAGAAGGTAAGCTTCAGATGGCTCGTGTTTCTATTGGCAAAGCATCCCACAGATATGGAGCCACGATCGTGAAGGCTCTGCGCCTAGTGCTCAATAAATGAAAGGTCCGAATATTAGGGACTTCGAGCAAATTTTGGTCCTCAGACCAAAGCGATCTCTGGGCTTGGTAGGTGGTAAGGCGGACCTTCAGGTACGCCAGCCCTAGACCATATAAGGCCTTGATAAAAGGAAAGGCTACATTTACTACAAATATAAATCTTACAGCGAAATTAACTGAAACATTGAATAATATTAAACATTTGGTCCAACTGATTTATAGCTGTTACTCATAATGGAGATGTCAAACCAATATTAGCACAACAACAACAACAACTTTATTTTTGTATCCTGCCACCATCTCCCTGGGACGACTTGAAGTGGCTTACATGGGGACCAAGCCCAGTCAGACAAAGTTAAAATATGACACAGTAAAAATACATACAGCAACATTATAGAAACGTAATTCATCATACAACAACCAGTAGCCAAACATAATAGACGTTTCCGAGCTAAGCGGCGAGGGAAAGGTTGTGCAATATTGTCTGGCTAGCAGAGTACGGAAGCTTATGAGCACACATCCTTTTAAAGATATACTAGCCCCTTCTTATACAGTGCGGCCCTGAACGAACAAAAAAATACACTTGAGTCAGTTGTGCTTTTAAAGTAGAAATGAAAACAGTTCAATCCCGAAGAATAACAAAGTTGCAAAACAGTTCACAGTAGTTGTCCTCGCCACAGGAACAAAACAAACACTTTCTTCTGTGAGTACATTTCTTCTTGATATAACGACAGGAAACTAAAGCAATAAACAGTTTAATTTCTTTCTTCTTTATGAAATCAGGATGCCCTTGACTTGGTAGTGCAGTGAGATAAACATTCACTCTCTGCATTGATATCAGCTACCAGTGACCAGCCGCCGCCAACCAGCAGCGTCTGCTTGCTCAGAGCTTTCTTTTATACAGTATGCCTGATAATGTGCCCAACTAACACATAAGGGCTGCTCTATTACAGTAACAACCTGGCTCTGATCCTTAAAATTACTTAGAAAAAGCAGTGTTTCTCAGCCTTCCTAATGCCGTGACCCCTTAATACAGTTCCAATGTTGTGGTTACCCCCAACCATAAAATTATTTTTGTTGCTACTTCATAGCTGTAATTTTTCTACTGTTATGAATTGTAATGTAAATATCTGATATGCAGGATGTATTTTCATTCACTGGACCAAATTTGGCACAAATACGCGATATGTCCAAATTTGAATACTGGTGGGGTTGGGGGATTGATTGATTTGGTCATCTGGGAGTTGTGGTTGCCGGGATTTATAGTTAACCTACAATCAAAGAGCATTCTAAACTCCACCAATGATGGAATTGAACCAATCTTGGCACACAGAACTCCCATGGCCAACAGAAAATACTGGAAGGTTTTGGTGGGCATTGACCTTGAGTTTGGGAGTTGTAGTTCACCTACATCCAGGGAAATCCACTCAAACAATGAAGGATCTAGACCAAACTTGGCACGAATACTCAATATACCCAAAAGTGAACACTGGTGGAGTTAAGGGAAAATAGACTTGACATTTGAGAGTTGTAGTTGTTGGAATTTATAGTTCACTTACAATCAAAGAGAACTCTGAACCTCACCAATGATAGAATTGGGCCAAATTTCCCACACAGAACCCTCAAGAACAACAGAAAATACTGTGTTTTCTTATGGTTTTTGGCAACCCCCTTGACCCCATCCATGACCCCCCGACTGAGAAACGCTGGGTTATAGTAAACCAGGAAGTAGCAACAAGAGAGAAAAAAATCTAGTTTCTTGATGCAATTTTTTTAAGTTTAAGGGCGAATATTTATTTAGACTTACGTTTACTCATTCATCCCTTATGCCAGAATATGTGCTACTTTAGTAGAGTCATCACTGAAATCCATCAATTATTCCCAAGCCCTTAAAAAAACACAAAGACCTCCAAACAAAAATTGGACATTGAATTTCACTTGTGCCAATGTTTTGTAGAGGCAAGAAATGGCACTCAAACCTCCTGCGGCTATGAACTGCTGCTCTATCAAACATTAAGCAAAACAGGAAAAGTAAGAAGGAAGGCTACACACTTAAAGTTAACTCTTTGCTACGGTACAAAGATCTGAAATAGAACTTACACTCCACTCTTCACATTAATGGATCTCGTCACGAGGCCATAACCAGCCACTTCCAAGTCAGGAATTTCTTCATTGACGATATCTAGCAATTTCCCATCTTCTTCATCAGTTTCAAAAAGTGTTATTGCAGACTCCATAAAATTCTGGAATTCAGAAATGAAAATTAGGAAGCTTCTAATACACATTCCTCTCTTTTATATAATGTCTTTTTAAAAATGGAAAATGTTCCCTAGAAGGTATGGCAGGTATTTTACCACATGTTTGGCCTTGTCTAAGCTGTTTTCTACCTGGAAATTCTAGATCACTTCCTGTTGGACAAAAGGCCCTCTCTGGATGAGAAATAGTCTGGCAAAGGACAAAATGAATCAAAAGTGCCCCCATTGTGGAATATATAATTACATACATACATACATACATGCATACATACGGGATATACAATGTACTATTATTCAAAGTTTCCTTACACTAGTTTCATATACACATTGTTCTGTTTATTATAACAATGACCTCTACTGGGTTGTTGTGAGTTTTCCGGGCTGTATGGCCATGTTCCAGAAGCATTTCCTCCTGACGTTTCGTCTGCATCTATGGCAGGCATTCTCAGAGGTTGTGGATCCTCTGAGGATGCATGCTTCAAAACCTCTGAGGATGCCTACTATAGATGCAGATGAAACGTCAGGAGGGAATGCTTTTGGAACATGGCCATACAGCCCAGAAAACTGTGATTCTGGCCATGCAAGCCTTCGACAATACAATGACCTCTACATTTGTTGAAAGCTAATACGCTCCCTCATTAGAGCAAACTGTTGCAAACACAGTGAATGCATTTTGAATTTCAATTGTGTACAAATCGGTGTGTTATTTTCAAAAAGTCTTTATTAAAAATCATGTCTTAAATGTCTTTTAAGTGTTTCGCTGTTTTCAATAATTTTGTTTAAAAAATAATGTTATTTAATTATTTTTAACTTATGTTTCAGCAGGATACTGAGAAAGCATTGGAAGCTGCCTTAATTCCATTTTAGGAGAGAAGTGGTATGTATAAACATTCATTAAACATATCTCTATAAAAGTCAAAGTATGTCTGTCTGTTTGTGCCACAAAGGCTGTTGCTACATGAAGTAGTTCGCCTGTGATGTCACTAGGAAAGAAGGTGATATGTATATGAGGGGAAGGGAGGAAGGAGGGAAAGTGCTGCAAAGAGAGCTATGTTGCTATAGAGACATTGTGAGGTGGGCCCTCTAACAACTGGAGAAGGGAGGGAAGGGAAGGGAAGAGGAAAGGTATGAGGAGAGGGAAAGAGAAAGAAAGGATGAAATGTGTGTGGGCGGAATGGTCCCTCTGACACCTGGGCAACGTGCTGCTGAACTGATGACCTGAAAGCTGCCACAAGACTGGGTGAGCTCCTATCTGTCAGCTCCAGTTCTTGCCAACCTAGCAGTTTGAAAACATGCAAATGTGAGTAGATAAATAGGTGGGAAAAGGCAAAAGAGACACTTCAAGCAATCTTACTGGACACACAACCAGAAGGTGACAATGCAGGCTCCTCGGCTTGCAAATGGAGAAAAGCACCTCCCCAGAACCAGAGATGAGCACTGCCTCCAGAAGCCAGAAATGAAAGGAGAAGCCACTGCCTTTGTTTGTGTTTGTATGACTGAATGTATATGGTTGTAAAGGCACTGAATGTTTGCCTATGTATATAAAAGCTGTAATCTGCTCTGAATCCCCTAGACAGAGGAGAAGGGCGGAATATAAATAAAGTTTAGCACAGCTGTTAAATCAGCATCAGCTAAAGATCTATCAACCGAAAGGTTGCAAGTTCGAACCCCGGGTTGGCGTGGGAAGCCAACCGTCAGCCCTGCCCACTGTTTACCTAAGTAGTTCGAAAACAGCTTTAGCTGTAATTAGAGAAATTAGGTACCACTAAAAAAGCGGGGGAGGTATTTTACAATGCCATAAAGAAAAAAGAAAATCAGAAAATGCTGGAATGAGGAAGTCCTGACAGCTCTTCGTCATAGAGGATGGAGCAACAGCACCCCCTGTGGCACGACATAGAAACCTCCTTCTTCCTGTGTACGTCTATACAAATGACATTGAATGTTTGCTGTGTATGTGTACTTGTGATCCGCCCTGAGTCCCCTTCGGGGGTAAAGGGCGGAATATAAATAAAGTGTTATATTTAGGGCTGCTATTATTAAGTCCTTTACAATGCTGTTTCCATCTACTAAGTACACATCCTTGATTGTTACACTACATTTTTTCAAACACAGCTTTATTCCAAACTCAATTCACTGGCTGGAAGTTCTCCCTGTTCTTAAATATATATCTAATATATATCTGAAAGGTATGTTTTGAAAAGTAAGAGTCTACAATTATTTTGCAAAGATAACTTATTTTCAGGTGCCGTTTTTCTTCCTTTCTGTGAACCCAGCCATCACAATATTAAGACTGTAATGAGTAAAAAATTAAAAACCCAAAGATTGAGGGTCCATTTCCAAAGCTACCTATTTACTTGATGTTATGGATCTAAGAACCAATGAGTAATGGTGGGATTACAGCCTTATATTATCATACAGAACAGCCGTGAAACACAGGTGTTTAGTTTCAGAAATCTGCAGTAGGTCAGGTTTAACCCTTGACCTCATATCCCTTCACACTTTACAAGAAAAATTGGAATGTCAAACTGCTTCTCAAAAAAGCCATGCACAGCAGAAACCACTGTTTTCTCTTAGGAATATGCCAAGTATTAGGCCGTTTTTCCTGGGATGGCTGCTGACACTGCATCCAGGACACTCAGAAATTCATTTCTAAAGAAAGAACTTTTACTTTTGCTGACAACTCACTCATGCCTTTCCACTTTAAGTTTCAGGACCCTTTTCTTTCCACAGAAAGATGAAGAACTCCTGTACCTTGAGATCCAGAGACAGGAGGTATACACAGAATGAAACTTCCACAACTGAAACTATGTGCATGTCAGTATGAATGAATATTAAAAGTTAGACATTTTAATGTGCATTTCTGTCTATATTTGGACATGATTTGAGATCTATATTTGATACAAAAATAACTTATAGAAATAACATGTCATAGGATCATAGAATCATAGAAACAGAGTTGGAAGAGACCTCGTGGGCCATCCAGTCCAACCGCCTGCCAAGAAGCAGGAAAATCGTATTCAAAGCACCCCTGACAGACGGCCATCCAGTGCATTGCTATAAATGTCATTCACCTTGAATATAAATCCAGGAACATTGTCCAAATAGAGATAAAAATATACACGTATAAAATGCTATTGAAGGCAAATGATGATGATGATGATATACTTGATTTATATTCCGCTCTATCTCCCTGAGGGGAATCAGGGTGGATTACAGATCACGTATACAGCTAATATTCAATGCCGTTATACAATTGACAAGGATAGACAATACATAAACAAGGGTATAGGTTTTCCCATCTTCGACATCTGGAGGTTGTGCTCGACTCTGCCCATGGGGAGGTGCTGTTGCTCTATCTTCCATGTTGAGGAGCTTTTTCTTGTTGGTAGACAACCTCCCGATCAAATTGTTGGCATGTTTTTACGGGTGCCCTTTATTATCTCTGCTTAAAGTAGTAAAGTTAAAGGTTTTGCCTGACCTTAGTTGTGTCTGGGGATGATGCTTATCTCCATTTCTAAGCCACCAAGGTCATGTAGCCAGTATGACTGCATGGAGTGTCATTACCTTCTCACAGAAGCCATACCTACTGATCTACTCATATTTGCATGTTTTCGAACTGCTAGGTTGGCAGAAGCTGGGGTCAACAGCGGGACCTCACCCTGTTCCCTAGATTCAAGCCGCCAACCTTTTGGCCAGCAAGTTCAGCAGCTCAGCAGTTTATCTATTTATCTACTGACACTGCTGTTTCTGACCTGCTAGGTGAGCAGAAGTTTGGCTAGGAGCTCATCCTGACCTGGGTTTGATCTGTCAACCTTCTGATTGGCAATTTTTTTTACATCTGGCAGTTAATTGCCGGCCTTGCCCATCATCTCGGCCAGTTGGTCGAGCGCCTGGCCTTCTGGCTGGGTGAGTTGGACAGGCTGGGACCAGCGCTGGCGTCCTTATGCGGCGCGGCCGCCCCCCGCTGCCCGGGCCCCTGCCCTGGGCCTGGAGAGGGCGCGGCCAGCGGAGCACAGGGCCCGCCTCGTTCGGCCTCCCGCACCGAGGCTGGAGGGAGAAGGCTGAGTGGAGTGACCAGCCCCGACCCCACAGATGGACCTTCGGAGGAGGGCCGGCGGGCTGCCGAGGGCCCCTCTCGGAGGGGCGACCCCGCCCGTGGTCGGGACCCCAGCGAGAGCGACGGCGGCCCAGTGGTGGAGCCCGTGGGCGGCCCTGGGCTGCTGCCCCCGGGCTCGACGGTGGAGGCATCAGCTGGCTGCCCCAACATGGCGCCGGCCCCATTCAGCCCGGGCGTCCCTGGCCCCGCCCCTCCACCTTCCCCAGTGGCTGGGTCCACACCCCGGCGGCCCCGGTCGTGGAGCTGCCGCCGCTGCCGGTCCCACCGCCCAAAGCCGCGAGCTCCCCTTTGCCGCTGCGCAGGCGGCCCGCGACGGATGCGGTGGACATCGAGGGAGTCCTGGCGAGGGTTCCGGGGGAGCGGCCCCGGCGACGTGCGGGGCGGCTGCCGGCGGTCCCCTGACTGTGGCCAGCCCGGGCCCCGGTGTGTCTCCCAAGCCCGATGGTCACCCGATGAGGCAGAGACGGGGTCGAGGACGGGGTAGGGGGCGGGGCCGGAGGACGTCCCTCCCCTGCTCTGTAATACCTCCCCCCCCACGGTGGCTGTCTTCCAGAAGGTGCCCCCGGAGGGCCCTCCGTCCCAGGACGTTCCGAACACTGCCCGCAGGCTCGGGCCCCCACCGGCGAACCCCCAACCTAGGAGGGTGGAGAAGCCACCGATGACGAGGCATGGTCTTCAGGCTGGCAACAACCGACACCACAGTGACTGTCACTGTTTAGACTTGGAGTCTCTGAGGATGTTCCTCGATTTGTGGGACCCCCCCCGGCTCCCCCCATTTGATGGTCGCCCTCGATAGCTCCACCGGGTGGCTATGCCCCCTGGCATGAGCCTGGTCTCCCCCCCCCCTATCTGCTGGTGTTCACCCTGTGATGTCTCTCCCTGTATGTTGTATGTCTACTTATGTATTTTCTGGTGTATTGTCTTGTCTGTCTTTTTATTCTGTATTGTATTTCTTGACTTTGTAAGCCGCTGCGAGCCGTATGGAGTTAGCGGCATATAAGTCCAAATAAATAAATAAATAAATAAATAAATAAATAAATAATTCTCTGTGCTAAAACCCGGCCCGGCTTATAAAGGCATATGACAAAATATCATGAAACAAAAACAGTAAAAGCATACAACGATAATTAAAAATTAACAGTTAAAAAAAGATACGCTCCAATTTATTTAGGCTAAATTAAAACTCATTATCATAGCTATGCTGAGTTACTAATGTTTAAATGGATACAACTTCAAATAATATAACACACTCTGTGGCCATTTGTGTTAAGGACAAAAAAATCACAGTTTAAAAAGTTGGCTCAAAAGATTTTGTTAGAACCACAGATTTGAAAATGTACTACACATGAATATTTTTCACAATCGTAAATATCTGAAAAGCTATCCTACCTATAAAAATAAATACAAGCCTTGTGTACTTATGGAAAAATTAAAAGGAGTAAAAGTACTTACAGCTTGCAAAAATCGAAAAGAGAGAAGGCTGTTATTCATCCCACCCCAGGACGGCCAGTTTTCATATTCTCCTTCCTCTAATAAGTATTGCTGGCCTTTATATCGTTCCTTTTCATAAGCAACCCATCTGTAGGTGTCACAACAAATGGGGAGAAATATGAACGTCATTAGCAATATTTACAAACACAAAACACAAATTGTCATTACGGACCTTATGTCTTAGCATACCATGTTCTAATATGTTTTCAAGTTCTGCTTTGACAAGATATGAAATAATCAATGACAAAGAAGACGTTTACTTACTAATATTAGCCAGTCTTTTATCAAAGTAGTTGATGGTGATATACTTTCACTGTGTTGCTGCTGGTTAACTTGGATCAGTAACATTCCAGAACATTCCCTGAGTTTTTCTAATGCGGGACAAATGTCTTGAGGATGCACAAGAGCAACTTCTGGCCACTTCTACAAATGGGTCCTAAGACTCTCTTCTGAAGGGCTCTTTATCTTACTGCACTTAGAGCTAAGAAGAATGATTAACTAGGAAAAGGTTTGGCCAGGAACACTATTCCCAGGGATGTCAACAGGAGATGCACAACAAATTGTACTTAAGGTGATTCTGCATTCAGGGAATCAACTAAGTAGAGTCCTTTTGTTTATTGAGGCACTATAATTTATACTCTGCTATCAACATTTTCCTTTCAATATGTTTTTTGCAATCTGTTGCTTTTAAATTTTCATCCTACGTACGTCACTTTGAAAGTTTAATAGTTAATATTGCTGAAGCAGACACTTTCATTTAAGAACATGTGCATGAAAATAAGTTTCAGTGGAAAATTCATTTTTGTTTACATAGTATAAGGTATTTCAGGGGATAGGACAGCCAAGTCTCTTGTGGCAGTTAAATGAGGGCTTCCCATGTTCTTCAATGGTTCCACAGTCGGTTCAGGAATACCTTTGGAAAAAAGTTGAAAATAGAAATAAAATTGTACTTACATTCCACCAATGACATGTATTGATCCAATTCCTTGGAAGTCATCCGCATTTTCAAAGAGTAGTGGAACACAATCAATATTTTCAGAAAGCTCTTTACACCATCCTCCAAAGTGTGGTCTCTCATACAGTATTATCTGCAGTGTGGAAAAATGTTCCTTTAAATATATTTCTATAATTGTTACCAATTGTGGTTTGGTTCCAAGACTTTCCCAAGATTCTAGAATCCGTGGATGCTCAAGTTCAATTATCTACTATAGAATAGTAAAATGGTGCCCCTTACATAAAATGGCAAAATCAAAGTTTGCTTTTTAAATTTTTTTTGAGTATTTGCAAGCTATGGACAGTTGAATATAGAACACGTGGAGATGAAGGCCAACTATATTTGTAAACACTATAAACTCTGATTTTTTTTTTAAAAAAGCAATTTAACTACAGCATATGTTTTGCTTCCTCTATTTTAATAATTTGTTGAAGCTTTGCTAGGGCTTGTTCTCTATTATTACTAAAACACAGTGGTTGTAATACATAAATTAATCCAAGCAAAGCATACAATGGTTAACCCATCTCTGGCCAAGGGAATCCAAAGGCATACTTAGTACTTTAGTCTATTTCTATAGTTTGGGAAACGATGCAAATAATTTCTTTATTGATAGCCTGTGCTAGATTGTGCAGCTTTTCTTTGTAGATAGACAATTCTGGATCAGGCATTATTAATTAATCTCATTTATTTATTTTTAATTTACACTCAACCTTTCTCCCAATAATGTGACTCAAGTACCATAGAATCATAGAAATAAAGCATTGGAAAACTCTGTGGGCCATCCAGTCCAACCACATGCCAAGAAGCAGGAAAATCACATTCAAAGCATCCTTGACAGATAGCCAACATATTAAAATTATACATATTTAAAATTATACAGAACCATTAAAAATACATAAATATCTGGTCGGGTTATATTATCCCAACAGACCCCTGTGAGTCCCTATCCACAAAGCCCAAATATTGCCTACCGCTACTCAGAGAATCCTGGTGTACAACATATACCAAGTTGGCATATTCATCCAGGATCAAGTCCTGAATCAGTGTTACCAATCAATGACATGGCATTAAGCAACACTATGGTTTTAAGAAAGGAACAACACAATAAAGATAAGAGGCAGTCTCTGTCCGTCCGCGCCCCCCCCCCTTTTTTTTCATTCTAGGGAATGCTTTCCTGGAGATCCAAGAAGAGTGTCTGAAAGGAAGAGATGAAGAAGGGAAAGTAACGCTGCTCTAGGCAGAAGATTCTCTACAATATGTTATCATGGTTCGCAATTTCTAAAATAAATACAAGGAGTGAAGAACAGAGAAATATGCATCTCACTAGCATATTAATGTACTATTAACGTGTCCACACTTGCCTGAACATTCAGAGGCATCTGCACCTTTAGGCTACCCTGAAATGCAAAACAAAGCATCAAGTTTTTATAGAGTATGTGATGCCTGAATGAGTTCTTGCTCTCTCATTCTATGTATACAGATCCAAACCAACCTGGAAGATTTGCAAAAGCAGTTCTGCCATGTGTGTGTGTGTGTAGAGATACACACACACGTTTAGTCCTGATCTATGATTATGAATCACTAAATAATATTAATAAACTTCATTACTAAAGAAGCCAGTTTATTCTCTAATAGAAAACATTATTTGTTCAACAATCAAGAGGATGAAAGAACCTTTCTTCAGTTGTCATACTATTAACAGATTACTTATAAAATTAGATTAAATATTGATTTCAATGTAGGTAAAACATTTATGGTTGCTTTACTACTCTAGAGTAATTCTTCAACTGATTTGAGTGGTGGAGACATTACTTACATTTTTAATTAGTGAAATTTAGGAAACAATTGACAAAATGTTCATAGGACACATCAGGCACTAGAATCTGAATGAAACAGGTACAAACTCAACTCAGTGTTTACCTAACAAAACTCTTTTCCTGAAAACTATGCAATAATGTTTAAAGCAGCTGGTATCCAATTCCTTTAATCTGTATTCTACGTTGAGCAGAGTATTATATTTGTGTTGGTTATTGTTAATGCTTTTTGTTGGAGCGGAGATGGGTGAAGGAGATTCTCCTTGCCCTCTCAATAGCTCTGCATACTGTTGGCAATGGCACCACTTGGAGTGGGTCCATAAGTCCCGAGTATGGTACAATGGTCTACACTGATATCACTTGGGAGTGGATCCATAGGTCCCGAGTATAGTACAATGGTCTATACTGGCTTCATTCTAAATCTGGGGCTGTCTCCAGATGGTGACCACAGGAGATTGATGCTTGAAACCTTGGGAAGTAATCTAGTCTGTGGGATCCTGTCATTTATTCACCATGTTATTTAATATGCAGTTGTCATCAGTGTTCCAAAGTGAATTGTCATCCATATCTAGATAACACTCAGCTCTACCTACTCAATCAATCTGAATCAGATATAATTCAGGCACTGGGTTGTTGCCTAGAGCAGGGCTTCCTAAACTTTTCCTACTCACAACCTCTTTCTGACCATTTTTAATGTGACCCTGGGTATATAAAACTGATAACGAATAATCATTTGTGAGGTTTTCTAACACACCAACTTTCCTTTTTATGGAGTACAGCAGAATCATCTTTTGCAGAGTTCAATGTAAACACTGCACAACAGATCTGTGTACATGTCTAAAAAAAGCATCCAGAAAACCTTTACTGTTGCCAATTTTTTCTGAACACCATCATTGACCCCATTTGGGGTCAGGACCTACAATTTAAGAAGCAGTAGTTTAGAGGAGGGTGGATATGGATGAATAAACTGAGGCAGACTTAAGAGATGGAAACACCATGAGTTTTGAATTCTGGCTATCCAGATGTTCGTATTAGATGGGACTACATTAACTTGAATGGAATAAGTGAGTGAGTCCTACAGTAAGAGGTGACAATGACAGTATGATTGGGAATTTATCTCTCAACCAAGCATTTTTGAGAAGCTGTCCCGTACTCAAATTATTCACATTTTCCTCTTTTAGCTGTGCATCTGAATTGACATTTTGTAAACATCTTCAAGCAGTTCTTTTTTTTTTAGTTGACCAGGAAACATTAACTCCATTTTCCATTAATTCAAGTCACTGAATGTTTGCTCTAAAAGAAATGGTTTCTCAACCAAACTGTTAGTCCATTATTATGTCAGGAGTCAAACAATGGTAAAATGAGGCAGACGGTTGCTCTGAATAAACTCATATTTGTTAAGGCATTGAACAGGTTCAGTTCTAGATGCAAAATGCCAGAAGAAGAAATGGTCTGGTGTACAAGCGATTGGAAACCCATTACTTCCTTACCATTTTCAAAGGATAAAGAGATTTTACGTCAGCTGTTGCAATTTCACACGGACAGTTATTTTCTTCCAAAACCATCACTTCTCCTTTGTAATTAACATCTGAATAGGCAAACCATCTATTAGAGAGGGGAAAATAGCTAATTAATAGAGCTAATGCATAAGCAGTCTCATTCATAAAAAATGTTGTTGGACCTAATCCCGCAAGGCTATCTATATTAGCATTCTCACTGCAGAAGTGGCTAGCCAGGTGGAGCAGGGGGTTCATTTCAGTGTCTTCTCTCACATAAATTGCTATGAAAACATTTAAGGGATCCATAGTGAATACTGATACTTTTAGCTTCATAAACAGGCAGAAGACATGGGCTTTACTTGCTACATCACTCAAGAGCTCACAAACCGAGAGCCATAAAATAAACCATGTACTCACACTCCTGCTTTTACAGAAAGAGTAGGATTTTTGACTTCCAGTTCTTCTACATCAGCTATTGCACTCTGAATAGAGATAGGAAAATACTCTGTGTGGCCTTCTGGGTAAAGCTGAATCTCAGGCACGCTGCAATTCTACAAGGTAGAAAGACAGTTAAACGCAATCCAAATTGCTAGAGCTCTTCAATTTTACACATTTATTTGCTCGCAACCAAATATGCTCTGTTGATGGTTCTAGATGACTAACGACATCATATAAAACACTAAAACAGTTGTTAAAACTAAGACAAAGTACTATCAATATCAATTGAAAATTATAAATTTTGACAAGAAAACTACATACAGTATAGTCTCACTTATTCAGCATAAATGGGCCGGCAGAACGCTGGATAAGCGAAAATGTTATTTAATAAGGAGGGATTAAGGAAAAGCCTATTAAACGTCAAATTACGTTATGATTTTACAAATTAAGCACCAAAATATCATGTTTTACAACAAATCAACAGAAAAAGTAGTTAAAAACATGGTAACATTATGTAGTAATGATTGTATTTACGAATTTTGCACCAAAACATCACAATGTGTTTGAAACAGCTGTGGATCTGGGTGGGAGGCAGACTACGTTGGATAATACAGAACGTTGGATGAGCGAAGGTTGGATAAGTGAGACTCTACTGTAGAAGCAGGACAGCATGAAAAGGTATTACAATACATATACTTCACAAACTAGACAGAAAATACATAAGAAATATAGGTTGGCTTTCTTTTTTTCAACATCTATATTCACAGAAACAAATATAGAAGGTTAGAATGTGAGGTTAGAATGTGAGGTTAGAATGTGAGGTTAAGACTGAGTGAAATATGCCTCAAAATCTCATTTTGCATTGGTTTCCTTAAAAAATATGACGAACTGATTGAAGCACTAAAAATCCTAACAAAGTCCTTACTGCATAAGTTTCCAAAAAGAATGTTGTTTTGCTCAAGATTAACACAACTAGCTCACCAAAAGGTAAACAAAGACTTCTTTGCATCTGTAATAGTTTTTAATTGTTAATTTTATATGTTTTTATATGACAGTTTTTATCTTGTGATGTATTGTATATGGGCACTTGTTGCCGCTTGTTCACCGCCTCGAGTCACCTTCGGGCTGAGAGAGGTGGTATAGAAGCATGGCAAATAAATAAATAATTAAAAAGTCATTATTTATACAGTTTTACAAATTCAGTTTCTGTGATTATCCTTTGATTTGCAATGAACATGCTAGCATAAAGAAAAGTTTCATATAAGTTTGCTTGATGGTTGAACCTCCCTCTCCAAGCAGTTTGATCCAAGCTAACATTGTCAGATGAGAACATCTAGAAAACCTCAATCTATTACAAAAGTGCCCGAAAACTAAAAGAAACGGTTAGATAAATAGATTGCCAAATCCTTTAAATTGCTTTTAGACAACACTGCCTGAAGTACTGACTACTGGATATTACTGTCAATTCACTCTAATACATTACAATTCATAAAACAGCATCATAAAACAATACAAAACAACCACACAATGATATAAAAACAAACACAGAACAACAACCAGTGGCTTGAAATAGTAACAGTTTCTGGGATTGCTAAATTTTAAAATGTATTATCATGACAGAGCTCAGAAATATTGGATTCAAATAATAAGATGTCAGAAGACATACCAATTCAAAAGAGTTTGCAATTGCATCTTCTGGGAATGATGGAGAATCAATTGGAGAGGCAACATATCACTAATTAAAAGTTTTCTAGAAGAACCACTCTTCTTTGGGATCCAACGTTTAAGTTATAATTTAAATTAAGTTCATATGCTACAGAGAACAAGTCATTGTAAGAAAAGCTCATTAATTCTCATTAAGGATGTCTTCAGTACACACTAGCCTTTGTTGTTTTCAATTATGAAATGGGGCATTCAAATTGTGATAAAATATTAGATTCACTCTAAAATCAAGAACTCTATGTCACTGCGTATATGTTACTGCTATGCCACTAGTTTACAAATCTGACGATTTGAAGGATAAGCACAACAAAATATCTCTTTTAAAGAAAACCTGTTGCAGCTAATAATGAAATATCTGAAGTACAGAAATAAGAACACATAGTATCAAAAAAGTGAGAGATACACCTGAAGGTCAGAGATTTGCACAAGATGTCAGTGGTAGCAAAGGGATAGCAGAAGCATTATATAAGCATTGAAAGCGGGGAGGGAGAGATAGAACAAGGCAAGAGGCACTAGGGGTTCTCACAATTTAGCCAAACTCTCACCTTCATGATTTGTCTGATGGAGCCAATTGTAAAGTTTCCTTTATGCTTCTCAGTTTGCTGATTCAAGACATCATTCAAAGTCTTTTCTCCTTCTTCCAGGAAATATTTCTGACCTTGGAATCCTGGTTTTTCATACAAGACCCAGCTGTATCAATAAAAGAAAAACATTTATGCTATTAAAAAGTAGCTTGATATAGAACCAGAATTAGAGAGGTTACCGATAAAGAGGTGTTTCACATATCAGGTCCTACACCTTCAAGAAACCTTCCTTCTTCTATAAGGATGGCAATATTAATTAGAACAACTTTTTTTCTATTTTTTGCCTCGTATACAATTTTTTAAATTCTTCTAGTCAGTGACATTGTGTTATGTAAACATCAACAGGTTGATGACCTTAAATTTAATTTCCATTTTAGTCCAGAAGTAACTTATATTAGGATTCAGTCACTAGACTATAAGACAGAGCTTTCCAAACATTTTAGGGTTAGTGACAACCTTTTAGACATGCGTCATTTCATGACACAGTCATTCAGTTTTACTAGCAAACCAGAGGTTAAACCAACCCCTTATAGGAGATATGGACACATACATAAATTGTAATACCAAAATATATGGGAGAGATAACTTATAGAATTTGTAAGACAATAACATACGTTTCAAAGATTTTAGGAAGCGGAATATACTAATGCAGGGCTGCCCAACTGGCGGCCCGGGGGCCGTACACGGCCCCCAGCCTGTTGGACACGGCCCCCGCTATGCCCCGCCGCCATTTAAAAAAATTCTAATTTTTTAAAAAAATGGCGGGGGGGGAGGCGGCGCAGGGAGGAGGAAGTGAGCTGGCTCCTCCACCTTCGCCCTTCCTCCTTCCCCACCCTGCACCGCGGCTCGCGATTGGAGCCGCGGGTGTCCGCGGGGAGGAGGAGGGGCGAAGGAGGAGGAAGGCATTTGGCTGCCTTCTTCCTCCTTCGCCCCTCCTCCTTCCCCTCCCCGCGCCGGCGCTCGGGATCGGGGCAAGGGCGCGGGCGGGGGGAAAGATGAGGGATGAAGGAGAAGGCCATCAGCTGACTGCCTTCTCCCTCGTCCCTCTTTCCCCTCGCGCGCGCCGGCGCCCGGGATCGGGGCAAGGGCGCAGGCGGGGGAAAGATGAGGGAAGAAGGAGAAGGCCATCAGCCAGCCTCCTCCCTTGTCCCTCTTTCCGCCGCTGCCCGGGATCCGGCAAAGGCGTGGGCGGGGGGGAAAGGAGGAGGAGGAGGGGAGAGTTCTCCCACCTCCTCCTCTTCCACCGGCGCTGCGGCGCAGGGGAAGGCAGCGACGCCCGGGAAAGAGGAGGAGGAGGAGGGAGAACTCTCCCTCCTCCTCCCTCCTCCGGTGGCGGCGCTTTTGGGATCCCGGGTGCCGGCGCGGGGGGGAAAGAGGGACAAGGAGAAGGCAGTCAGCTGATTGCCTTCCCCTTGTCCCTCTTTCCCCGCAGCGCCATGCCCGGGATCCGGGCAAGGGCGCGGGGCGGGGAAAAAGAGGGAGGAGGAGGAGAGTTCTCCCTCCTCATCCTCCTCCTCCTCTTTCCCGGGCGTCGCTGCTTTCCCCTGCGCCACAGCGCCGGTGGAGGAGGAGGAGGAGGAGGAGGGAGAACCTCCTCCTCCTCCTTTTTCCCCGGCGCCGCAGCGCACGGGACACCGGCTGCGCCGGGAAGGGTGGGAGGGTGCGAGGAGGTGGGCCTCCTCCTCCTTCCCGGCGCCGCTGGTGTCCCATGCGCCGCGGCGCCGGAGAAAGAGGAGGAGGAGGGAGAATGACAGTTTAGGAGGGGGCTGGGGGCAAGGGCGGGGCTGGGGGTGGGGCCTGGGGGTGGGGCCGAACGGCCCCCCAGGTCATCAGTGACCTCAAGTCTGGCCCTTGGCCGGTTAGAAGTTTGACAGCACTGTACTAATGCAATAAGGTATATAATCTGCAATAAGGTATAATTGGTAACTTTGCTGCATAAAAATGTATGCAAGTCAGTATTGCTTATCTCACATAGACTCGGAGATTTCTCGCTATGTTTACACGGCACACCTACGTACTACTGTAGACACACTAACGTGTCGCGACACAGAGTTTGGAAAGCTCTGCAATAAAGTGTCCCATAAAATGTTTACTAACATAGCAAGCTCCTTACAATGAGTCAGACCACTGATTCATTTAGATCAGACATGGGCAAACTTTGGCCCTCCAGGTGTTTTGGAATTGAAGTCCAAAACACCTGGAGGGCCAAAGTTTGCCCATGCCTGATATAAGGAAATCATTCCTGCTAATATAGTTTTTCCTCTCATTTGCAGAAGTACTAGTTTGTTTGTTTTCTAAAAAATAGAGGGTCTCTTAGAGGTAATCTTTTTCACTGTAGTTTTTACTGGTCTATTATTAATTTAGCATACATAATACAATTAGCCAAAATTGGCATCTAATATTGACAGAATTTGTTATTCAATGTATTATTTGGTTTGAATCATAAGCTATCTGGTTATACACCTTTTCCTAAACGTTAACTCTATAAACAACTTACTCCCAAATACGTTCAGATATTTAACATGATGGATTTCTCAAAGTCCTTTGCCTAATTGAACATTTGAAATGTAAAACAATATCAAATACTCCAAATAACAAAATGTAAATATTGATTAATAAAAATAATATGGAAATATTCACTTTTATGTATGTCTTACCATCCTCGTATGACTCTGATCAGTACTTCTTTTGAGAACACCCAGGCTGTAACATCTATCACATCATGATAAATCTCATATTTATTTGTCTTCCCATGAACATCACAAATAATCATCTGGAGGGAAAAACATGTAGTGCTGTTATGCAAAGATTCGTATATTCTGTGCCTACACCATATTTTAAATCAGAATTGTGTTTTTATATATGTCTTCAGTTTAATAAAAGATTTACAATTCTTCGAGCATTTATATATATTTACTTTATGGGGGTTAATCCTAATTGATCAGGGCCAGCTCTAGTTAGTGCTTGATGAGAGATAAGACATGAATTCCTGGTGTTGTAGGCTATGGGCCCTCCCACCCAGCCATATAACCCAGAATATCAAGGCAGAAAATCCCACAATATCTGCTTTGAACTGGGTTATCTGAGTCCATACTGCCATATATTCCAGTTCAAAGCAGACAATATGAGATTCTATTCAACTATGTTTCAGCGGAAGGAACTAGAGTATTCCTTGTTTAAGAAAATCTTCTGAAATTCATGGGGTCACCATAGGTCAACAGGCAACTTGAAGGCACATATACACATGCTTTTGGCCCCAAAACAAAAGGATCATATCATTTATGCAATGTATCATCACTGGTTTGAACAGAAAAAAGCAATGTGCATTGGCATTAATTTACCCCTTAAACACAGAAGCATCACTATTAGTTTCTTCTTCTGGCTGATTATATCCCAGGGCAAGTCTACGTGAACAAGAAAAGTGGTTGTCTCTACAGTGTATAGTGATTTCTGGTGACTATCCCAGGTTTTATTGCCTTAATCTGTCTTTGACCTGCTTTAGCAAAGCTGGGAGATACCCCAGAATGTATTGGAACACCACAGTATCCTGGAACAATGCAGCAGTCTGAACAGCTGGATCAGGTCCAATTTGGTCCTCTCCAGTGGTTCCCAACCTTTGGTCCTCAAGGTGTTTTTGACTTTAGCTCTCACAATTCCTAACAGCTGGTAAGTTGGCTGGGATGTCTGGGAGTTGAAGTCCAAAACACCTGGAAGACCAAAGGTTGGAAACCACTGCACATAGACATCACACAACTATCATTTTCCTGCTTTGAATGGTATAGGGGTAGAAGATGGGTCATCCATGTCGCCACTGCTGCTTCCTGCCAGCCACAAAGCTCTGTGCAAGCCACTGGGGTTGTTTCTCTGATGTTGGAATGGGGTAGCCATATAACCAGTGAGAAGAAGCTGGTCGATCTAACCCCCCCCCCCCAATTGTTGTGTAGGTACCCATTTATGCCACCACATATTCAAAAAGGGCCAGGCACTAGCAGTGGGTTCAGCTGCAAGTGTACCACTGTTCAATCCAGAACATAATACTCTAGATTGGTCCCAATTTGCAGACGAGAATATAGACTCAACTTCACATTAGCTTCATTGAGACATTTTTTACTTTATGCCAATGTTTATGGAAAAGGAATGGCGATTTCATATTCACTTATACACTCACTCACTTTTCCTGGTCTTGGGTTGCATTTGAGTCTTTCTCGGTCAACAGGACACTGAAATTATAATTAAGAAGAAATAGTTATTTCAATATTGTCATAAACTACAGAGATACTTTATAATAGAACTTCCCCCAAACCCAATAGAGCATCAATTTGGTTGGGGGAAAAATAGGCAAATAGGTATTTTTATATTTCTCTTGTCATGTATGCAATGGGAGGGATGTTCTGCAAGTTGAATTCTGAAAACACTTTGGTTCTAGTTTCCTTCGACTGGTAATAAATTCACAGCAAGGATGTAGATGAACTTGGAACAAGACGTTAAATATTTATAATCTTTTTACACTTTAACCTTCATTGTCATTTTGAACATTCAGAAAGTATTTTGTTTTCCCTTTTAAAATTTATAATTAAATACTAATGGAGAAGAATAGTACTGAATAATAAAATTGGCAAGGATTGGTATATTCATTTGGTAAAAAAACTGAACTGGAAGTTTTATTCAAAGACAAAAGTTGCACCATTTGAAAGAATGAACTCAAGAGACCTGATTAATATTGGCCACAAAGGTATTTTAAGCCAACAGCAATAAAACATCAACTTTATGATTCCTTTCAATAGGATCTATGTGGCTATTCATGGAAATAGAAAACAGTCATACCAGTCAACACAAAATACAAGGTACCTCATTGTTAAAGGAAAACAATAAGTGGAAATGTGGACAAAGGTCCAAATGCAAAAACAGGATTGTAAGAAACACCTGGCAGTATTGAACCTGCCAGGTATAGAAGCCCTTTCCTCTTTTTAGCAAGGAGACTGTGATGCATTATGGCAGGCATGTCCAAAGTCCAGCCCAGGGACCAAATGTGGCCCTTGTTCAAATTTCCACCAGCTCTCTCTCTCTCTTCAGATCTCCCTCACTTGCTTCTTCCATCCCTCTCTCCATTTTTTGACTTCCTTCCTCTCTTTGTTCATTGGTTCCAATCTTCTGGGATTAGGGCCCCAGAAAAGGAGCGCTCATTGGAGAAGAGATAGACAGATGGGAGCCTTTTGCATCCCTTCTTCCTGATTGTCGCCTTCTCCTCAGGTGGCTCTGATCTTGGCCGTCCTGTCCCAGCGACACCTTGTATCTCCCTCTCTCTTCCCCTGCAACTTTTTCAATGTGGCTCCTCCCTTGGGAAGAAAAGGGAGAGCCAGGTGACAACTACAACCCCCCCCCCCACTACAATCAAAGCCCTCTTGACAGATGGCCATGCCACCTCTGCTGAAAAACCTCCAGAGAAGGAGACTCCACCAGACTCTGAGGCAGCATATGCCACTGTGTGAAATTACTTGAAGGCACACAACAACAATCCTAATTAACTTGACTCCCTCATCAGCCTAAAGCAGGCCCACACTTCCAATTGAAAGACTGGTACGTTTATGTTGGTTAAAATTATTCTTCATTTTATATATTGTATTGTTCTTTCATGTTTGGGGTGCTTTTTTGCATTGCAAATAAGGCACATGCAGCATGCATAGGAATACGATCATGTGTATGGCACCCCAAGAGGCTGAGGGACTGTGAACTGGCCTTCAGCTTAAAAAGTTTGGACATCCTTGCATTAGGGTTATTTACACCCTTCTCAGACTAATATATGAAATTTTCTCCCAAATACCCCTCTCTACTGGGATAAAAAAGAAGTAGGAAAGCAAATCTTCCTGTTGCATTTCTACTAAGTGAAATACATCTCCCTTCATTTCATTATAGTTGCTTGAACACTGTTTATACTGGAAAAACATAAGAAGTGCCATAGCTTAATCACATTTTTCTTATAACTCAGACAATATTATTTTGATACAGGCAATCTACTATCCTAAGGTGTTCAGGCCAAAATTTTCCCTACATCCTTAATACATCAGATCGGTTATAGAGGTAATATATCCTTAATGCTACAGCTGGCTAAAAAAGCCAAATATCTTAAATAAGTCTCAATATAATACATATTAATTGCATAAATATAAATGAAATTAAAGACATACAAAAGGTTCATTTAAGCTTATAAGGTTAATGAAAATCACCTTACCGCTTGAAAACATGCCAGTTTTGGTAAGTCACTGTTTCCAGGGTGCTGATCCCTAGACAGTAAAATGCTTCCCAATTGGGTTCCTTTCTCCCCTTCGTAACTGCTTTTACTGTGCAAGGCTTCATAGTATATACTCTTAGAAGAAGACTTCACACCATGATCAAAGTCTTGTAAAAGCTGAGTTGAACAAGATGGACTGCAAGATAAGGCTTCTTTCGTGCTAAATGTTTCCTTAGAAAGAAAACATGAGTGCTTAGAAAGCAAACCCTTCTCATAAATGTCCTCAGGGGCTATACTGCTTGAATCATCTGTCCAGTGACTGGAAATACAGGCTTCTTCATCCTCTTCCTGACATTGGTCACTAGATTTTAGCCGTTCAGACACTGACTGCAGAAGTGACAAGACAGATAAGGATTGGTTGTCTCTTGATTTCTCATTCAGATGATCTCCTGGTGAGATGTCAGTGGAGAGCAAATCCTCTTGGGAACTGTCATCTTCATATATCGGAGACAAAGAGAAAGGGTACACCCTGAATCGCTTTGCTTCAACTGTCAGGAATGATTCTGAACTGGTGCTCTCCAGCATTTTATTTGACTGGTCATTTTCCTCAAAAGGGAAAATACTCTTTTCTGTTCTACACATCATAAAATGCTGACTATTGTCCAAGGGGAGGTTAGGAACATAGAAGTGCTTCTCTGGTTGTTCTACAGAAAAGGAACGGCTTTCATCTCCATCTGTGTGAAGAGCATCTTCATACAGTATCGTGAAGGAAGAATTGCCTTCCCACTCTTCCGGGGCAGAAAAAGAGAACAACTTTGGGGATATCTCTCCATCTCTGTCATCATTAATATCTACATAATATTCTTTGAGCACATTACTCATACTCAGATCGGGCCCAACTATTGCTCCGTCTTTGTGGAGAAAATCTGGATTCTGGTCAAACTTTGCAGAGTTGTTTATTACCGACAACTCAGTCATACTGGACTCGACAGTTTTATCCTGTAGCATTGTGCAAGATTTGCTTATCTCTCCTAGGTCCCTTTCATTGTTTATCTCACAGTGATTTTGATTTGGTTCTCTCACAAACATGGCACTTTCAGCTTGACAAATATATCGAGGCAGCTCTTTTTCAACATTACTTTCAAGTGAAGGTTCACATTCATCTTTGGATTTGCTAAACATGCAAGTATATGTATCAACATTCGGATTAAAGGGTGTCACATTCACTGGCTCAAATGGACATAATGTCATTTGCACTTCAGTCATAACAGTCTCTCCATTTGCTACATGTGAAGACTTCTCCGATTTACTGTTAGCTGTTGAGTTATTGGTATTGTCATCAGCATTTATCATTTGTGGAGTGCAAGAGGTGCCTTTATGATTATTGCTCTGGCCTGTTTCCGCATCACTAAACTCTCCTGCAGCAGCAGAGTCAGACCATTCATCACCAATTTTTTGACAGGGAAGCATATTTTTTGTTACAGTTTTTCCTGCTATCACCTCTTTGTTGTCTTTTTTCATATTAACATACAAAGGTGCGGAGGATTTTTCTACTTCAGCCTCAATGATTATCTTGTGTATTTCACAGGGGCATGCTGGGGTTAAATTCAAGGATTCTCCTATTATTTCAAGAGGTTCAACTGTTAATTCAGTGCTAAGTCTTTCTGAAACTTCAGTCTGAAGGTCAAGATTTGCATTTTGAGAAACAGCCTTTCTCATATGGTCCTCGCCCAGATCATACATTAGTTTTTGTTTGGCTACATTAATAACATCATCAATTATTTCTTTTGCTATTAGTGCTATTGAACTATGTAGGTCAGGATTATCAGTAGGATCCAATGCTATCGTTTTATCTTGAATATTTATGCTCAGCATGCCTTCCTCTTTAACCCCAGAAAGCTTGTTGATACAACTCTCATTAAAAGACTTTAATGATGAATTCTTTGACTGAATTCCTTTTGATTCTGACAGCTTTTTTATGATGCTCTGATCTTTCTGAAGGCTGGTCTCTAATAAATTGTCCTTAATGTCATGAGTCTGGCAGACACCAGCTGTTTGCTTTGATCTTATTTCTTCTATGGCTAAATGCAAAACTGCATCAACTATTTCATCAGCCTTTTTAAGCAAAACCGTTAAGTTGTGGGATTTAATTTGTACTTGCTTTCCTGTTTCAACATATTTCGGTGGTTCCTCAAAATCCAGGCTGCTCAATTTTGTAATTGCTTGATCATCCCTTTCAGTAGGGTGCTCTGAAACATCAGCAAGACAATGAAGGTTTAGTTGTCCTGAAGGTGTTTTTTCAACCTCTTTGCTCTGCTGTGCAGCAAAAGACAATCCTAATATCATGTTCAGAGGTTCTATGGCTTCCATATCAAAGGAAACAGGTTCTAATAATGGGGGTGGGCAGACTGCTTTAGATATGGATCCAGAGGTTAGAGTCTCTGATTCATGCTCAGGTGAAATCTTGCCCAGAGCATCTTCAGAATTCCTAGGCAGAGAATCAATGCCATCCAAGGAAGCAGCATCTATTGTTTCACAGGTCGGAGAATCAAGTTTTGAAGTGATTTTAGGGCATGTAGAAGATGCACCAGATGCACAGTTACACATATTTTCAAAGGTAGTAAGGAAAGGATCCTCTTTTGCCAGAATGAAGTCTACTGAACCAGTATCTGTCACAACCATCCTTTCTTCAAGACATGAGCTAATCTTATTCTTAGTATCTACGATAGCTGGAGCTCTCGTACACTCACCAATACCTTCTTTTTCATGACACAAAGAATATGAAGTCTTCAACAAACTTTTATCTTCAAAATTAGGCACAGGTTTAGACGCAGTGTCTAAACTGGTATTATCCGCTTCACAAATGAAAGGCTTGACTAAAACAGGTAATGAATGAGAAGGAAAAACAGATGAAGAACAATTATTTTCTGGTTTGACGACACTAAAGTCTTTAGAAAGGCACATTTCTTTAGAAGGAGACATTGAGATGATCTCTTTAGTTTCAAGAACAACAGGATTCATTTGAGATTCAGTTTGATTCCTCATTTCATTCACTAATGGAATATTGCTTTCTGCAGCCATGACTAGGCTCTTAATTTCAATATCATCTGTGTTTATCAGAGGTGAAGAAATGTGGTTAACTATGACACCAGATTCTGTGTTATTTATAAATCCTGCCTTTTCTAATTCAAGGGTAGGAGAGGAAACATCTACATTAATTGGTGTGTTAGTCAGAGTTTTGTCCTCATCTTTCTTGACAAGATGATGGGAGCTGCCTTTTTGATCCTCAAGCCTCTGGAGATAAGCATTTGCCATCATCCCAGCTTCGTCAATACTGGTATCTTTTACTTCTAATACAATAGCTTTCACTTCAGACGTCACATTTACATATCCAATAGCTAACATAGAAGTATTGGTATTGTCTATTGTTGTATCATTAGGCAACAACGTTGTTATTCCAACATGCTCAGACTCCACAACAGGCACACATAAATTCCCTCTGGGAAGGCCATCAATTCCAATCTCAGAAATTACAGAGCGGCTAGGAGTATTTTGTATGTCTCTAGATACTGCTGACATAGCCTCTTCTTCATTCTCTGAACTTTTCCTGAGAACATCAATATCTTGAATTGTGTCTGAGGGTTGGACCAGAGTAGATACATCAGCTCTAATTGAGACTGTATTGGCTTTGTTACTGTTGATTTTGCAGGATGCAGAATCTAAATTATTTGGTAAAATGATTGGAAGGCTTTGTTCATTCTGTTCAGTCACGGCATTCTTGTATAAATCTTCATTTTTAATTACCGCCTGGCTAATTGCCTCACCGCTGGTCATTGTTCTATTCAGATACCATTCCTGGTTAGTTGATTTTAATGTGAATGGGTCTTCAGTCCAATTATTACAGAAGTATTTGTCTACTACCAATTGTTGTTCATTATTAGATGGGTCTACTTTGGGACGAGATGGAAACTCGAGTTGCGTTGTTTCTTTTGTTTCTGTGTTAGAAGAAGTACAAAAATGCATTTCTTTTTGAAAGTCAACAATAGTAGCATTGTTTGACAGGTGCTGCATTTGTATTTCCCTGAACACCTCCTCTCTCTTTTCAGCCAATCTGTTATTTTCTAGACTCATTCTAATAGGATCTGTATTCTGGCAGCTATGACTGCCTTCCATTGGCAACAATGCTGGCTCCAACAAAAGGTTCCCATTAACTTCTGATGTGTTTGAAAAAGATACAGTTTTCATAGAAAATAAATCTTCAGTCTGATTGTTGATGGTTTCCATTTCAGTTGGCAACACACTGTTCTTTAGTTTGCTACTATCGAAGATGTCCTGAGAAAATTTTTGTGGGTCCATTTCCACCTTATATGTGCTTGAGTGCGAATCTTTTTCGCCAACTTCAGTCCCAGCTTTTGAATTCTTCTTCAATAAAGATTCTGTTTTTCTTATGGTCATATCTGAGTCTGGATTATTTGCTATCTCTTTTTCTTTGTTTTCAAGACTAGAAATATTGCTTGTGGCTTCATTTTCTTCCTCTAATTCTGCTTGCTTTTTAAGCAATTGTTTAATTCTTGTAGAGCCTCGGTAAGTTGCATAAGTAATTGAAGCTGCACCCAACTCGTGTGCTGTTTTTCTGGAACAACAGAAATATAATTATTGGCATATTAAGAAATATTCCTAGGGCATTAAATATTACTACAACTATTTTACAGAGAAATGTATGAGGAGGAAAAATATCTGTGTATATGTGTAAAATGCAATCTGGCTATTAAAGCTATTACTTGAACTGAGTTGAAAGTAATAGTGGACCATTAACCAAAATTATTTATATCTAGAACACAAGGACCTAGTCAAATGGGGAAAATAGAATATGTTGTTCACAAATATATTTATGAGTTACTGAATTTTAAATTAGGATTTATTTAGTTACTATATATATAGCCCACCTTTCTCACCCCGGAGGGGACTCAAAGCAGCCTTACAACAGGCAACAATTTGAGGCCATACATACAAGTATCAAATAAACAATTACAATTAGGATCAATGTTCTATCTGCAAATAGGGCTCTTTACCCTTACTTTTTATTTATTTATTTATAACATTTATATTCTGCCCTTCTCACCCTAAATATATGCGGAGCATGGCATATATACAGCAAGCTTTCCATGCCTGACCATAAAGTAACTATAAATGTACACAAACACTAAAAACAGTTACAGCTACTGGTCGCAACAGCTACTTTACTTTAAATCAGTTGTTTAAAACCATCTCAAAACACCATGCTGGTGGAGTAGGTTCACTATTATTGCCTCATTGCATTGCCTCGAAGGCTTGGTCCCACAGCCAAGTTTTTACCATCTTTCTGAAGGACAGGAGGGAGGGGGCTGAGCTAATCTTGCCAAGGAGGGTGTTCCATAGCCAGGGAGCAATCACTGAGAAGGCCCTCTCTCTCGTTCCAGCCAATCGCGTCTGTGCTAATAGCGGGACCGAGAGCAGGGCCTCCCCAGAAGATCTTAGTCTTCACGGTGGTTCGTAAAGGGAGATGCATTCAGACAGATAAACTGGGCTGGGACCGAGACAACCCCCCCCCCTTAATATTTGTCTATTTTGAAGAGCACTGATTGACATAGGCATGCATGCAACTCAGCATCTCATCATTCTGACATATTATTCTATATGAGAACTTGTACCTGGATGCAAAACTGCAAAAAGTACTAAGTGAAGTGATTATGAAAACTGGTTTAGAGCATTGCATTTGATGCAAAGTTCATACCTGTAAGTTGTCAGTTACTGGGAATGAAAGACATAATCAAACTGAGCTATGTGATTACGGCAACATAATTTCAACATTTTGCAAAACGTTTTAAAATGTTAGAGGCAAAGTTATTGTAATTGTGGTGGCTATTCATAGCTTCAAAAATTGAGTCATTCAAGGGCTTTATTGTGTACTTAGGTGGCTCACCATGTCATACAATGCAATTCATGTGCAGAAGCTTTATGGCTTAAGCTACAATTTACTTGCGCTTGCCGTGAGCCCAGTAACAAAGGAAGGTGGACTAAGAATCAATTCTCTAAAGCCTATGGTGAACCTAGTCCTTTTCAGGCACACTTTATCTGTAGGGTTGAAATGTTGTTGCATACATGTCCTCAAAGTTAATTCCCAAAGATTAAAATATATTTTATGAAACAAAACATAAAGTCAACAAATAAAATATGATACATTTGCTTTGCACACCCAGTTTAAAACCCTATAAAATGTTAATGGGTTTTTGATAAATGCAGCTGGGACAGATTATATTACTCAGGAGCCACCCACAGTCTCTAGAGAAAAAGAAAATAGATGATATATTCTAACATCTCCATCTGTCCAGTCTTTTGAGTTGCGTGGATATGAAACATTCTGTGGTCAGTGTTGTTCCATTCCCGTGAAGCTCATTACACACATATCCAAGCTATAAGATATGAGAATAATTGATGTCCATTAAATGAAGCAACATAAAAATGAGATATCGAACTCAAACATAATAATTATGTAATTTGCAACTGTTAATTTATTCTTATTTAAAGGCGCATAAAGCATACACAAAGCACTGGGAACAGAGAGTCGGGATGTTTTCTTTCAAGTTAATTTAGTTGTGACCTGACCAATGCAATAAAACCGAAATTGGTGAAAGTCCTGGGAACCAGCTGCCTAATGCAAGTGCAAACCTACATCAAGTCAAGCCTCTCTGTCCTGATTTCAACTCTCATCATTATTTACTGTAAACATACATGGTCAGGCAGTCTTTTGCTTGATCACTAACACTTCTGATAGAACAAAGAGAAAATAATACCTTCTACAGAAGATAATTGCTCGACTGCACTTGCTGGTTTATTCTCTCTAATGAAATTGTTCCCAAGATTAAAAATCATCATAAGCAGACACAGCCTGTAATGAAAGGAGCTGCCCTTTCTCTATTTTGCCCCATGATCTCAATTCAGTGTTTTTGGGGGTGGGTTGGAGGAATCAGACTGAATCACATATCTAGAAATGGGGGTACAATGTAGAGTGTGTAAGAGCCTGTCTTAAATCTAAAGGAACATGTAAGAGCCTATGTGAAGGGAATTATATGGATTGAAGAAACTGAAAAACTCATAAAAAGTAAATATTGCTTCCCTTCCTCCCATTTATTCTAGTAGTTCCTGCTGCTAAGGGAAATGGCAGAAAGGAGGTGTGTATGTCAATGGGAAAGTCTTATTTATTTATTTACCTTATTTATATCCCGTCTTTCTCTTCCCCAAGGAGGACTCAAGGAGGCTTACAAGTGGTACTTACATAGTACCTTAAAGCATACAATATTGACTTAAAATAAATTGGATTAAAATTACATATTAAACATAATAAAATACATTCCAATTAAAAACACGCCAACTGTGGATTAGAGTCTAAGGCCACTCTGTAGTCGATTGCACCTTATTCCGCATTAAAATTATTGCACTGCATTAGTTTTCAAAAGCCTGCTCCCATAGTCAAGTCTTTACTCTCCTTCTGAAAGCTAAGATGGAAGGGGCTGATCTAATATCACTTGGGAGGGAGTTCCACAGCCAAGGGACCACCACCAAGAGGGCCCTGTCTCTTGTCCCCACCAGCCGCACTTGCGCAGAAGGTGGGACCAAGAGCAGGATCTCCCCAGACGATCCATGCCTATGTTCACTAGCTGCACACACTTTGGGTATAAAGAGAAGATAAGCTGAATTTAATTTTATGTTGACAATGTTATCACAAAAAGTTTCTTAAATGCCTCATAATATTATTCATTATTATTATAATGATGAGACAATTAAAAATTAAACAAGGGATAGTGCTAGAAGATAAGAATCACAGATTGGATGGCACTCAACAAGCTATTGTGATACAGTACAGGATATCTATGAGTAGTGTTGCACCTAATGATGGAACTGGATTCAAGCCCAAAGAATGTTCACCTGTTGACATGCTTAAAGGTGAAAGAAAGGTCTGAAGCTGCACAACAACTATTAAAGTTGTCATGGAATGTGAAAAGCATGAATCAAGGGACGCTAGACATAGTAAAACAAGAAATAGAACATATAAATATTTTAATACTTGGGGTGAGCGAGCTGGAGCATTTTGAGTCAGGTTAAGATATTATTTAGGAAATGAAAATCAAGGAAGAACGGGGCGGTGTCTGCAATGAGAAGTAGCAAAAGGAGTCAAAGGGTATAATGCAAAGTCTCACTGGATCATGCCAATAGAATTGCAAGAAGAACCTATCAATAACACCATAATCCAAGGTTATCTTCCCAACTACAGAGGCAAAAGAAGACAATGACAAAATCGAATTATTATATAATGGAGTCCAGGGGGAATTTCTCGTACACCAAAATAAGACTTCCTATTAATCATAGATAATTGGAATAAAAAAATAGAAAACAAAGCAGAATAAAATATGATAGGAAAATTTGGCCTACGATCAAGATATAAAGCAGGAGAGGGACTGACTAAATTTTGCAAGGCCAAAAATTTGTTCATTGCAAACACAATCATCAAGCAGCTAAGAAGTGATTCTATACAACAACATCATATGATGGCCAATATAGAAATCAAATAGGTTATATAACTAAAGGCAGAAGATGAGGACTTTCATTCTCGCTGTAAAAACATGACCAGGAACAGATTGTGGTATAGACCATGAACTACACACACACACACACACACACGAGTAAAGCTAAAGAAGAACAGTAAACTGACTACAATGCCAAAATACAACCTGAAGAATATCCCTGTAGAATTTGCATTATTAAACCAAATTACTAGGAACCAGAAGAACTCTGGACTAAAACTTTGTCAAAGAGGAATGTAAAAGGCTCTATATGAAGTCAAAAAGAAAGACAAGTCTCAATGGACATTAGAGAAAACTCTTTAAGCAGATAAGGACAAATGGGAAGTAAAAGGAAAAGGTGACAGAAATAAAGTCAGAATCCTGAATGCAACTTTTCAACAACTTGTGCTTAGGGACATGGAGAACTATGATTATCAATCCAGAGAAATAGAAGGTGACAACATAAAAGGAAGAACAAGAGACCCTTTCCACAAGATCTGAAAAATCAAAGGGAAATTTAATTCAAGTGTGGGGTCTTCTATAATTAGCAAAGGACCAGATTACAATGCTTGAAAGAATACTGGAAAAACTATATAAGGGTGACAGATTCATTCAAGGGAAAACCATATGAAGATAAATCTCCAGTTTTAGAAAGTGGAATCTGCAATGAGAGCACTTGGGAAAAACAAAACACCTGGAACAGATGGCATAACATAGTTGCTTCAAACTACCAGTCAGAGTCTCTGAGGTTTCTCATTCATAGCTTGCTTATCCATAGCCAAATAGCACATGACAACAACAGCAACTAATGGAAAATGACATCTGCCACCCCCATAAAACCTAGCAGAATATCAGTCTTGGTCTTGAAGGACACACAGTTTTCAAAGCAACCTGCTATCTTGTTTTATTATTATGCTTACTACGGATTTATAAATGCACCTAATAATTACAAAACAATTATCCTTACCCACATGTTTATAATCTAAAATATATGACAAAAAGGAAACATTGATACAAAAGGTTACAGAGAACCATACTCTGCCACTATTTGTAAAGTGGTTAGTGGAAGAGCAACCATTCAAGGAAAAAAAGAACCAAATGGTCTCTGAATTGGAGCAAAAGAAAAGATCTGGCTGGCCCATCTCTTTCCCTCTGTCTGCAGTAGCGAGGTGGAATTACTGCTGATACATATCAGTTGAAGAAGAGGAAATTGCAACAGGACTTCCTTTGCAGCAAAGGATTATCTGGAGTATGAGCAATGCCATCTAGTAAATGATTAGCGGGAATAAGAGCAACGGTTGATGTTCTTTAATGCTGACAACTCTGACTCTTGATTGAGTGAGCATAACAGGACTTCTAACATAATTGTGAAATACAGAAATTATAAGCATAAATACCTGGTGTGAACATTTTCTACGTTTACCTTCAAGTTACTTGTTGACTTATAATGATTCTATGAATGCCATAAGGTTTTCTTAGGCAAGGAATATTCAAAAGTGGCTTTGCCAGCCCTTTCCTCTGTAATACAGCTAACAGCACTTGCTGGAGCTCTCCCATCCAAGTACTAATGAGGGCTGATTCCTACTAGCTTCCAACACGAGGATACCTTCTGAACATTTCACCGTATACATTTTATGTATGACTTTTCCAAGTTTTGCCTATTTATATATAATAACGTAGTAAATGTTGAACCTGAAACTGTTTCTTGTATTTCATGCAGTGACAAAAAGCACCGGGAATGTGGCGCAGCAGGCTGGGTGTCAGCTGCATAAGATCTCTACTGACCAGAAGGTCATGAGTTCGAGGCCTGCCCGGGTCGAGGTGGGCTCTCGACCTATTGTGTAGCCTGTTTTTGACCTTTGCAACCCAAAAGACAGTTGCATCTGTCAAGTAAGAAATTAAGGTACCACTTAGGGGGGAGGCTAAATTTAACTGATTTACGAGGCCATAAAAAGATCTCCAGGAAACATGCTGAGGAATGAAGGAGTGCATCAACTCCCCCTGGTGGCCAGATGTTAAATTGCCTCTGTCTGTCTTGTGTGTTTGTGTGTCTAAATGTAATGTGTACATTGTAATCTGCCCTGAGTCCCCTGCGGGGTGAGAAGAGCAGAATAGAAATAAAGTAAGTAAAGTAAGTAAGTAAATACAGTTTTTTTAATTCCATAAAAATCATAATACCAAATTTTGCCCGCTGGTAATATTGCATGCAAATTTGTCTTATAAAAATTCTATTTGTAGAAATGTCCCTCCAAATATGACATTTACTATTCAGTTCTTCAACTGGTAAGCTCTTAAACTCACAATGCCTAATTAAAAATGTTAAAAAATTTCCAGGGATAATTGTTTAAATCAGCTAACTGGATTTGCTTGTGGGATATTGTGGCCTACATCCATTGTCCCCTGTAAACATGCTGCAGGCTGAACTCATGATTTCCATCTTCTTTGGCTCAAGGCCTGGAAAATGAAGTCTTTGCCAACAGCAAGTTCTTTTACGGATTGCAAAATTAACCTCAGATTGCACAGGTCACCGAGTAGTGTAAATTTCTAGTTCCCATAATAAATATTGTTAAAAAGATATGTCATTGATTTGGGAATACTTAAAAGGTAAAATAAAATGACAACACTCTTGTTGTCTTTCTATAGGTTATTGGTTTCTGCTATGGTTAATTTCTCTAGTGATATGTTGTCTAAATGGAGTATTAAAATTTTAATATTCATTTTTAATATATACAAATTACTAGGATATTAGTAGAGAAAGTATATAAAGCTTCCTAAGTTTATAATAGCTTGACTACCAGCAGCTCTACATTATAGGTTTTCAGATTTTCTTCACAGTTATACTTTTAAAGTACAGAATCAAGGCTGTATTAGAATATTACAGAACGGATTTAAGAGAAACAAATAAACTGGACAAATATTGTTTCCCACATCAAGTATTAATCAATATAAGAAAACTACTAGTTTAGGACTAGTTCACCTTCCACATAAACCCAAACCATATTTGCATTCAAGGAAGTATGAAGGCTATCTGGCTTTATTATTTACTTCTAGTGTTTATAGACGGTTTTCATGACAACATGGTTCATATCAAATAAGACACAATATAGTAGCATTTAGAAGGATGCAATATACAATATTAAAAAGGTAAATGTAAAGGTTTCCACTGACATTATATCCAGTCGTATCCGACTCTGGGGGTTGGTGCTCATCTCAATTTCTAAGCCAAAGATGTCCCAAGAAATTCATGTGCAGATTTCACAAATATGAATTTAATATGATGTGTGCGTATGAATGGAAGGATGTATGGATGAGTTAATACTTTTGGAAGCACCAGTAAAATATTAAGGCCTGCAATTACTAACTACCTGCTTGCTGGATTGTGATTAAAACCTGCTGATTGTGCCAATGGTTCTTTCAAGTTAAGAGAAATATTTGCAACACTCCTTATGTTAAGAAGGAAGTCAACATATCAACACCAATCAAGAAGGTTCATTCATTCAAGTTTCATTCAATTTAATATTTGTTAATCACCCTCCATCCCAGATGCTCCGGCCGATTTACATAAAGATACAGCATTAAAACAGAGAAGTATTAAAATCAGAATTATAAAACAAAAGCTCTATTAAAAAGCCAGGTCTTAGTGCCTGTGCAAAGGATTGCAGATCGTGCATGGCTCTCAGATAAGGGGGCAGAGAGTTCCATAGAACAGGAGCAGTAATAGAAAAGGCCCTGCGTCTCGTACTATCAAGATGTACTTCTCTGGGACCTGGTACATACAAAAGATTTTGTTGAGTGGGGAGAGTCGACCGTTGATGGTGGAGAGAAGAGAGGCGGTCTCTGAGGTACGCCCCTGGCCATACAAGGCTTTAAAAGTTAGGACCAGCATCTTCTACAGGGGCTGATATTCCATTGGGAGCCAATGGAGATGTCGCAGCGTAGGAGTTATATGGCATTTCATCGGTGATTTAGTGAGTAGCCTGGCTGCTGCATTCTGGATGATCCGAATTTTCTGGGTCATTGACCAAGGGAGGCTAACGTACAAGGCATTGCAATAGTCCAGCCTAGATGTAACCGTGGCATGGATGACTGTTGCCAAGGCCTCACTTGAAAGGTAAGGAGCCAACTGCCTTGCCTGGCGAAGATAGAAAAAGGCCTGCTTGCTAACAGCAGCAATTTGGGACTCCATAGTTAGCTGTGTGTCTAAGACAGGGATGGGCATTTGGCGGCCCGGGGGCCGGATGCAGCCCCTTGGGCACTCCCATCCGGCCCGAGGGGCCTTGGGCAGCGCTGCTTACCGGGGGAGAGAGGGAGCCGGTGGCAGCGCTGCTTATCGGGCGAAAAAGGGAGGCCCGGGCAGGTAGAAAGCCATGTGTGGCTTTGTTTACGGCAAAAGCAAGCAAGGGAGGCGAACGCGGGGTCCCCTTCCTCTCACGCACGCTTGAAAACAAACTCCGGAGGACGCCCCGCCCCCTGAGCGTCTCCGCGATGACATCGCAGCCGGCATCGCTGAACACGCTCAGTGGGCAGCGCTTCCTCCGCAGTTTGTTTGGCAACGTGAACGAGAGGAAGGGGACCCCGCGTTCGCCTCCTATGCTTGCTTTTTGCTTTGTATAAGCAGCGCTGCCACCGGCTACCTGGCTTCGCCAGGGAAGGCGCGCTGCCCGGACCTCCTCTTCCAAAGGAGGAAAGAAGAGGTATGTTAATGTGTTCTGGGAGATATAATATTAAATTGATTGCTTGATTGATATAATTTTGTTGTGGGAGATATAATATAAATTTAATTGCTTCATGGATATTATTGTCCACCCCTGTACTATAATATAATAATTATGATAATAATACTAATAATATATGAATATTTCTTGATATATTAATATGTTAATATTAATGATGTGTAATATATGGTAAATATAGTAAGTGAAATAATTAAATTATGTAGATTAGCATGTAGTTCCGCCTTTAGGTGCGGCCCTGCATAATATTTTTTTGCTCTCATGTGGCCCCTTGGAAAAAATAGTTGCCCACCCCTGGTCTAAGACCACACCCAAACTCTTAACAGTAGCAGATGGAGATAGGGGAGCGCCATCAAAGGTGAGTAGATGATGCAGTACAGCTACCGGGGGGCCAGGCCACAAGATCTCAGTCTTGGCCGGATTCACCTTCAATCTGCTGGCACGCAGCCAATTTGACATGGCTTCGAGACACAAGATGTAACTGTCCGGTACTGAGGTTACTCCAGGCTCCAAGCGTAGAAGGAATGGGTGTCGTCTGCATATTGGTAACACTCCAGCTCGAAACTCCACACTAGACTAGCAAGTGGCTTGACATAGATGTTAAAAAGAAGGGGGGGGAGAGAATAGCCCCCTGGGGCACCCCACAAGAGAGAGGAGATCTTTCGGAAACACCAGCCATAAACTCCACATGCTGACCCTGACCTCGGAGGAATGAGTCAAACCAACTAAGGGCCTGGCCACAAACTCTGGATATGGCAAGTCGATAGATCAGTATGTCATAGTCGATAGTGTCGAACAAGGCGGTAAGATCAAGGAGTACCAGCAGCGCTGACCCCCCTCTGTCGAGCTGGCAGTGGAGTTCATCTGTAATGGCGGAAACCAGACTGGAAAGGGTCCAGACTGGCTGTGTCATCCAAAAACTGCTTCAGATCAACATCTGGCCAGGAAACTGAGATGGATCCAGGATGGAAGACATCTATCATTCATTTACAACTTTGGGATGACATCAACAGAATATTCCTATTAAAGACTCAGTCTAATAATGCTCAAAGTGTGGCAGACCTGAGAAGTCTGTTCCACCCGCCTCTCTGGTCCATGGGAAGGACAGAGATGGTGTATTCTGAGAGTGTCAGATATGCTATGGGAAAGCATGATTCTGTGCATTTTGGGGCTTCTTTCTCATGGGAAGAGGAAGAAGTGTGTTTCTGGAGTCTTCGATTTTGTACAAGGAGTCAGGGTCTACTATATGGAAAACAGAGATCTGGTCCTTGGCATTGTGCTTAGGGAAAGGATGCATTTCGGAGTTTTGAAGCTATGGCATTATGGAAGTTTTGGAACGGTGTGGTGGAAAGGCTGCAGGAAAGCAGGGTCTGGCCTAACAGGTGCTTCTCCAAGGAGGGAGAAAGGATATAATAATATTTGAGTGTATGAGGATGAATGCGTGTACATGTGGTGTCAATGTTGAGTGAAAATGTCATTCCCCTTTGTCTGTTTGTTAGTCCAATGAAACTAAGTTTTTGTACATCCAATATAGTTGCATAGACTCTGTATGTCTGTATGTCCAATGTCATTCTTTGTCTAAATGTTTTTCTGTAATCTGATGTAACCCATCACACTGGAAATTGCAATAAAATAACCTATGCTTTAAAGTTATTGAAAAGTCACTCATGACAAAGAGTCAGTGTTGACCGTAGACACCTTCTAGGTCATGTGGCCAGCATGACTGCATGGAGTGCCGTTACCTTCCTGCAGAAGCACTACCTATTGATCTACTCACATTTGCATCTTTTCAAACAGCTAAATTGGCAGAAGCTGGCCCTAACAGCGGGAGCTCACCCCGCTCCCTGGATTTGAACCGCCAACCTTTCAGTCAGCAAGTTCAGCAGCTCAGTGGTTTAACCTATTGCACCACCAGAGGACCCAAAGGTAAACTCCATAAAAGCAGTATTAAAAACTAGGGATTGCCAATCAGGAGCGTCATAAAGATATTTCTGAAATACGACCCTGTTCAGCCAAAAATATAACCCTGTTCAAGCAAACCCATCAAGTCTGAACCTCTCAGACAATAATGCTATTTTCATCTAACTCTATTTAACCAATATCTTTTTTTAAAGTTTTTTAGACTGGAAGATATAATTAACATTTGTTTAGATCACAGCCCTGGCAGGGAGTGCTATATGTAGTTTCAGAATAAATCAAAATCACTTAAGCTATACTGTCATCATCAACATGGCATAAAAATCAGCCATAGATCACACACTTGTGTAGCCTGTGAGGTTGCCAAACCAGTTTGTATGCTTGGCAGTTATATGCAAACAGTTTTTGTGGTCCAAGAAATTTATTCAAATGATCAGAACTGTAGTTCCCTATAGTTTTGACTTTACTTTGAATAGAGTACTTTTTAAGGTGTGTCACAATGTGTTATTTTTTCAAGAGATGGACTAAATGGGAAAACAAGATCTGACTTTATAGAGGCTGAGCAAAGCCATCCAGATAATGTTTCACTCACAGAAACAAAACTATTTAATCTAAAACAAGCTGTAACACAGACAGGGGAACAAGAACAAATACCACAACACTAAACATCAGTTAAAATAGAATATAAAATTAATGAATATTAAAATCAATCAATAAATACTTTAAAAATATAATATAAAATTTAAAAATGTGGATAGACCTGCTAGAAGAGACTGTTATTTACAGCCCATTTAAGTAAAGACAGCGTCTGGAATTAATGGACGCCTTCTAACAGGTCATTCAACATCTGGCGGTGGCTAAAAATGTCATCCAAGTAACAACTATCCCGGTTTGGGCTGACTGAAGTAGGAGGATCTGAGTGTACGAGGCAGATTACATGGGAGAAACCAATCTTGTAGGTAACCTGGACCCAAACCACATAGTACTTTAAAGATAATAACCAACACTCTGTCTGGAAACTAACTAGCAACCAGTGATTATAATACTGGAGTCACATGGCCATTTCTTGATGTTCCATGGCTGCCATGTTTTGAACTAACTGGAGTTTCCGAACTTGGTACAGGGGGAGTCCAATGTGCAGCACATTGCAGAACTCCAGCTTTGAAGTTACTAGTATGACCACTACCTTTTGTAAGTCCTCCAATTCTAGGAAGATATGGAAATGGCACAATAGTGGAAGCTGATAATAAATACTAGGAAGTGTATTAGTAAACATGGGGCATAAATAGATCTTGGCTTGCTACAAAAAAGCCTTCAAGCAAAGTTGCACAGCTGTCAGTGTTGAATACATTATAACCCTCCTAGCAAAATAAAGCCACAGTTGTGGATATGTTGAGAAATACTCTTTCCTGTGGTGTGCCCTTACAGTCCTCTGAGGAAGGGGCACCCCAATATTTCTGACCCTCAGATTGCCTTGCCATTGCTTCAGTTTATATTAACTGCAAATGTATGTGACAGTTTGGGCAGTATGCTTTCTGGTGACTGGAGTGGTACATGTAGCTTTCCAAATACAGGCATAATTAATAAAGGCACACACCTATACACTCTCTTCAGTATGCACACAGCTGTGTACATTTCATGACCTTGGGGCTATGGTTCTGGCATATACATTGTCTTTTATCATTACAGACTATTGAAAGTATCCAGCACACATTGGCTGAAATTTCCTTAGCACGAAGCCTACTGGTTAAGTCTAACTAGAATAGAGCCATGACACATGTTGCTGAATGATCAGTTAACACTTCCACTAAATTAGTTATGTGGATTTACTAGAAAAAGCTAAACTGAACATATTTCTCAAAATAAATCATAAAAATTTTATGTTAAAATTATTTTGTTGAGACATCTGTAATAATGTAAATCAAATAACTATATCTCAAAGCACACGATGTTTAAGGACACATATCTAACTAGAGTTGTTCCTGAGACATCTTATGACATCAGATTAATCTTCGCTACAATATAACTGCAGTATCTTCAGCATGATTGAATTACACTCAGCAATACCTATCAGTTCAATTTATGATGAAAAACCTAATTCAACACTTCAACACTTTTCAACACTTTTCACTAAAAGATGGACATGGATCTCATACAGACCCAACCTCAAGCCACTTACACTGTGTAAAGAAGTGGTTGTCATATCAAGCATCTGAAACCTACAGCCTGGAGGGAACACATTTCATGACTGTTAAGCATTTGAACCAGAGTATGTGAGTAGAACGTTCTTTGGCCCCTTCCACACAGCTGAATAAAATCCCACATTATCTGCTTTGAACTGGGATATATGGCAGTGTGGACTTAGATATCCCAGTTCAAAGCAGATATTGTGGGATTTTCTGCCTTTACATTCTGTGGGGAAGGGCCCTCAGTGTTCACTATTTTCTGTACTGCACAATACAAAGGTATTCTATAAATTACAGACATAGTACCAAAGAAGAGAAATATTAGGCTTAAAATGGAAAGTCAGTATTTCCATCCTAATTGAAGACATCCTCTTGGTATATTTATAAAGCTAACTTGTAAGAAATTGTAACAGAACCAAAGACCACAGTCAAAATGTTCATAAAGAAGAGGGAGAGCAAATCTATATACCAATAATTTACTAGCATAGCAGATTTCAAAGGACATTTGGTGAACACTTTCTTCTTCATCTGATGTTATGGGTTTTTTTAATCATGTATTGGAATTGCATGTGCATCTGCATATGTTCTACAACGCTACAAGCAACAGACATTGACATTTAAAATGATATGAAACTGAACTTTTATCACAAGAGATTTCTAGCTGGGGAATAGATGTGGGTAATTTACATTTTACAGACAGAGTCACACTGAGTATCTACCATAACTACAGTAGAGTCTCGCTTATCCAACCTTCGCTCATCCAACGTTCTGTATTATCCATGCAGTCTGCCTCCTGCCCGGATCCACAGCTGTTTCAATACATTACAATGTTTTGGTGCTAAATTTCTAAATACAGTAATTACTACATAACGTTACCGTGTATCGAGCTGCTTTTTCTGTCGATTTGTTGTAAAACATGATGGTGCTTAATTTGTAAAATCGTAACATAATTTGATGTTTAATTAGGCTTTTCCTTCATCCCTCCTTATTATCCAACATTTTTCCTTATCCAACGTTCTGCCAGCCCGTTTATGTTGGATAAGCAAGACTTTACTATACTGTTGTTGTGCCCCTTCAAATTATGGCAATCCCATGGTGAACCTATCATGGGTTTTTCTTTGCAAGATTTGTTCAGAGAGTAATTGCTTTGGACTCTTTTCTGAGACTTAAAAATGTGACTTGTTTAAGATTATCTGGTGGTTTTTCATGGCCAAGTGGGGATTTGAATTCTGGTCTCCAGAGTGGTGGTCCAATTCTCAAAACACTACATGTTGGTTCTCATCTACTGAAGCTAAATGCACACCCATATAGATGTTACATAGCTATCAAATCTGCTATATAAGGTTATTAAACATAATATTTTGATGTTATTAATCTGTTAAATATTTTCCTATACTGCTCTTAGCTCTCCCTGCACCACATTTTAACCTTCTCCTTTAGGTTTTGTAAATACTAGCAAGACCAGATTTTTCAAAGCTAGATAATCTTATTTGAAAAACATCATATTAATATGTTCTTAATATGACTGGCAAAACCCCAAAAGCAACTATAGTAATTCCTTCATTCTTTCCCCTTCTCTTGCAGCCTCGGGCCCCACCCCATTCTACCCTGGTCCTTAAGTAAGTGTCCTACTCCTACAAAGATTGGTTCTCTCTGACAAGAGCAGGGATGTAATCTGACAAGTAATACCACTTAATTCCAATTTGCAAAATACATTTATATTTTATAATAGCAATTAAATGTTGTTACACTGATAGTTATTGTGATTAATTTATTTTATAATATGTTGCCTTTTTATTTAATAATAAATAAACAAAATTATGAGCTACACTGAGAACTTACTCTGAGCAAACGTGCTTGTAACTAAAGTGTAACTAAAGTGTACTGCACTGAACGAAACCTATTACTTGATAAGACTGTGGAAACACATGGTTATTTTGTCTGAGACATTTTCTTAGCATTGTTAGACTCAGAAACTAAGCTGTGCCTTAAGATATTTAGTTATGTGATTGTGACAGGAAAAAAAACAATTAAGAGTTATTGTAACATTCCAATACTGCCAGTATCCTTCAGGAACAAAAACAATGCTTCTCAAGGGTTTTCGTAACATAGCAATCAATAGAACGTTCTTGCCAGATCCTGTGAACACAAACGTGGAAGGACTTTAAATTAGATTAGATTAGATATTAGAGTGGTACTTACTCAGGTGCTTCAGGAAATTTCTCTTTTCCTTTGTGTAAATTCTGTAATCTAGAATTGGGTGGTTTAACAAAGTTAATGTCTTCACTTTCGTCTGAATGTCCTTGTTTACTTTCAGAAGTTGAAATGACAAATATTTCTGGTTCAATGTGTCCACTTTCCTGATGGCTCGATAAACTCGCAAAGTCTTTTTCAGCTTTGTCATGTCCATTTCCAGAAGCAAGTTGCTCAGTTTCTTTGAGAGATGGTTTTGATGAAATACCAAATAAACTCCCAAGATACTGGAAAAATCCTTCTTTGACCTGTCTCTCGTTATGGGTAGTTTTGGATTCATGAGCTAAACTAGGAAGGCTATTGGCTTTCTTTATTTCCTCCTGAGTGGTGGATCTGCTCAGATCTTCTGTAGACAGATTCTTATTTTCACAGACTGCAAACTGTGAGGAAAGAAACAGGATTTTATTAATAAATATAAGAATATCTTGCTTGTTCTCCAAGAATTTCAAGACTATATTTTATTTGTGTTATGCTTCCATTAACTTCATAAGATAAATTGAGCTCAGAGGCCTCGGCTGGATCAGGCTGGTTCAAAATCAGCACGTGGATTTCATGGCTGACATTTATCACTCAACCTAATTGCCAATGCGACACCCTTTTAAACAAACGGATAGTCTTGATAGGGCAAATGGATGCATTCAATTCCACTAAAATGGGCCCTTGGTATTATTTGGGGTTTGGTTCCAGGATGCCCACCCCCCATGCTCAAGTCCCATTATATCTGTGATTTTTACTTTTATGGATTAGATTATTCATTGTTTTGATTGAAAATATTTTTTCTAGGAATCTCTAGATTCTCAAGTGCATCTCTATGGTCAACATCCTTTAATCACTCTGTGGGACTTATCTAGAGTGAACACCTTTCTAGGAGTCTCTAGGTCTGTGGTTCTCAACCTGTGGGTCCCCAGATGTTTTGGCCTTCAACTTCCAGAAATCTTAACAGCTGGTAAACTGACTGGGATTTTTGGGAGTTGTAGGTCAAAACACCTGGGGACTCACAGGTTGAGAACCACTGCTCAAAGTCCTCCCTTACAATTTTATGTCCAGTATCTTCAAGTCTCTTTCCTGAGGTGGCCTAAAAGAACATAATAGTTTATGATATTCAACACTGCTGGAAGGTCCAGCAGAATAAACAGGGAGATACTCCCCTCTGCCCAATTCCTTGCATAGGTCATCTTTCAAGTTGTCTCCATCCATTGGCCAGGAGTGAAGCAAGATGGAAATGGATCTAGAAAATCCATGTTATCAACAAATCTTGCCATTACTTGATGTACATGGCTTTGAGTCCCCCTGGGGGTGAGAAAAGTGGTATATAAATGCCTGGAGTTGGAAGGCCACCACATGCTACAATACTTTCCCCAACGTGATAGCTTATGCACTGGAGCTACAAAGTCTGCAAATGGAGCTAAAAGGTCTTGAACTGCATGGACCGCCTGAACTTTATGAAACATCTTTGGTTTATTCCAGTTCATCAGAAGTAGACACAAAAATTAAAATAAAAGAAACCATCAAAAGTACAACAGGGGAAAAATATTTTCTCATGTAGTGCTCCATTTAGCCAACATAAACTGCTCGTTCCCATGAAAAGAACCGAGGCAAGAAATATTGCATATAAAGGCAATGCTGTTACAGAATTTTAACAAATAATTTTGAAGGATTGTCTCATGTTTAAAAACTTACTTTTTTGGGTCATGTGTTAGAAGAAATAAGCGTGAAATAAATAACAGCAACAACACTAATAATAAATCATTGTAAAATAAAGTATTCAATAATTCACTGCCCTCACAGTTTTAAATGGGGGGGGGGGGGGATGGCTTCACATCCTTGACAATTAGGCAACATGTTAGTGATGCACCATATCAAAACTATGTGTGTTTTGTTGTACCAGGAATGTGGCACAGCTGGCTGGGTGTCAGCTGCATATAAGATCTCTACTGACCAGAAGGTCATGAGTCCGAGGCCTGCCCGGGTCGGGGTGAGCACTCGACCAATTTGTGTAGCTCGTTGTCGACCTTTGCAACCCAAAAGACAGTTGCATCTGTCAAGTAAAAAATTTAGGTACCACTTTGTGTGGAGGCTAAATTTAAGTGATTTCTGGAATGTTAAATTGCCTCTATGCCTGTCTATATATGTTGTATGTCAATGGCATTGAATGTTTGCCTGTATATGTGCATTGTGATCTGCCCTGAGTCTCCTGCGGGGTGAGAAGGGTGGAATATAAATGACGTAAATAAATAAATAAATAATACATTGTACTGGCACCAAGAGGCAACTCAGTATTTTATGGGAGATAACTAAATGTGTCAGTGTGAATAGTCCAGGGACAATGAAAAACTAGTGTCAGGCAAAATTGTAACACAGTAGAGAACTGGATTATGAGATGGGATGTTTGGAGCCTGTAGGTGATACACAATACTAAAGGTATTTTAAATAGTAATGAACCATAACTATCATCACAGGCACTACATCTCACAGGAATGCAATAACCTGTTTAACAAAGATATATAAAGGGACAGGCAGAATAGCAGGATAGACCAGCCCTCTGCTTCATACAGGATGCTACTTTTGAGAATACTAACACGTGCTGCTCTGTAGTACTGCAGCTATACCTGTTAGCATCCTAATTATTTCTCCTTTCTTGCTTGATCGTTTATTTGAATGTAATGATTTGCCTTGAAAAACAATCAGCTATAGCGGCTGATTCTTATAATCCTAAAGTGATGAGTCATTAGTCAAGTTAATTATTTTCATGTGTGTTTAAAAGGCTGGGCATGGCCATGGACCACTAGAACAAGCTTCTTTCCTCTTATACAACTAGCAGTTGAATTTTGCTAGTTCTTTGCTTTCACTGTGAAGCAGTGCATAATGTGTAGACCTCAGCTCTCACCTGGTTTATAAATGGTTGGTTTCTAGCCACATTTCTTTCCATATGCAATTTACAAGTTTTTAACGTTTCTCAGAATCAGTGTCTGAAAAATGTGAAGAAGTTGTAAATTGTACATATGCGTGTATATTAATGTAGTTTGGCACTGCTTTAACTGTCATGGCTCAATGCTTTGGAATCATGGGAATTGTAATTTTACAAGCTCTTTCGCCTCCTCTGCCAAACAGTGTGGGTAAGTCACCAAATTGAAATTCCACAACATTGAGTCATTGCAGTAAAAGTGATATCAAACTGCAGCAATTCTATAATGTTTGATGCACCCTTAGCAAATGAGGTAAAAAGAAACCAATCCTGATCAATTAAAGCAAGTAAATTAAAACCACACCTTCAACAGCTCTGGAAGAGGGTCGCTTTCCTTTCTCTCGTGCAACACATTTGTAGATTCATTTGCCTTTGCTTCAAAACTGGAGAAAAGAAGGAGAAAGCTTGAGTTTACTGAGAACATTTTAAAAAAACAAATATATTATTTCATTATGCTAGAACCTTTACTTGGTGGCCTAATCTTGGTCAAAGAACCTCCTTAATTTTCAGAACCTACATTCAAACCCAAATAAAGATTTTCTTAAATTGTCAATTCATTTCCTGTTTGAAACAAAAACTATGTAAAGATAAAGGTTTCCTCTTGACATTAAGTCTAGCCATGTCCCACTCTGGGGGTGGTACTCATCTCCATTTTTAAGCCAAAGAACTGGGATTGTCCGTAGACACCTCCAAGGTCATGTGGCCAGCATGACTGCATGGAGCGCCGTTACCTTCCTACCAGAGCGGTACCTATGGATCTATTCACATTTGCATGTTCTTGAACTACTCGGTAGGCAGAAGCTGGGGCTAACAGCAGGAGTTCACCCCACTCCCCGGATTGGAACCACCAACCTTTCGGTCAGCACATTCAGCAGCTCAGCAGTTTAACCTGCTGCGCCATTAGGTAATCCAACTACAACTACATAATTGTTCACTAATATGTCCTTAGAATATTTGGTCAATCCCATCACTAACTGCAGCTCAACATGTCAACATCATGTATTTGAGATGTTTACCTACAAAAACTTGTATCTTTTAAAGGGTTTGCTGTGCTATGTTAATGGGGCATCTATAACAAATCATGAGTTTTCAGTTCATGTTTATGCACTTTGGAGGTTAGAAAGTTTTTTTTAAAAAAACCCTGCATAATGGGCTGAAAGTAAATACATCATGAAAATCAGTTATTTTAAGTTGGATGAAATGTAAAAGATCTAAATACTCCACATGCACCAGATCTTGTCTGATCTTAGAAGCTAAGCAGGGTCAGCCCTGGTTAGCACTTGGATGGGAGCCCACCAAGGAATACCAGGTGCTGTGGGTTATACTTCAAAGATAGGTATTGATAAACCACCTCTGTGTTTTTCTTACTTAGGAAAATCAATGAATTGGGAGGTTAGAGTGAAACTGCTGTTTGTGATGTTGTTCCACTTAAAAGTAATTTCTAGTTTGATTCAGTTATCACCAGTGGAAAAACACAGTATAGTCCCTACATGTTCTATCAAAAGCAAGTTCTAGAACGTTACACCACATCATCATGCATATACGTAACTGCAGCATTAGAATAAATGAAAAGATACGTGAATGTATATTTTGTCTAATGTAACTGAAGGCTACTGCTTTTTCCTTGATTTAATCTATGGGCTTCTTTAAATTTGACAACCGAATATGATTGTAGATACTTTTTACAAAGCATGAAAACTCAAGAATATTTGGATGAGATGAAAATAGGAAAATAAGGAGAAAGGGGTTATTAAACAAAATGGATCCGTGGTAAACCAACACAGTTCCTGCCCGCCCATCTGCATTAAAATCCCCCTCGGTTGTGTAACTCATACTTAATATCTATGCCAAAACAGTTCCTAGGACTTTGACCTAGAACACATTGGAGATTTTAGATATTGTATAATCTACACTGGCTACAATCAAGAGCTGTTGAGTACACTTAAATCCTGAGAAAATTAATTAGGATTTAACTACACAGAACTTGTGCTTAAAGTTTGGTAATTGTTTTTACAAAACCTTGAGTATGTTACCAACTCGCTTGAACAGCAAGAAAGATACTGTCTTTAATCCAAGATAACTGCTTTAGAAGAAGAAACAATAGCTACCAGTTTATTTCCAAATTATGTTTTCCATTTAAGTGAAGTTATCTTAACAAAGGAGAAAACATTCAGTGCTACAACTCCTGGTATAAATTCATGCTTGAGATAGGTGAACAGGCAAATCCTACTCTATGACCCAGATCTATATAAATAAAAACGTAATGTTCATTTGTGGGATTAACATAACTCAAAAACCACTGAACGAATTGACACCAAGTTTGAACACAATACACCTATCAGGCCAACAAGTGACCATCACTCAGAAAAACAGTGAAAAACACAGCAGAAGAGACTTAAAAAGCCAAAAAACAAAAATTACATTACAATGCATGCGCAAAACCACATACACATATGCAAACACACATATACACAAATATATACACACCAATATATACACACAAAACACATATACACAGACTGGGCCACAGCAACGCATGGCAGGGGACGGCCAGTTGTAATATAAAGTTCTATGAACAATATCTACAAATAGTAGAACGTCTTTCAGTATTTTGAAAGGAGAAAACGAGAATATTAACTATAATTTATATTCTTAGAGAATACAAGGTATTGATTTTAAAATCAGTATAAAATCATGTGTGCCAATTTAAGAAGAATTTAGTTTATTTTATCACAACCTAATGGCAGGGGCTGCTCAGGCTGAAAAAAGGAGAGCAAAGTGGGAGGAACGCCTTTCTTCCTCCAATTTGCACAAGGGAGGGATAATGGGATGGAAACGCCAATTACCTGTGCCTTCCTAGTTTCCAACTAGGAAATATATAAACCCAATTTTCCTAGTTTCCAACAGACCTCACAAACTCTGAGGATGCTTGCCATAGATGCAGGCGAAATGTCAGGAAAGAATGCTTCTAGAACATGGCCATATAACCCGAAAAATCTACAACAACCCGGTACTACGATTGTAAGTATCCATTTTCTATGTCAGAGCTAAGCAGTTTTTCCAGAATCAAAGACCAAATGTCAAAGGTATAATGTGAGACAAAGCACTGTAGACCAGTGTTTCTCAACCTTCCCAATGCCACGACCCCTTAATACAATTCCTCATGTTGTGGTGACCCCCAACCATAAAATCATTTTCGTAGCTACTTCATAACTGTAATTTTGCTACTGTTATGAATCATCATGTAAAATGTATTTTCATTCACCGGACCACATTTGGCACAAATACCCGATACACCCAAATTTGAATACTGGTGGAGTTGTGGGGGGTGATTTTGTCATTTGGGAGGTGTAGTTGCTGGGATGTATAGTTCACCTACAATCAAAGAGCTTTTTGAACTCCACTAATGATGGAGTTGAACCAAACTTGGCACACAGAACTCCCATGAGCAACAGAAAATACTAGAAGGGTTTGGTGGACATTGAACTTGAGTTTGGGAGTTGGAGTTCATCTACATCCAGAGAGCACTATGGACTCAAATAATGATAGATCTGGATTAAACTTGGCGCAAATACACAATATATCCAAATGTGAACACAGGTGGAGTTTGGGGAAAATACACCTTGATATTTAGGAATTGTAGTTGCTGGGATTTATAGTTCACATGCAACCAAAGAGCTTTCTGAACTCCACCAACAATGGAATTGAACCAAACTTCCCATACAGAACCCCCATGGCCAATAGAAAATAATGTATTTTCTGATGGTCTTTGGCGACCCCTCTGACACCCCCTCACGACCCCCATAGGGGTCCCGACCCCCAGATTGAGAAACACTGCTGTAGACAATATTTACAATATCTTGAAATAGTTTATAAGTAATGTAATTTTTTAAAACCCTCCAAGTCTTAATTATTTTTTAATCGTGTCAGAAGCAAATTGAGAATATACTGCAAATCATTTCTAATGTGAGAGAATCGGCCGTCTACACAGACGTTGCCCAGGAGACACCCGGATGTGTTACCATCCTGTGGGGGGCTTCTCTCATATCTTAGTGCAAAGACTCTAATTTTGAGAAAGTGGGATCAAATAGACAAACTATTAGTACAAGCTTGATGGCAAATTGCCATCTCATATCCTGAAAACTTTTAACTTTCTCTGTAAAATATAAATCCACACAATTAAATCTTCAACGGCTGTCGAAGCATTTGACCAAGAACACTTCCCTAACTTTGTTCTCTATAACAATCCCTCGGATGTGCAAAGAGAGAGCCCATCCCCTCTCTTCCTTTATTAAACTGTCACACCCACATCATGTACACAGAGTCTGTTTGCAATGTTAAGTTGCAATGCTTAGAACTTAAAGGGACACAAAGCACTTAGGATGAACAGCATTGTGTATTGATACTGGGAACATAAATGGGTGGCTATGGGAAAAGTAAGCTGTCAATACTTTGGGGAACTACGTTTGTAAACAGGCAATCCCGGGGTTACAAACATCTGACTTACATACAACTCATAGTTAAGAATGGGGTGAAACTACAGGAAGTGAGAAGAAATCTACCCCTCGGAAGGGAAGTTTGATCATGGGGAAAAGGTGTCTCCACTGAAGCTGCATCCCCAATCCTTGTTTCCATAACAAGTCAATTTTTTTCAAAATCACAGAGGCAGGAAGTGAGGTGAAATCTTTTTAACAGGGGCACAGACAGCAAAACAAACACCACAGGGGTGCTACCCCCTATGCTTTGCAAAGTGTCTGTCTGTCTGTCTATCTATCTGGCTGAAGTTATGCTTTTAAAATGTACCTGTTCCAACTTGTGTACAAATTCAGCTTACAAACAAACCTACAGAACCTATCTCATTTGTAACTTGGGGACTGTGTCACACCTCAAAGGCCTCAGTTTTGCTTGAGCAAGACTGCAGCCATGCCGGCTGCAAAGAACTTTCCAAGCCAACTTGTTTCACTCCAGAGACTCCCTCTGGGCCCCTTTGCCTTTCCCATGAGAAGCAGGTACTGAATGCACAACATGGGCAGGCCAAGGTTACTCAAATGGGCCTCCCCTGATAAGCGAAGCGCCTCAGAGATGCTTCGAGTCCAGCTCCCTTCGCCAGCTGCGAGCTCCTAACGAGTTGTGCATTCCAGAGAGATTGAGGTAGCTAAACAGACAGTCATCCAGCATGCCACTTTGACACTCGACGTACCCAGATCAAAGCCACTGGACACTATAACTGCTTGGAGATGCCCACTGAAGGGATCTCGTACCAACTCCGCATTCAAGGATGCTCCTGTGAGAGAGGCCGCTTTCGGGCCTTCCAGAAGCCTGTGCCAACCAGCATCAGGCTGTCTTGATCCTGCTCCAGTGCTACGTTCCTGTGTTGTTCCTGCAAAGACTTTACAAGCTACTGAACTTTATTACTTCCAAGAAAACCCTCCTGGCCATCTTAAACCGGCTGGGAACCTTTAAGAGACTTTCATTGCATCCGGCTTGTTTCCTGAATCCATCCGCTTGGATCCCTGTTGCCACGGGATTATTTATCCACTGCTGATTCCTGTTATTTGCTGCTATTTGGAGGCCTTATAGAATTGCCTCCAAACACTTTCCTATACCTTTTATTCACAATAAACCTGTTGTACCTCAGCTGCTGTGTGGTTTATCCAGGGAGGTCAAGTCCAAGGGCCTAGAGGGCGATAGCCTGCCTGTACTTCTAGACCAGTTTTCCCAACCTGTGGCTCATGGCCACCGGTTGGTTTGCAAGAATTAAAATATGGTCCATGGTCTCACCATTACTACACCATTGCCTTGTAACCATGAGGGCAATGAGAGCGACTGGTCTCGTGAAATCTTATAGTGCTGAGGCAACAGGGATGTTGGGAGGGGAAAGGCAGACTACCCATGAAAGATTACTACTACCACATCAGCTCTAGATTATTAAATATTGGTTTTCTGTGGGCGAGCAGATGGTGACTACTGGATGGCATATGTTCTGTATCAGAAACTAGAGCTGATGTGGTCTATCTCATGCAGTTTTCTGAATCAGCACCCCAAATAACCAAACCGAATCTAAAGTGGTACTAATGTTGGAGAGTGGTCCCTGGTCAAGTAGTACCTGGTCAAAAAAAGGTTGTGAACCACTGTTCTAGATTGAGTAGGAAGTTTTGTAAGTGTCCTGTGCTTCAACCTGTGCAATTGTGGCAGGACAACTGTAGAGCATTTTAAAAGTAATTTCCAATTCTCAAATATATTGTTGTCTTACTTTTCAGATTCATGCTCAGACATTCTACTATTCGTCAGTTCTCCTATTCCTCAGGGACTCCAGGAAATTTGATTTTAACAAAACTGAATAAAGTTTTAAGTGAAATAGTTCTAAACTCTGTCATTTTTGTGAACAGAAACACTAGGCATTGCTGATGCAAATCACCTAGAACAAAATCAGTATTTGCCATGCCCTTCTTGATCAGCTTTATGTTTATTTTTTCAGTTTGCATGGAAAGAACATAGAAATGGTCTAATTTATAACTGTTAACATAATATCTAAATCCATAGAAAACTTTTTTGGTGATTTTTTTTGTGTGAATTAAAATACTATTTAACTTTTGCTGGACTTATTGAAACAATAGTAAATCCACAAACATTTCCCTGATCAAAATCATCAGATTTTTTTTACTATAAAGGCTCTGTGATCCCCCCCCCCCCCAAAAAAAAACCCTGCCCAGATTTCCCATCTAACAATAAAACTCTATATTATTGCCTAATATTATTAAAAAGAAGTACTCTAATCTGCAGTACCTATGAATGGAAGAAAATTTCATTTTTGCACAGAGCAGTAGGTCAAATCTGAGCACTAGGATTATGGCAGATTACACAGATTTCTCTTATGGCATCTGTCATGCATATATTAATAGAAACTACATATTGAACAAATAGGTCAAATGAAATTTCCAACATGCTTTTAAAATTAAAAGTATTCTTATTGCAACAAAGTATTTGGAAAGATTTAGCTTTGGTGAGAAACAAACAATTACATCACAGAGAAAGAGAAGAGACAATTCCTAAGTAGGCTACTATGTATATTCTAAAATAAAATATTGAATCATTGAGTTAGAAGAGACCTCGAGGGCCAGCCGGTCCAACCCCATTCTGTCAAGAAACAGGAAAATCGCATTCAAAGCACCCCTGACAGATGGCCATCCAGCCTCTGTTTAAAAGCCTCCAAAGAAGGAGCATTTGCCACACTCCTGGGCAGAGAGTTCCACTGCTGAACAGCTCTCACATTAGGAAGTTCCTGTAGTTTGAAGCCATTGTTCAGTGTCCTAGTCTCCAGGGAAGCAGAAAATAAGCTTGTTCCCTCCGCCCTATGACATCCTCTCACATATTTATACATGGCCATCACATCTCTCAGCCTCCTCTTCTGCAGGCTAAACATGCCCAGCTCTTTAAGCTGCTCCTCATAGGGCTTGTTCTCCAGGCCCTTGATCATTCTAGTCACCCTCCTCTGGATACATTCCAGCTTCTTAACATCTCCCCTTCAATTGCACCTTAATACTTATATTGTATATGGCCATAGTTCTAGCACTTTAAAATAATACTATGCAAATACTTGTGTTATTTATAATGTGAAGTCTGAAGAGATTTGTTATTAACTTCCATCAAGTTGACTTATGGAGACACTATGAATAAATGACTTCCAAGTCACCCTTATCAATAACAGCCTCTTCCAGATCTCATAAACTCAGGGTCGTGGCTGCCTTGACTGAGGTCATCAATCTGCAATGCAGTCTTCCTTGTTTCCTGTTGTCTTCATCTCCTAAGCATTGTTGTCTTTTCTAATGAGTCACATCTTCTCATGGTATGTCCAAAGTATGACAGCCTCAGCTTAGTTAGTTTCGTCATCTTCGCATCCAAAGAGAGGTCTGAGTTGCTCAAATATAGTGGTTCTCAGCTTATGGGTTCCCAGATGTTTTGGCCTTCAACTCCCAGAAATCCTAACGCCTGGTAAACTGGCTGGGATTTCTGGGAGTTGTAGGCCAAAACACCTGGGGATCCATAGGTTGAGAACGACTGCTCTAGGACATATTTGTCATGATGACAGTCCAGGCTATATGAAGACTCTCTTCCAGGATCACATCTCTAATAAGTGGATTATTCCGCTATTAGTCTTCTTCACACAGGTAAGAGGACATCACAAAGCAAACCAATCTGGATGTTCCTGCACTTAAGACCAGCCATAAATCCTCTCCTAGATTCCCACCAGATATGCCTATGAAGATGGTGGAACAAAAAAAAAAAGACATTTCCTGAGAATTCAAAGCCTGAGTAGGTTCATAGATACTCTATTTCAGTGTTTTTCAACCTTTTTTGAGTCGCGGCACATTTTTTACATTTACAAAATCCTGGGGCACACCACCAACCAAAATGACACAAAATGACACTCTAACACAGTAATACATATAGTTAATATGTTTTAAAATGTATTTATACACTCAATGTGAGACCTGGGCCTGTTTCGATGAACATAACATATATATGACTTCTTCTCAGATACTTATACATGGCTATCATGTCTTCTCTCAGCCTTCTCTTCTTCAGGCTAAACATGCCCAGCTCTTCAAGCTGCTCCTCATAAGGCTTGTTCTCCAGACCCATGTGAAATTTTACCCTGAGTGAAACTTGCTTCCAGTTAACTATGGATGTCATGAAGCTGTTGCTGTTATAAACAGTTCCTTTTGGGGGGACGGGGGACTCTTGAAAATTCCAGTAAAATAGTAAAAAAAAACATTTCCAAGCAGAGAGGCTGAATTTGTTTCTTGGAAACCTGTGAATGCTTCAGCCTCCCGATGCTCCCAGGTTCGCTTACTGCCCTGGAGCCATGCTGAGTTGAGGCTCCTGAAGGCTTCCTCAAGGTGGGCCTGGCCCTGGCATTCGGCGGAGCCCTTCCTTTGCCTTGGGGAGGATCTTTGGGGAGGGAAAGAGGGAGAAAGAGCTGCTAGGAGGGGGAAGTGTGCCAATTTCCCACGGCACACCTGATGATTGCTCATGACACACTAGTTGGGAAACACTGCTCTATTTGATCATAATAAATAATAATAACACTTTATTTATATTCCGCCCTCTCTCCCCAGGGGGGACTCGGGGCGGATTTCAACAAAAAAAAAGGCAAACATTCAATGCCAAACACATGCATAAATAAAAAATACAAACTAATCAAATATCAAAAGGAAACAACAGCTATGACAAAATTGAACAAAATTCCATTAAAACCACCATCTGGCTACCTGTTTCCTAATGATATGGTTTAAATTTAATCACACACAGGCCAATTTACAGAGAAATGGAAACTTGTTATGGTTGATACGTAGTAAACCAAAATATTGTGTTGAGTTTAAAAGGAGTGGGTTTCACTCCCTGAAGTGTTTACAGTTTAAAACAATAGACAATGGGAAAACAGGAAGAAGGGGAAAATCAAGGCAAGCAAGATATGAATGCGGGCTTTTAACTGTATTTAAAGGCTTAAAATAAAATCGGACCATTAATGACAAAGCTGATTAGAACACAACAGTTAAGTCAACTGAAAGCCAGTCCTAACGGAGATTAAACACACACATACACACACATACACATATTTAGTCTTTCAGAAAGTATATAAAATGCAGCCATACCTAACATATTTTTTTAAATATTCAGTTGTAAAAATAGCATGACATGATTGCTTTGATCAAAAACAGCCAATCCACATCAGGCATGTGCTACAAACATAACATGGCTCAAGTATGCAACATCTGCTAAGCACTTTAAAGGCTGGCATACAGTGAAATCTATTAACATAAGCTGAATCAAATCGTGCCCTCAAAAGATTTCAAAGGACTCATTAACACTGAACATATTGCTATAACACTTTAGTTGCTAATTCACAGACTAAGCAGTAGGGAAGTTGAGAAATCACTGATATTTTTCTGTTACTCTGAAGATTCCTATTCAAGTTTGCATTTTGTCAATGACAATCAGGAGACTCAAACTCATCCATCTGCATCACAAGCAACAAGGTATCAAATATTGTCTCTCAAAACAGTCAGATATTCATACCGATTTAATTTATCGTTGGCTGATACAGAATAAGAGATTCCCTCTTGGCACACAAAGACTGGCTGACTTGGAAGGCGCTGAACAGACTGTGCTCTGGCACAATGAGATGCAGAGCCAACCTTAAGAAATGGGGCCACAAAGTGGAATCCACAACATGCAAGTGTGGAGAAGAGCAAACCACAGACCACCCACTACAATGCAACCTGAGGCCTGCCACGTGCACAATGGAGGACCTTCTTCAAGCAACACCAGAGGCACTCCAAGTGGCCAGCGACTGGTCAAAGGACATTTAGTATAATGCCAAGATTTTAACTTTGTGCTTTTAAATACATTATGACTATACCCTCAATTCACTTCTGACATAATAAAATAAATACCAATTTAACCGGGGGGAATTTTACACATGCAACTGAGATAAGTACCCATTTTTATGCCTTCAGATGAGTACGAACCTGTATAAAGCCGATGAATCTATCTGGGGCCTAATAATACGTGTAGAAGTTCCAACCCACAACCAGTGTTCCTGACATCTGCAGACTTTGCTTTAACATTCATTTTGGTTTGAACTATGCCAAGTGCACTTCAAAAACAGCTTCCATGTAAGAAAATCCAGTAATCCTCTTCTATATAACAAACAGGGACAAATATTCCAATTTAGAGCATGAAAACAAAATCCTAGCAAGTAGACGGTTCATTCTGTTAGCGTAGAGCACCTCCTATTAGCCAATATAACTAAACTGAGACTGTTGTACTTTGGACTAATTTTGAGAAGATATGACTCACTGAAAAGTTAATCCTTGTTATTAGGAAAAGATGGACTGATCCCATTGCATGGCTGTGAATCTGTAAGACCTGAGTAAGTCACAACAAGGTGACTTGAAGGTCTTTCATTCATAGAGTCATCATAGGTTGAAGTTGACTTGATGGGATTTAACAGCAACAAGTGTAGGATTTTTTTGTTGTTTGTTCGTTCAGTCATTTCCGACTGTTCGTGACCTCATGGACCAGCCCACGCCAGAGCTCCATGTCGGCCGTCACCACCCCCACCTCTTTCAAGGTCAAACTAGTCACTTCAAGGATATCATTCATCCATCTTGCCCTTGGTTGGACCCTCTTCCTTTTTCCTTCCATTTTCCCCACCATCATTGTCTTCTCCAAGCTTTCCTGTCTTCACATTATGTGGCCAAAGTACTCCATCTTTGCCCCTACTATCCTTCCCTCCAGTGAGCAGTCGGGCATTCTTTCCCGGAGTATGGACTGGTTTGATCTTCTTGTGGTCCAAGGCACTCTCAGAACTTTCCTCCAACAACACAGTTCAAAAGCGTCTATCTGCCTTTGCTCAGCCTTCCTTATGGTCCAACTATCACATCCATAGGCTACTACGGGGAACACCATTGCTTTAACTATGTGGATCTTCATTGCCAGTGTGATGTCTCTACTCTTCACTATTTCATTGAGATTGGTCATTGCTCTCCTCCCAAGAAGTAAAGTCTTCTTATTTTTTGCCTGCAGTCTGAGTCTGCAGTAATCTTGGCACCTTTTTATTTGGGATGTACTTTGTTGCCGCCTCCCGAACAATGCTGCAAACTTCTGTCCACAGTTCTTCCGGGACTCGATTTATTAAATCTAGTCCCTTAAATCTATTATTCACCTCCACTGCATATTCACTAGGAATATTATAAGTGTAGGATAGAACAACCAAAAAATCTGAAGAATTAACTGACCTTTAATTTAGTTAACTTTTAATTAAGCAACAACAAAAAAAAGTTGATAGGAAGATACCTTATTTTCTTTCATAATACCTAGATCAGTGTTTCCCAACCTGTGGGCACCCAGGTGTTTTGTCCTACAACTCCCAGAAATCCCAGCCAGTTTACCAGCTGTTAGTATTTCTGGGAGTTGAAGGTCAAAACACCTGGAGACCCACAGGCAAAGAAAAACTGACCTGGAACCTGGAATAATCCAAATGAAGCAGAATGGTAGGAGATTCAGGATAGATAAAAGGAAGCTCTTCCTCACAAGGCACATAATTTCAATAGCACATGACGTTATTAAGATAAGCATCAATGTGAATGTATTCAAAACAGGATTAGACAGATTCATTAAGGCCACCTATCAATGGTTATTATATGTGATGACTATATATTATTTTGGGAGCCTGAGGGAGTCTGCCTCTGAATGTCAGGCGCTACTGAATGCGAAGGTAATCTGTGCTCATGTTCTGAGCCGGCTTCGCAGAGGCATGTGGTTAACCTCCAGGAAAACAGAGTGCTAGACTATGTAGGCTAGTGGTCTGATCCTAATCTGAATGTTCCTATATTGCAAATACGTAGCTCAATTCTACATGTTAAATCTATTTCAGTCGTTATTTTTAAAAAGTACATCTTATTAAAGTTGTTGTCTTCTTCATTCATTATACTCAGTACTGAACAGGAAGCAATAGACTAATGTTGAAAGCAAAATAATTAAAAGTATCATTCTGTTAAGGGAGTCTCCTTCAACCAAAAGAAGATTGAGAGTAATATCTTTTTTAAAGATAGTATCATTGCGAATTAATAGTTTGTTTTGTTGGGGGGGGGGGGAACTATCCTTTCAAAAATATTAGTTCTCTTTACTTTTCACTATGTACTCACGCTAAATAAGATAAAGACAGGAGCCCACAGTGGCGCAATGGGTTAAACCCTTGTGCCGGCAGGACTGCTGACCGAAAGGTCGGTAATTCAAATCTGGAGAGCGTGGTGAGCTCCCGTTTGCCAGCTCCAGTTTCTCATGTGGGGACATAAGAGAAGCCTCCCAACAGGATGGTAAAACACCCTGGGCAGCATCCCTGCAGACGGCTAATTCTCTCACACCAGAAGCGACTTGCAGTTTCTCAACTTAAAGGCAATAAATTCCATCTGATCTCAGAAGTTAAGCAAGGTCAGCTCTGGTTAGGACTTGCACAGGATATAAACAACAAACACCAGGTGCTTTAGGCTATATTTTAGAAGAAGGAACCGGCAAAGCCACCTCTGAGCAATCCATGCCAAGGCAAACCCTATGAAATTCATGGCTTCGCTATAAGTACATACACTCTAAATAAATAAAAAACAAACAAGTTGACAAGCAACCTGAGTATATATAATATTTATCTTTAATATTTATCTATGTCTCTAGACAGCCATTATACACAGGAACCCAAGCGAATCTTTCTATACATGCGTCTATTACATTCTGATTGAATATTTTATTCCATTAGAATAAAACATGATTTTACTGTTACAGTCTACCTAGACCAGTGGTTCTCAACCTGTGGGTCCCTATGTGTTTTAACCTACAACTCCCAGAAATCCCAGCCAGTTTACCAGCTGTTAGGATTTCTGGGGGTTGAAGGCCAAAACATCTGGGGACCCACAGGTTGAGAACCATTGACCTAGACTAAGCAATTTCAATATACCAGAATTATGTGGATTTGTCTAGGTCGGTGATCTTCAACAAGGGTAGGGCCCTTCCACACAGCCATATACGATAACCAGAAACAACACAAAATAATTATAATTAAATAATAAATAATTAAATAATAAACAAATAAAAACTTTATGCCCTGCCACCATCTCCCCGAAGGGACTCGGGGCGGCTTACATAAGGCCAAGCCCAATAACACATCAGTAAAACAGCAGCAAATAATAAGACAACACAATCAAGGTAACTCACTTATAAGCAATAACACACAAAGTTTAAAATCATGATGGCCGGGCCAGATGTAAATATACTGTAATAAAATTTCACACTGGATGTGAACAGAGGTAAGATGTGTCTAGCAGGAGGGTTTTAAAGGATAATGTGGGGAGATCAACCCAACAGGTAGTTAAAGTGCTTCTGAGGACAGTTTGCAGGGAATTGGTCACAATTGGTCACGCAGAAAGAACCGCATCTTGGAAACAACATCACCCAAGGAGACTTTCTGCTGTGCTTTCTGCAACTGCACTTGCCTATCTCAGATTGGCCTTTTTAGTCATCAACGCGCTTGTAAAAAGCGTGGGATGAGTCCTTCCTAAGAATCTTCGTTCGCGAAGTAATGCCGAGAGAGGTCACAAATATCTGCTTTGTTCTGGGCTATCTGAGTCCACACTGCCATATACTGTAGTTCAAAGCAGAAAATGCAGGATTTTACTCAGTTGTGTGGAAGGCATGGGAATATAAACAGTGGCCTGCAAATAAAATGCTGAGTTTTGAAGGCGGTCTCTGAAAGCCCAGGGACCAGTCTGCAATTCTCCGCTGGAGAAATCTCCACTTCCGTCTGTGTGGGCATGGCTTAGCTAGGATGCCATTACAAGTTTCAAGGCTTCCTCTTCTAACAGATAAGAAGTTGCTTCACACAGCTGAAATGTATGCAGTCTTTTCCCCAACTGTCTATTGGGGGAAGGGGGTAGGAAAAGACAGAGGCCCCTTCCACATAGCTGAATAAAATCCCACATTATAATAAATAGTAATACACTTCATTTATATTCCACCCTTCTCACCCCGAAGGGGACTCAGAATGCAACTGTCTTTCAGGCTGCAAAGGTCGGCAGCAGGCTACACTTTTAAAGGTCGAGCACCCACCTCGACCCGGGCAGGCCTCGAACTCATGACCAGAGAGATCTTATGCAACTGACACTTAGCCAACTGCGCCACATTCCCGGTGCTTTGAACTGGAATATGTGGCAGTGTGGACTCAAACTATTTATTTATTTGCTATATTTGTATAGTGCCCTTTTCAGCCCGCAGGCGACTCAGGGCGGTTTACAGAGGCAACAATTCAATGCCCAGCAAAACCATTAAAAAACATTTTAAAATATTAACATCTGTATACCTTTATAAAGCGGAATGTTTGTATGTATGTGTGCGGAGGGCGGGAGGGCGGAAGGGCGGATATGTGGCAGCCACTTTCGCAGGCCACAGCAACCAGCGCGGGTGATGAACCTGCACCAAACTTGGTACACATAACCCCCTAACCCCTTTACGTCCTGGTGTGGTTCGGGGACATGACCCACGGATTATGGGATTTGTAGTACTTTCAAACACTTTGGTTCCCACAGACCACTGAGGCCACCAAAAAGGACCAATACAGACCACACTTGGCACACAGAGCCCCAGTGACCCACTCTACATACTACTGAAGTTTGGAGGGAGCCAGAACATGGATGATGGGACTTGCAGTACCTTCCCTCATTTTCCAAGACTGCTACAAACCTAATCCTATGACTGATCAACACGAAACCTGCCACACATAGCCCTCATGACCCACTCTACATCCTGGTGCAGATCGGAGAAGGGTGGACCATGGATGATGGGACTTGAAGTACCTCTACTCTTTTCCCAAGTCCGTTGCGACCCTCATCCAATTACTGATCCAGACCACACTTGGCACACATAACCCCCATGACTGCCTTCACGTCCTGGTGAGGTTCGGGAGGACTGACAATGCATGATGGGATTTGTAGTACTTTCACACCCTCTGTTCCCACAGACAACTGCGGCCCCCAACAAACACCAAGAAAGACCACACTTGGCACACAGAGCCCCAGTGACCCACTCTACATCCTACTGAACTTTGGAGGGGGGGCAGAACATGGATGATGGGACTTGCAGTACCTTCCCTCACTTTCCAAGCCTGCTACAAACCTAATCCAATGACTGATCAACACCAAACCAGGCACACAGAGCCCTCATGACCCACTCTACATCCTGGTGCTGTTTTGTGTGAGACGGACCACGGATGATGGGACTTGAAGTACCTTCACTCACTTCCTAAAACAATGCAACCCTCATCCATTCACCAATACAGACCAAACTTAGCACACAGAGCCCCCATGCCCCAATCTACATCCTACTACACTTTGGGGGAGGGTGGACCAGAGATGATGGGACTTCCACTACCTTCAGTAATTTCATGATACCACTGCAACTCCCAATAATGATGGATCAAGACCAAACTTGGCACACAGAGCCCCCATGACCCACTCTACATCCTGCTGCACTTCTCAAATGACCCGGGCACCGCCGGGTCCCCAAGCTAGTATAATATAAAATCATCACAAGGTCAATAAAACATAAATCATTTGCGTCTCCAAGTTAAAACTTAGTCCGATGGTTCCATGTGTGTGTTACACTGCCTTTTCAAACGCTTGCTCAAACAGCCAAATAACCCGGTTCGAAGCAGATATTGTGGGATTCTCTGCCTTGATATTCTGGGATATAGGGCTGTGTGGAAGGGCCCTAACACATTCAACTCTTGTGGAAGCTATTAGAGCAGGCATGGGCAAACTTGGGCCCTCCAGGTGTTTTGGACTTCAACTCCCACAATTCCTAACAGCCTAGGAATTATGGGAGTTGAAGTCCAAAACACCTGGAGGGCCAAAGTTTGTCTGTACCTGTGTTAGACTATAAAATTATGGAATATCAACCACTTCAGAAGCCCTAAATCCAGAGGAAGGCATATGATTATTGACATATGTGAAAGCCTTAGAACAGTGGTTCTCAATCTGTGGGTCCCCAGGTGTTTCAGTCTACAACTCCCAGAAATCCCAGTCAGTTTACCAGCTGTTAGGGATTTCTGGGAGCTGAAGGCCAAAACATCTGAGGACCAACAGGTTGAGAACCACTGCCTTAGAAGATCAACTATGAAATAAATCCCAGAATAATATATATTCACATGGAAGATATAATTTGCTGTGCTATGTCTTCGGGTCCTTCCAGACAGACCCTATATCCCAGGTTTTCGGCTTTAAACTGGATTCTATGAGTCTGTACTGCCAATTTTTTTATCGTGTCAGAAGCGACTTGAGAACATACTGCAAGTCGCTTTTGGTGTGAGAGAATTGGCTGTCTACAGAGACGTTGCCCAGCAGACGCCCGGATGTGCTGTTACAATCTTGCTGGGAGACTTATCTCATGTGCCTGTAAGCTAGAGCTGACAGAGGGGAGCTCACTCCATCTCGAGGATTCATACCAGAAACCTTTAGCTCAGCACCCCAACCTTCAGGTCAGCAGTTCCGTTGGCACAAGAGTTTGACTCGTTGCACCACCTCAGCTCCCCAGATATTATTGCTAGATAGGTAAAGGTTTCCCCTTGACATGAAGTCTAGTCGTAACAAGAATACTATGTGGCTACTCCCCACTACGTACTATAACCACAAAAACAAGGGAAATGAATTAGTTAATGATACTTTCTATTCAAGTATTTTCCAAATGGATATCAACTGACTCTGGGGGGTGGCGCTCATGTCCATTTCTAAGCCGAAGAACCAGCATTGTCCGTAGAAACCTCCAAGGTCATGTGGCCTGCATGGAGCACTGTTACCTTCCCGCAGAAGCAGTACCTATTGATTTACTCACATTTGCATGTTTTCAGACTGCTAGGTTGGCAGATGCTGGGCCGAACAGCGGGAGCTCATCGAACTGCTGACCTTTTGATCAGCAGCTCAGTGGCTTAACTCGCTCCTATTGCCAGATAATCTGGGATAAACCTGGGATAAGATCCTGGGATATAAGGCTTGTCTGTGTGGGTTTTATTCAGGGATAGACTGCAGTCCTCTCACTTATGTCAAGTAACTTGGAACTTTATTTATTTATTTATTATTTGTATGCCGCCACTCCCCGGGGGCTCGGGGGGGGGGGGGCTCACAATCACATAAAAACAAAGAGAACATCAGTTAAAATTAAACAGGTTATAGTTATCCATACACAACAGTCAAAAGCTAACCGGAAAAGATAGGCCTTGCAGGCCTTGCGAAAGGATGGTAAATCTTGCAAGGCCCGAACTTCACTTGGAAGACTGTTCCAAAGCGATGGCGCCACCACAGAGAAGGCTCTGCGCCGGGTAGATGTTAAGCGGATGGATTTGAAGCTAGGCACTTCGAGGAGGTTCAGTTGTTCAGAACGGAGTGACCTCTGGGGTTGGTAGGGGGTGTGAGACGGTCCCTCGGATACCACGGCCCCAGACCATACAAGGCCTTGAAAGTTAACACCATCACCTTGAAGGTGATCCGGTGCTCCACCGGAAGCCAGTGTAGCTGCTGAAGAGTGGGAGTTTATTTATTTATTTATTTATTGTTCATTTTTATATACCGCTCCTTCCAGCAGGCTCGGGGTGGTTTACATAAAATCAATTAGTAAAACAGCAACATTTCAATTTAATAACAGCAACAATATAAAACAAGAGCATAAAAACAACAATCTACATAGGACTCAAGGATTTGGGCAACTTTCTCAGGAGCCATTTAGATTAAAGGCCTGCCTGAAAAGGGTCGTTTTACAGGCTCTCCGAAACGGGGCCAGTTCCTTAATGGCACGGACTTCATCCGGCATTGAGTTCCATAGCGACGGGGCCGCTACGGAAAAGGCTCTTGATCTGGTTGTAGACAGACGGCAGGAATGAATAGATGGAACTCCTAAGAGATTTTGCTCTTCCGAGAGTAGTGATCTCGGGGGAACATATGGGGTAAGGCGGTCCCTCAGATACCATGCAAGGCCTTAAAGGTCAACACCAACACCTTGAAAACAATCCGGTACTCTATTGGTAGCCAGTGCAGTTGCTGCAGAATAGGTGTAATGTGCTCTCGTGCAGGTTGAGCAGCAGCATTCTGCACTAGCTTGAGTTTCCAGATTGATGACAAAGGAAGGCCAATGTAGAAGGCGTTACAGTAGTCCAGTCTCGAGATGACCGTTGCCTGGATCACCGTAGCCAGGTCGCTCTTGGGAAGGTAGGGAGCCAGCCGCCTAGCCTGTCGTAGATGGAAAAACGCGGTCCTGCATACCAATTTGCATCTCCATTGCTAGCAGCTGGTCCAATTGGACCCCCAGGCTTCTTACTGAAGACGACGGGCTTAAGAGCTCGCCGTCCAGGGTAGGCAGCCGGCATCATTCCAACCCAGGGCAACCCAGCCATAGGATCTCCGTCTTCGACGGATTCACCTTCAACCAGCTGGCACGCAGCCGTCCAGTCACGGCTTCTAGGCATCGATGGAAACAATCGGGTACGGTTTCCGGCCTGCCATCCATTCTCAGCACCAGCTCGGTGTCATCAGAGTACTGATGGCACTCCAGACCAAAGTTGCGAACCAGTTGGGCCAGTGGACGCACATAGATCTTAAACTGGAGTTCCAGTAACTTGCATTACTAGATTTCTTAAGGCCCTTCCAGAATATCAAGGCAGAAAATTCCACAATATATCCACTTCGAACTGGGTTATCTGAGTCCACACTGCCATATATTCCAGTGCAAAATGGAAAAGGTGGGATTTTATTCATCTGTGTGGAAGGGGCCTGGCTTTGTATGAAGTTCTGAAAAATGCTCCTTGCTGACGGGAGTGTCCAAGGCTTCAAATACTTCAAAGGACTTAAAAAACCCCACTTTTTCTCCGAGTGTGTGGACAGAAAGAAGAGCTAAAGGCACACCAAACATGGGTGAAACTGGGGTGCAGAATAGGCGCAGTTTGGCACCACTTTTAAACTGCTAGGAGTTTTAGAAGTTGTAGTTTGGTGAGGCAACAGCCTAAAATACTACCAGACTCCCCCAGGCTGGAAGAAGCCAGACTTTGAAACTGCTAGGCCGTTCAATGCTAATCAAGGTGGCCAATTGCAACATTGACACCTACCAATAACAGAGAAAAGTTCTTTCTCCCACCCTGGACTTTCCACAGATATATAAACCCAAATTTCCTAGTTTCCAACAGACCTCACAACCTCTGAGGAGTGCAGGCGAAGTGTCAGGAGAGAATGCTTCAGGGACATGGATATACAGCCCGGAAAACTTACAACAAGTTGTAGTTTGGCGAGGCCCCCGCTCTCCTCTTTGGGCAGACTTGGTCAAACTACCACAAGCACTGAGCGAGCAAGGGCGGCGAAAGCGGGGTCCAACTGCACCCAAGCCCACGGTGTAGACACGTGAGGTGCTGGGGCAAGAGGCGGGAGGAAGGGGCGGGTGGAAGGGAGGCAAAGGGGGGCTAGGAAGCAAGGGAGGGGGGCCTTGCCCGCTTGCCCTTCGGCTTCTCCTACCTGCTCTGGCCCTGGGCTTTGTCCCCTTCCTCCTTGGAAGCGCTCCGGGAGAAGAGCCGGGAGAAGCTGTTCTGCCAGAAGGAGCCCGTCCTCCTCCGGCTCGTGGCTCCGGACATCTCGCCAGCCAGCCTGGAAGGATTCGACCCTCGGAAGGCGGGGGATGTCTCCGCCTTGCCCGGCTTTCCGCCTCGGCTCTTCTTAGCCCATGGCTCCAAGGAGGCAGGCAGGCAGGCAGGCAGGCGGCCGAAGCCCAGCGCCGGGCTTAGCGAGGATTGGCTTCCCTCCTCCTCCTCCTGCTGCTCTTTCCGTGGGAGGCGGGCGCGGCTGGCCGGCTTCCCCAGCCCACCAGGAGGAGCCAAGGCTCGAAGCGCCGCCTCCGCTTGGGAAGGGCCGCCTCCCCAGCCCGGGCTTAGGCGCGCCGCTCCTGCCCACGCCTTCCCCCTCGCCTCGCCTCTCTCACCCCAGCCAAGCAGGTCAGGTCCGTCACGGAGAAGGAGAGAAGGAGAGAAGGAGGAAGGGAGAAGGAGAGAAGGAGAAAGGGAGAAGGAGAGAAGGAGAAAGGGAGAAGGAGAGAAGGAGGAAGGGAGAAGGAGAGAAGGAGAAAGGGAGAAGGAGAGAAGGAGAAAGGGAGAAGGAGAGAAGGAGAAAGGGAGAAGGAGAGAAGGAATAAGGGAGAGGTAGAGAAGGAGTAAGGAAGAAGGAAAGGAGAAAGGGAGAAGGAGAAAAGGAGAAGGAGAGAAGGAATAAGGGAGAAGGGGAAAGGGAGGAGGGGAAGAGGAGAAAGGGAGAATGAGAGAAAGAATAAGGGAGAAGGAGAGGAGAAAGGAGAAAATGAATAAGAGAGAAGGAGAAAAGGAATAAGGGAGAAGGAGAAAGGGAGAGGAAAGGGAGAAGGGAAAAGGAGAATGGGAGAAGGAAAAAAGGGGGAAGGAAAAAAGGTGTAAGGGAGAAGGAGAAAGGGAGGGGAAAGGGGGAATGGGTGAAGGAGAAAAGAACAAAAGGAGAGTGAGAAAAGGGGATAAAAGGAGAGGAGGAGAAATGGAGAAGGAGAAAGAGACGAAAAAGAAAGGGAGGAGAATAGGAGAAAGGAAGAAGAAGAAAAGGAGGGGAAAGAGAAAAGAAGAAGGAAAAAGGGAGAAGGAGGAAGGGAGGAGAAAAGGAATAACGGTGAAGGAGAGAGGGGAAAGCGAGAAGGGGAAAAGGAGAATGGGGGAAGGAGAAAAGGAGTAAGGGAAAAGAACAAAAGGGGAATGAGAAAAGGAGAGGAGGAGAAAGGGAGAAGGAGAAAGAGAAGAAGAAAAAGAGAGGAGAACAGGAGAAAGGGAGGAGAAGAAAAGGAGAAGGAGAAAGAAAAGAGGAAGGAGAAGGGGAGAAGGAGGAAGGGAGGAGAACCTGAGAAGACAAGGAGAAGAACAGGAGAAAGGGAGAAGGAGAACGGTAGAAAGGGAGGAGGAGAAAGGGAGGAGGAGAAGGGCCATTTGCTTCAAATCCCTGAGAGCTCTGCCACAGTAAAACAGGCATGGGCCAACTTGGGCCCTCCAGGTGTTTTGGACTTCAACCCCCACAATTCCTAAGAGCCAGCTTGTCAACATCTCCCTTCAATTGTGGTGCCCAGAATTGGACACAGTACTCCAGGTGTGGTCTAACCAAGGCAGAATAGAGGGATAGCAAGACTTCCCTGGATCTAGGCACTAGACTCCTGCAAGTGTTCCTGCAAGTACCTCGGGACATTTAGAAAGCTATTTCTTGATTTAAGGTATTGCCTTGCTGGCTGATATCTGAACAGAGGATGGGCCAGAGATGTCCATGCTTGGGCCTTTCATTACTGGCTCTTACTTCCTGACGGATATCAGGTGGTGCGATACCGACTAAACAGTATAATTTCTCGTGGTGTAGGCTGTAAACATCCTGTAATGATGCGGCATGTCTCATTAAGAGCCACGTCCACTGTTTTAGCATGGTGAGATGTGTTCCATAATGGGCATGCATATCCAGCAGCAAAGTAGCAAAGCGCAAGGGCAGATGTCTTCACTATGTCTGGTTGTGATCCCCAGGCAGGGCTGGACGAAGGTAACTTTTAATGATAAGCGAACAGTATTTTGCCCCCCCCCCCAAACCGGAATATATTATTGTACATAATTCTTGTTGTTGTTGCTGCTAGACTTATAGAGTTGGGAGGGACCCCCAAGGGACAACTAGTCCTGCCCCCTTTCCAAGTAGGAATTAATATATTATTATACATTATTATTGTTGTTATTATTGCTAACATTATTGCTATTATTAGACTCCTAGAGTTGGAAGGGGCTGCAAGGGCCATCCAGTCCAACCCCCTAATGCCAAGAAGGATATATATATACATTCTTATTACTGTTGTTGCTAGACTTGGAGTTGGGAGGGGCCCCAAGGGTCATCCAGCCTAGCCTGCTCCTGCCTCCCCAGCGGGCACAGCGTGACCCCTCCTGGCAGAGGTCCACCCGGATCCCAATGACCTTCTTGCTCCCAGCATGTCCTCTCTTCCGAGGGGTTCCTGGCAGCTCCTGGCAGCGCTGTCGAAGAAGGCGGGCAGTACAGGCTGTATGGGGCCCTGGGGAAACCCCACCCGTCTCTGCTCTTCCTGGCAGTAGGCCTGGACACGGTGCGTGCCTGGGGCGTGTGCAAGGGGAGGGGCGTGCACATGCACTCATGTTTGGAAGAGGAAGGGGGCTGCGTGCGCACTGGCTGGCAGGCTCTTGTGCCTGACTGACGCGGGGGTGCCGTAGCCAGCATGTCTCGTTCTCCTCCGGCAGCACGCTCTTCTCGTTCTCCCCGAGCGCCAGAGGACAGCAGAACACGCGAGGGCGCCAAAGACGTCCCATGTTGGCGCCCCTGAGTACATGGCGCCTTACATGGGTGCGTAATTGGCGTAACAGCTTAATCTGCCCGTCCCCAGGTTGTGCCAGTCACCTTTCGTATGATATTATTTCTAGCACCCCCCTTTTGCTTGATATTCAGGCAGTGCTTCTTATAACTCCCAGATATTTTGGTGTGCTGCAATGCTCCAGTGGGATTCCTTCCCAGGTAATCCTCAGATTTTGAGATGCTTGTCTGTTCCAGTGGTGATGAAAGCAGTGAAGAAAGCGGATAGGAAGAAAATCAGCTCATTTCAAATGTACTGGGCAACTCTATGGATGCCATAGATGGCTAAAATAAATGAATCTTAGAGCAAATTAATCCTTGAGTAACCAAGGGGACGAATACTGTCATACTTGGGCCATTTCATATTAAGATATAACTCGCTAGAGAAGACAATAATGCTACCGGAGAGGGAGTGACTTGGAGGCCTCTCATTCATATGGTCGACTCACCATTACTCAACGTCAGCCTGATGGAAGTTAACAGCAAAAGATGATTGTGAGTGACTAGCTTATTTCTTAGTAAAACAACATCCATTCCCTTTCTGCGGGATCAATATGGCCTTTTACAGAGGAAAGGTGAAACGTTAGGTTTCTCTTTCTGGTAATAAACATTTCCCAGCTCATTCATTACAACATGTAGTCCTCCTTTTAGTATCTTATTTCTACCATAATAACCAGGTGAATTAATTCTTTTAAAAATAAGCTACAGAAAAAAAAGTTCAGAATTCACACTTTTGTCTGTATGAACAAATTTAAACTCCACGGAGTAAACACAAGAACAGCGAGTCCGAGAACACTGCTCTCCTCAAATTCTGATAAATCAGCTGATACATTACTTTAGAAAGGTCACTTCAAGGAAACATTATGTGCCAGGGGTTTTGCTGCTGGCTGATGAACCAAAGAGAAAAGTAATTACATTCCACTCTCACATCTTCTAGAAATATTTTGTGTACAACAAAGCCCCTTTTGGGATTGTTTTCCTCTTCTGGCCATAATGTTACAAAACAAGAAGTTATATATCTTAGAATGATGATCCTGCTTTTGACCCCTAAACTGGGATTCCCAAGATCCTTAGATTGCACATGTGAGAATTATAGAGTTAAAATAGTTTGTCAGTTTCTAAAATTGTATTCCTCTACAGGTCTCATTTTTCTTTTATTAACTTTTCTTTTAATTTGAGATTTTGCACAATGGAATGGTAACATATTTTAAAATTAAAACATTGCTTTTGAATTAAGTAACACACACACACACAAAGGTAAGAGAACAATGATATTGTATAATTGCCCGCTTTGGTGCAATGGGTTAAACTGTTGAATTGCTTAATTTGCTGACCGGACGGTTGGCAGTTCGAATCTTCGGGACGAGGTGAGCTCCCACTGTTAGCCCCAGCTAGTGCCAACCTAGCAGTTCAAAAATATGCAAATGTTAGTAAATCAATAGGTACTGTCTTGACGGGAAGGTAAATGGTGCTCCATGCAGTCATGCCTGCCACATGAGGTGTCTATGGATAATGCAGGCACTTCGGCTTAGAAATGAAGATGAGTACCACCGGCCAGAGTTGGAGATGAAAGGGGAAGCATTTACCTTTCTTTATATATTTGTGTGTCATTGTTTCTAGGCATTGAATTGCCTTTGTGTCTGCATATGCTGGAATTCGCCCTGAGTTCCCTTGAGAAGATATGGCGGAATACAAATTATTATTATTATCATCATTATCATTAGATACACAGCAAGATTAGTACACGTCGGATCACACGTCGGACACTTCCCAAGTGTCTAGGACTATGCGATGTATTGGCGAAGAGATTCGAGTAGGGTGGCCTTTTGCAGCTGACAGATGGTAATTTTGTCAGCAGCGATTGCTTCTAAGTGCAGGCCAAGGTCTTTAGGCACTGCACCCAGTGTGTCGATTACCACTGTGAGCACCTTGACTAGCTTGTGCCAGTCCTCGCAGTTCAATCTTTAAACCCTCATACCTTGTAAGCTTTTCCATCATCATCATCAACATCATAATCAGCAGTATTCTAAGGGAAAAAGCGGTAGAGATGCATTCAAGGAGCTGGCTTTATTTGCTACTTCATTTGCTCCTATTGCTCTCAGCACAATGTGAAAATATAACAGTCAAAATGCTTGCAACCCCGATAAAGGTCTTTGTCACAACTTCATTTTTCCAACCTATTTTTCCTAGTAATTCTTGGGAATGTTACTTTCTAATCCAGACCTGGCAAACGTACGGCCCGCGAGCCGGATGCGGCCCGGCAGCTGATTCTGTCTGGCCCGGGGAGAAGGGCGTTAGGGGCGGGGTCAAGAGGAAGGGGTGCCGCTGCCGCAATCCCATCGCGGGCTGTGGGGCCTGCGTCGGCAGACAGCCCACCGCTCCGGAGAACAATCGGAGGAGTGGTGGCTTTGGAGTGCCTGCCATCCCGTGAGGCGATCCGGGCCTGCAGCGGGAGCAGTCGGTGACCTGCGGCGGCAGATCGCCCTGGCGACCCGGAAGACTTGATCGTCTTCCGGTTCGCCAGGGCGATCACCCGCTGCAGCTCGCTGACTGCTCTCGCTGCAGGCCCGGATCGCCTCACGGGATGGCAGGCACTCCAAAGCCGGGATGGCAGGCACTCCGTGGCAGGGCGATCAGCTGGGGAACAGCTGGGGGCGAGAGCGGGCGGAGGCCTGCAGCCTCCGATCGTCTGCTGCTCTGCTGCGGTGGTGGCTGGGTCAGCTTTGTTATCCTCTGGGCTGGGTCCATTGGGCCATTCCAGCTTGAGATCCTTCCTCTCTTGAGGATGGCAGCCTCTATCTTGGTTCGCACTTTGTCTTCTTGAATTCCATTTTATTTTAGTAGTTTTTATTATTATTTTATAATAATTTTATAATAATATAATATATAATATAGTATGTTATATTATAATTTCAATATATTATAATGTCTATATATATACTATAATAATTATGGTATTAATACTAATAATATATGAATATTTCTTGATATATTAGTATATTAATATTAATGATGTGTAATATATAGTAAATATAGCAAATAAATAAATAATGTAGATTAGAATGTAGTTCAGCCTTTAGGTGCGGCTTTCCATAATATTTTTTGGCTCTTGTGTGGCCCCTTGGAAAAAATAATTGCCCACCCCTGTTCTAATCCCCCTGCACCCTCAGATTTACTAGGTTGGATATATGTGTGGGTTTTTTATTTAAAAATCCCACAGCAATGTTACTAGCCTTTTGTGTCATTAGACTTTGTTTTTCATACTGCCTTAAGTAATATAGTTTACTTCAGATTTAACAGGAAGGTCTGGGTGGAAACAGTCTCTGTATCTAAAAATATCAGCCTAACAAGGGAGAAAATAATTGTTTAGGCTTGGATGATGCTACTTCTTTTATCTTTAAACATATTTCAGATGTTGTACATATGAAGAGTATTAGACTAACAAGAGAAGAAACGAAGTGTTTAGACTTGGATGCGGAGCCTTTCTACATCTCTTATCTTTTAAAAAAACATATTTCAAATGTGTGCATATGAGGAAGTGAAGCATTGTGCTCTGGAAGAGGAATAAGAGTTAAGGCTGGGCGGACTAGTTCATTTTGTGCTGTTCCCTTTTGTTCCCAGTTGTCAAAAGTCCGTGACAAAGTCCATGCCACAGATGCGGCAATATAAATTTTGTTGTTAACCGTCCATTCATATTTTCCAGATAAAAGGATATTTATCATGCGGAGGGTGGCACTGGCCTCTGAGCACAGCTGTCGACATTAAGGACCGTGAAAATACATGCAAACGAAGCAGATGGTAATGAGGACTTAAGTTGCCACGTGCAGGGAATATGATGTAATAACATATGGCCCCAGGCAGCTAGCGTGCCCATAAAAGCAGTACTAAACTCAAAGCATAGGGAGATATTTGATGCTTCAAAGTATCTCAACCCATTTCCCTAAGTTTCACGGGAGTCACCCACTCCAATGACAGAGAACACTGAAGTTACATGACAAGCTGTTCTTTTCTGCTGCTGTTCAGATTAGAATGGGTTGCACACATGGGAACCTCTTGGCTGATGGCTGTTTCAGGGTGAACAGATGGGAGAATTAAGGAAACGTGTTTTTGTTTTTTAAATTTTCAGCTCATATGAGCCCTTTGAAATGCTTTATTCTAATTATTGCCTAAAGCTAAAGAAAATGTGTTTTAAAGCAAACTTTTCTGATAAAACACACTTTAATTTTCCCCTTTATAGAATTTTCACTAAAATATACAAAACTATAGATATGTTATATTTTGACCTTACTGAACTTCAAAATCACTCAAAGCTACATGAAAGATACATATATCTCAGAATGAGTTGCACTGAACATATATGACTCAATCCAGAGGGTCTAGTACACAGAGGTTCCCAACCTGTCAAGGGGAATGCCCTTCATGCCTATCATCTTCTCCCATCAGGATTCCCCCATAAAGCTGTCTTTCCCAGCTGGAAAGCCAGGAACATAAGAAACCCTTACTGTTAAACACTTGGGAGACACAAGCAGAACCCTTTACTCCTGGCATTGTTTGTCCTGGGAGTTGCAAAGGCCAATGGCATGGACGAAGAATCCCTACCACTATAATTGGTAACACAAGATATCTGGCTTCTCCACAAAAGGGGAATGATCAGGCAAAATCATCCCAGTTCAGAAGGAGCCCCTGGTGGCACAAAACCCTTGTGCCGGCAGGACTGCTAACAGCTGACTGTAAGGTTGGTGGTTTGAATCCAAGGAGTGAGGTGAGCTCCCATCTGTCAGCTCCAGCTTCTCATGCGGGGACATGAGAGAAGCCTCTCACAGGATGGGAAAACATCTGGTGTCTCCTGGACAACGTCCTTGCAGATGGCCCATTCTCTCACACCAGAAGCGACTTGCAATTTCTCAAGTCACACCTGACATGAAAAAAAATAATCCCAGCCCAGGATTCATTTGTCGGGATATTCCTGTAGACAATATCTGGGCTGAAAGTATAGTTTCTCCACTAGCAAAAACAGGCTTCTGCACACATGTCCTTAGTCATAAATGTGAATAACATGGAATCTAAAAAGTAAAAAGAAATCAATCATCAGTTGGGTGAAGAACTAAATGTAGGCCCTGATTTCTCAATCCCCATCAATCAAGTTATTATCAACAATAAACAATATTTTGTGTGAATAGTACATTGGATCAGAACTAAAAATATTAAACTATCTTCTTGAAACTTTATTGCAAATAGAAATAGTTGGGTATCTTAATTTATGCTTCTATCATACCTTGTTGTGCCAAATGTGGGCCCCAGCATATGTAAGGATTTGTTATTTGTCAACGTTGACTTGTGTTGACCCTATGAATGACAGTCCCAGACAAGAGTCCCAGACATCAGCTGCCCTGATTAGGTCTTGTAACTTGAATTCAGCTCTAGCACCAGAAAATATAAGAAGTGAAAACAAACCAAACCCAACAGAATTAATGAAATGAAAGTCAATTTTGGATGTGAATCTTAGAATTATAGAATTGGAAAGAGCTCCATGGATCGTAAGTTCCAATCACCTGCTCCAGTATTTCTCAACCAGTGTGCCGTGGCACACTAGTGTGCCGTGAGGGACCTCCTGCTGTGCCGCGAGAAAAGCTCTCTGCCCCCCTTCCTTCCCCCCCTCCTGCCGAACTCCTGCTGCTTAGGGGAGGAAGAGGAAGGGCCGGGCGGTGGCAAAGAAAAAAAAGGGGCCAGGGCGCCGCCTCCTTCGGCCGTTTTTCCAGCCAGCCTCCAATCCGCCATGACTCGCCCCTCGCTCGCTGAAGCCGCGTGGAGGAGCCCCGCCCACTGAAGCCCATCCACCGCTCATGCTCCTCCGTGTGAGAGCTGAAGCTGGGGGGGGCGGGGGCATGGCGCGACCTGGCCCCTCCCTGCTCCCCCCAGCTTTGGCACTCCCAGCAGCTGATCCAGCCTTGAGGGGGCAGTGTCAAGCCACCATTGTCCTGGCTCTGGCACCGCTGGCTTGGCACTGCCCCCTCAAGGCTGGAGCAGCTACTGGGAGAGGGGAAGATGGGGGAGGGGCATGGCCTGGCTCCGCCCCCTTCCCTGGCTTTGGCACTCCCAGCAGCTGCTCCCAGCAGGCCACCATCCCCCAGCCATTCTTTACTGTGCTAGAGTGTCATTTTGTGTCATTTTGGTTGGTTGTGTGCCCCCGTCTTTTTTTAATGTTAAAAGTGTGCCGTGGCTCAAAAAAGGTTGGGAAACACTGACCTGCTCAATGCAGGATCTCTAAAATCTCCTACTGGAAAATATCCAGAGAAGACCCCACCGTCAACTCTATAGCAATTGGTTCCATTACCAAACTACTCTTACTGCCAAGGAGTTCCTTCTAAGACGCATAAGTGCCTTTCAGGGAATTGGAGAAGTTATTGTATTTTTTCTGGGAGGCTCTGGATTCAGTGTAGGGTTTTCCTGAGTGGATGTGTGTGGGAAATACCGGCAGAATTTGAAAGAGATCAGTCAGAAGTCAATAGTGGAAACAATTCACATGAAAAATCATTTAAAGGTGTCATGTTGCAAGATTTCAGTATGTTAAGAAAATCAAGTGTATATTAGACATTTCCAAACAGGGTTTTATCTGATTCTTCTCCCTATTGCAGTAAGATCCACTGTAGTTTTCCGGAAGCAACGTATATGTTTCTCTGACATTCCAAACACAGTGTTACATCATTTGTCGTGGCTAAAGCCAGATTAGTGTAAAATCTGAAAACTCCAGATTACATATTCATATGAAATACAATATATAAATGAATTAGGGTCAAGGATAAAATGGATTACACTAGGCAAAATTTTAGACAATAGACATCTGTTTGAATAATAACAGAGCTAAATATAGTTGTTTGTTCCAACTACAGTATAGCGATCTACTGAATCAATGAGTCACTAAAGTCAGCATTTAGGCAAATTCCATTCATTTAAAGCATCTACTCCAATTGTGAGTAACAACTGAATTAATGTATACAAAGATCATTTTGTGTATTGGATACTATTCTCTATGTCATCTTAAATCAAACAAAATTCCAGTAAGTTAACCATATACTATATTTTATTTATCAAAATATTGTTTCAGTTATTACAGAGTACACTATAATATAAGAACATACCAACAGAAAATTATAAACATCCATAATGGCTTATAAAACAGAATCCATATTTAACTTAAAAGATGATATGAAAAAAATTAATTTTATAGCTGTTTCCCATTTAACACAAAATTCTTGAATTTTGTCAAAGGTCCCCAGTAAACTCTGGTAAAAGATATTTGTTTGCTGATCAAACCACAGTTTAGCAAGGTGAGTACAATCAAGAAGATGCTGGTGAAAGCCTTAGTTGGTGTTACTCATCCTATGAACACTGTGGGCTGCTTTTAGGTGCCTCCCCCCCAATAAAATGGTTGTATCATCTAGATAAGATATTGTGACTTAAAACAAGCTGATTAATTTAAAGATTACTTCAGAAACCACCGTCTGAAGTTGTCTTATTTTGAGGATGGGAGCTTGTCATAAAGTACAATCCCTGGCCTGGGTGACATGAAAAGTCTAGGCTTAGATCAGAAAAAAGAGCTACCAGAGTTGCACTTACTGCTTTGCAGAGGGACACGTGTACCTAAGCTTTCTGGCAGCCACTTCTTCATTGTGGATATGCTGCTATAACATATTTTATCTCAATATGCCTATCACATATAGGCAGTTTGTTTAATAGGACACATGGCGGCGGTGGGGCAGAGAAGAGACTAAGCAAGGCCCATAACTCAAAACACATTGGTCTTTTTAGATTCCATACAATGATTGAACTGTTCCAACCACACCTACATTTTTGGTCCATAACATGAATGTGCATGTGAGCTATATGTTTTATTACAAAAAAACCAAAAAACAAACACCCAGTGGGATTTTATAAAAGCCAAAAAAAAAAAAAAAAAGAAGAAGGGGGGGAGGGAGGGAGAGAACAAACAGGCCTAAAAAGTCCTTTGTCTTCAAGACTCTTCAGTTACATCTATAAATAATCTTTATGACATTTTCATAGCTCATTGGTTTTTCATGTCTTCATTAATTGAATTTGATCTGGGTAAAGAAGAAAAAGACACATTAAAATGCTGTTTTTATGGCACTATTTTTTTTTCTAGCAACCATACAAAGCCACATAGCAGTGAGTGATCACATTTGTATAGCTCTTCTGCAGTCAACAGTTGTTTTGGTTTTCAGAGAAAACATTGGGATTATATGCAGGCATGTAGCCGGGGGGGGCTAACGGGGCTTCAGCCCCCAAATTCTCAGGGTGGTCCGCGAGAAGGCCTTACTGGTACATTATTTAAACTGTTATGTGCAGTTATATCATGATCTGATATATATCATGATCTGATCACCATGCTCATTATATCCCACATTCATGGGGTTTTGGGATAACAATACAAAAGGTTTGCTAGGGTAGATCCTCTTCCACCCAGTCTCAGCCCCCCCCGAACCAAGCTCAGCCCCCCCCCCCCAAACAAAACCCTGGCTACGGCCCTGATTATATGTGAACATCAACCGGTTTGGTTGAGCAGGAGGATATTCGCAGTTTTGTGGATTCCCTTCTCTATTTTTCTTTTGCACACTATGCATCTTTTCTGGGACATCGTGCAAACTGAGGTTGATTACATTTAAGAAGTTGATACGGGAATATGTGAATAAAATGAAAAGAAGAGCCATGCTAAGTGCTATGACTAAACTGAACCTTCTTGGTTCTTAATAACCAGAGAAAGGAGAACCAAACACACATGAAAAATCTATGTTTACTGCACAGATGCTTCCTTTCCCCTAAACCCTTTGTAATCTAAAGCTCTGGGTTTTGGTAGTTACTTCACTCTCTTCTATTGAAAACATTTGAGAAACTGAATACAAAACAACATTAGAAGTTTACATGGTACGATTTGTTTGAACAAGCAATCGTTCTCTGTACAGGTGCTTAACTGTCTTGTTCTGGGCTTGTCTTTAGTAAACACAATAAACTTTATTATGCTTATTAAACTTGATAGCAGAAAAATAGGTTTAGGAGGCAAGTGAGAGAGCTGATGGAAGGAAAAGCAAAAAAATATACTCTAGCTCTGAATCAATGCAATGGATTTACTATAGAGTTTAGTTTTTATCACTCAATGTCTCAATTATTTTAACATTAAATTTTGCATAAAACACAGATATCTAACATTTATTGACATATGCTATTTTGGATTCTTTCCCAAGAAATATACTGTATGCAGGGCCGTAGCCAGGATTTTGATTTGAGTTTGGTTCGGGGGGCTGAGACTAGGTGGAAGAGGGTCTACCCTAGCAAACCTTTTGTATTGTTATCCCAATAACCCCATTAATGTGGGATATAATGAGCATGGTGATCAGATCATGATATGAATAAACATAACAATTTAAATAATGTACCAGTAAGGCCTTTTCGCGGACCACCCTGAGAATTTGGGGGGGGGCTGAAGCCCCCTTAGCCCCCCCCCCCCCTACATGCCTGACTGTATGGATCAGCACTTTCCTTTTAAACCTTGTATTTTTGTGCAGACAAGAAGTCAAATCTCATCTAGCAAAGCTTTCCTGCCTCTCAGCCTTCAGTCTCTGCTGACATCTAGTGGCAACTTTTAAATAAAACTACCTTGAGCGAAATAAAAGTTCAGAACAAAGTTTTTAAAAGCTACTCTTTGTTTTGTATTAAGTATTACAAAGCTACACACAATTAACCTTATTCTGTCACTATGCTTGGAATGAAAATAAAGAGCAATTAGTTATGTAAATTTCAGAAAAGAAAACATTGCATTCATACACTTGTCTCTGCCTTCTCCTCTCCTCTGCTTCAGATCCCCCTGTTTATAGGCCTTCCCAACAGTGTACATAACTTCCTTTGTATTAGTTTTTGGGTTGATTTTAAATCCCTCCAGAGGCCATCCTTAGTTGGGCTATTCAATTTCCCTGTATAGAGCTCTTTGCTGGATTCCTCCCTTTTCTACAGCAGAGCTAATGTGACTTCGGCTTGAGATTGTCTGGTATCCAAGGTCCAAGCTATCCACACAGTATTCTTAGCAACTGCATTTAGCAGTATTTTTATACCAGCAATCCAAAGGACAAAGAAGCTTTTGGCCAGCCTAAGCTTCACAAGGAAGAAGATTGAAACAGTTTATAACCATCGCTTTGTACCAGAGGTAAGATATTTTCAAAGATTCCAGAAAGATGACTGCAATTAGCAAAATCTCCTTTTGTAATGTATTGTTTTAAGTTACTTTATGATAGTCCCGGGTGGAGTTAACCCTTTATTCATCTTGTTTCAGTAAACTGATTTGGTTATCTTTTCACCTTGCCTCAAAGTGCCTCTGTCTGTCTGCTAAGGGTCTTAAGCTTAACAGAAGGTATCACATAGCCCCCAAGTAAAGCCAGACAATATAGTTTTCCCTAAGGTTTGGGCGTGCCATCACATACATACATAGTATTACAATCAAAACACTGACTGGAGATGCCAGACATTTATGAAGAATACAGTACACCCTGAAACAAAGGTTTAAATGGAATAAACATATATTATTTAGGGATAATATACAATTATCAATATACAATAATTAAATATACAATAATTATATATTATCCCTAAATAAACTCCACAGAAATAGAATTTTAAGAAGTGTTATTTCCAATAGGAGCACCTGGCGGCACAGCAGTTTAAACAGCTGAGCTGCTGAACTTGCTGACTCAAAAGGTGCCAGTTCGAATTGGGGAGTGGGGTGAGCTTCCACTATTAGAACCGGCTTCTGCCAACCTAGCTGTTTGAAAACATGCAACAGTGAATAGATTAATAGGTACCGCTCTGGCAGGAAGGTAACGGCGCTCCATGCAGTCATGCTGGCCACATGACCTTGGAGGCACTTATGGACAACGACAGCTCTTTGGCTTAGAAATGGATATGAGCACCACCGCCCAGAGTCACACCTGGCTCAATGTCAACATGCACCTTTACCTTATTTCCAGTAATTGAAGAAAAGAATTAGAAACCATTCAATCACTACATTTTTAAAATATCCTGAATTGAAGCTCTCAATTTACTATAAACCTTATAATCTCACCCCGATTTTTTCCATAAAATATGGCAACACTTACACACAAACATATGGAATATGAGAAAATACGTATCAAAAACATAAACTCTATTTGTTACTCATTATGGTAAATGCAAATAAGTAGATTGCATCCAGAGCACAGCACTATTTCTAAGAATGTGGCATTAATTATTTTAAATATTTTAAAATAGGAAGTACTACATGTCTATTTCCTTACTTTGCATAGAAATTTTAGAGAGGTAATAGCTAGAACGAAGCCAAAGAAACACCAATCAAAGTACAGAGATTGATAAGGATACTTACTGTGTAATTTGATCTGACAGCAAAAATAGGTAGGAAAAAAGCAACATGAAATGGTGGAAAAATGATAAAATTAAAAACAAATTTTTTAATGGAAAGCATAAGGAAGATAAGCAAAAGGTGATGAAAGCTACCTTGAAGCCAGTCTACACCTTCTTGCAATCCTTCTCCTTTAAGAGCATCACTAGCACTAAAATGAAGAGAATATACTTTAATGGTGCATAAATGCAATAAGGTGATCACATTTTCTTTAGATAGTCAAACTGAAACCGTACAGAGAGAAAAAAAACTTCCCTAAGGGTCTTTGCCACTTCTTTCTTGCTTTTGTTCTAGGCCTTCAATTGACTCGGGTCAAATTGTTGTCCCTGGTGGCACAGCAAGTTAAACCGCTGAGCTGCTGAACTTGCTGATCGGCAGCTCAGTGGTTTAAATCCGGGGAGTGGGGTGAGCTCCCGCTGTTAGGCCCAGCTTCTGCCAACCTAGCAGTTCGAAAACATGCAGTTATGAGTAGATCAATAGGTACCGCTTCTGCAGGAAGGCAATGGCACTTCATGCAATCATGCTGGCCACATGACGTTGAAGGCGTCTACAGACATTGCCGGCTCTTTGGCTTAGAAACAGAGATGAGCACCAACTCCCAGTCAGAGACAACTAGACTTAATGTCATGGGAAATCTTTACCTTTACTTAGACCTTATTTGCCCCATATTTCCCTCTTAACCCCAATTTCTTATGATTATCAGTAGTTCCTACTGGGGAATTGGATTTGTTATACCCTTCTGCTCAACACAAGCTGTATATTCTGGAAACTTGGCCACTCCCTGAGTAAATTTGTTCCACACAAGGGATTCTCAGAAAGATTCCTATCTTTCTGAGAAGATCTGTGTATAAACTGCAACATCTCTCTCCCTCAGGATGTTTTTGGTGTGATGATATGATAGAACAGGACCTTCAGGCTTTTGTACACCATGGGGCTGAGGAGTCATGGGACCCAGGCCTCTTATTCCTTCACATAAACATTTGGAAAAAAAACATAAATAAGAATATAATCTTACTCATGAACTCAACATTTTCCCCATGAATGCAAGTATTTGCTCATATGTATCAAGGACTTGTAACATTGTCCTTTATTACTTGGGGTTGCTTGAAGGATTAATAGTCATATGTGTTGTTTGAAAAATGCTAGCAAAATTAGTTATTCAAACATTTAAACATTCCAAATAACAGAAAGAAAATAAAAGTAAAGACAACATTACCAGATATGCCATGGCTTGTCTTTGATGTCCTCCAAGGACAGTAAGTGGGAGACTTTTACAGATGACACAGCATCTCTAAGGTCCATCTTGTTTGCGAAGAACAAAATGGGTATTCGTCTATGTTTCAGATCTAGGAATGGTGTAACATTGTGTTAACGCTGCCAAAAACTCACTCAAAGCTGAGAGAAAAGGAGTCTCAATAGTAATGGCTTGTTTCAATAGAGTAAGCATTCTCAAACTCAAAGTAGAGACCATGACTCGGCATATTATATGTGTTTTTTAATCTGTTTGATTGGTATGAGTTTTAATTGTTTATACACTTAGATTGTTTATATTTTTATGAGATGTGTCTTATTGTTACCTGTGCGGCACTGAATTTTTGCCGGATTTGTAAGCCGCCTTGAGTCCCCTCTTGGGTTGAGAAAGGCAGGGTAGAAATGAAGTAAATAAATAATAAATAATTAAGGATGTATGTTCAAATATTTGTTTGCATCATCATAACTTTTCTATTCAAGAAAAATATTGTCAGCTGCAGGAAATTATGTAGGAACTAAAGTAATGAGAGGATAGCAATATGAATGAACTAGCCAAACTAATTATGGAGGTCAAAGTAACTTCTATTTAAAAAAAAAGAAGAAAAGATTGAGTTTGCATAGTTGCTTTTGCTCAGTGATGAGGGAACATCACACAAACAGGCTCTTATTACTCTTGCAACTATGTCCTATAGTCTGGTTTCAGAAACAGAATTTAGGAAAGACCTTGAGAATTAATTCCGGTTTTTAAAAAACCCCGCATATTTAAGGTTTGATTCCTCCATTTAATTTGAACATGGCTGGTGCAATGTGGTTAACCTTAAATGGATAGAGGTCTGTGTGATTCAATGCAGGTTCACTGAATGTCTTTATTTCTTAAATGAACTGATTGAATTGTTTTCATTTTGAATTAGGCTGCATAATAATGGTACTCCAATTAATAGATAAATATTACAAAAGTGGACAACATGTGGCTTCCAGATGTGACTAGAATGCAACTCTCATAAATCTTAGACAGTGTAGGCCAGGGGTGCTCAGAATGGTGATCGCGATCACCAGGGTGATCGTCGGGCCTCATCCTGGTGATCTTCAAGCCCCTGACCAGGTTTTTTGCTGTTGGTCCTCTTCATGTACCCCTGCACACTGCAAAGAAGTCCTCCGTCGTTGCTCCTCCCCGCTCCCTGCTCATGCGCCGCCTCCAAAAGCTCCAGAGTCGAAGAGGCAGAATGGGCCCCCTCTTTTGGCTTCCTCCTCCTCCCTCCGTCCTTCTCCAGCCACTCAGAGTCGTAGGAGACCAAAGGGGGCGGGCCTGGATGACGCAATGCATGGCTGGCCACGCGCGCATGCGCAGAAGTGCCCATTCTGCCTCTCGGACTTCTCGTGAGCTCTTGGAGGTGGCACGCATGCTGGCGGCGTGGAAATAGGACCAACGACAGAGGAGAAGAAGAAGGACGCTTTGGGGGTCATTTCCTTACCGCATCTCAAAGGACAGTCTTTTTACTTTGGGGTGGGTGCTTGATTGTTCTGTGGCATGTCTCTTTGTTTATTTTTAAGCCTCTCTACTTGCTTTGTTCCTTGAGAAATATATGTTGGGGAATATGGAAATGTGGGAGAAATGGGGTGGTTGGATGTATTTTTGCATGCCCCTTTGTTTACCTTGCTGAGTATTAAATGGCCTTGCAGTTCAAAAGCCTCTCTTCTTACTTTCTGGCTGATAATATGTGTGGTAATATGGCAGTGTGGGAGAAATGGGGTGGTTGGATGTATTTTTATGCTCTGTTTTATATTGTTGTTATTAAATTGAAATGTTGATGTTTTATAACTTCATTTTATGTAAACTGCCCCGAGCCTGCTGGAAGGAGCGGTACATCAAAATGAATAATAAATATAAATAAATAAATAAATAAGAAAATAGTTATACGTTTTACATTTCTGGGTAGGTGATCTTTGGGACTTGGTTTTTTAATCAGTAGCTCCCATGCTGAAAAAGTGTGAGCACCCCTGGTGTAGGCAATGGTGAGAAACAATGGGAGTTGTTATTCCCTTAAAACTTTTGCAGATAATTAAAATTCACATGACCAAAAACTCTATGCAGGTAATGAATACAATCACTATGTATTGGTTTGTTATTCACACAAGATACATTTGGTGAACTGTCCTTGTTACTCATTACATAAACTTTACCAATTTACCTTTTGCACATAGCTTATTTTCTTAGAACACTTAGAACAGGGGTCCTCAAACTTTTTAAGCCAAGGCCTGATTCACGGTCCCTCAGAGTGTTGGGGGCTGGACTACAGTAGATTATATATATAGATAGATAGATAGATAGATAGATATAGATATATATATATAGCATGAATGAATTCCTATGCACATTGCACATATCTCATTGGTAGTGCAAAACATCCATGAAAGAACAATTTTAACCAACATAAATTTACCAGTATTTCAATGGGAATCATAGAATCATAGTTGGAAGAGACTTCATGGGCCATCCAGTCCAACTCCCTGCCAAGAAGCTGGAAAATTGCATTCAAAGCACTCCCAACAGATGGCCATCCAGCCTCTGTTTAAAAGCTTCCAAAGAAGGAGCCTCCACCACACTCCGGGACAGAGAGTTCCACTGTTCAATGGCTCTCACAGTCAGGAAGTTCTTCCTAATGTTCAGATGGAATCTCCTTTCTTGTAGTTTGAAGCCATTGTTCCACGTCCTAGTCTCCAGGGCAGCAGAAAACAAGCTTGCTCCCTCCTCCCTATGACTTCCGCTCACATATTTATACATGACTATCATGTTTCCTCTAAGCTTTCTCTTCTTCAAACTAAACATGCCCAGCTCTTTAAGCCACTCCTCATAGGGCTTGTTCTCCAGACTCTTGATCATTTTAGTCACCCTCCTCTGGACACATTCCAGCTTGTCAATATCTCTCTTCAATTGTGGTGCCCAAAATTAGACAATATTCCAGGTGTGGTCTAACCAAGGCAGAATAGAGGGGAAGTGTGGGCCTGCTTTTGGTTGATGAGATACTCAAGTTAATTAGGATTGTGGTTGTGTGCCTTCAAGTTGTTTCTGACTTAGAGCGACTCTCAGTCTAAGGTTTAGGGCCGGGGCCGGGTAAATGACCTTGGAGGGCCGCATCCTGCTCATTGGCCTTAGTTTGGGGACCCCCAAGATGGAGGGCCATTAATTGCCCGGTAGTAATAACAACAACAGCAGCAGCAACAACAACAACAACAGATGGATTACCCTGCGATTCAAGGCGGGATACAACATCATCAAAACAAGAGAGAAAACATTATTAAAAGACATACAACAAGATACACAGAGTTAAAATCCACTAATGAAATGCAGATTAAGATTCACAACTTAAAATTGATCAGATAGACCTGCCAAAAGAGATGGGTCTTCAATTGTGTGATCTAGCTGTCACAGTTCTTCCAGAAGATCATTCCAAACTTGGAGCAGCAAATGAAAAGGTCATATGGGTGACGGTCACCATTCAGTTTCTGGCAGGCTGGAACAGCCGTCCCCCGGAAGACCTAAGTGTGTGGGGCAGATTGTATAGGAGAAAACGATCCTCGGGGTAGCCTGGACCCAAACCATATGGGTAACCTGAACCCAGGAAAGCGAGAATAGCCCCTCCCTGCTGTCCTTCCGGCTGCAGGCTAAAACCTTTTTATTCAGACAGGCTTTTAAATATTAAGGTATTTAAGGACAGCTGAATAAAATCCCACATTTTCTGCTCTGTATTGGAATATATGGGAATGTGGGCTCAGATAACACAGTTCTAAGCAGATATTGAGGGATTTTCTGCCTTGGTATTCTGGGTTATATGGCTGTATGGAAGGGCCTTCAGATCTAGCCAGGGGGTGTTGTGGTTTTTAACTGTTTTGATGGATTTCAACTGTGAATTTTTTTAGTGCTGTCTGTGTTTAATTCTATTTTAATTTTTGCATATTTATATATATTAAATTGTATACTAATGTTTTTATGTCAAGCCGCTTTGAGCCCACTTTGGGGAGATAAAATAGGGTATAAATAAATATAATAATAATAGGCTTTAAAGGTCAAAACCAACACTTTGTACTTTTCCCTGAAACTAACTGGCAAATCCTTTATATTAGGCCCTTTCTACACTGCCATATAAAATCCAGATTATCTGTTTTGAACTGGATTATATCACAGTGAAGACAGATCAAAGTAGCTAATGTGGATTATCTGATTTTATAATCTGGATTACATGGCAGTGTAGAAGGGGCCTTAGTTTATACTTACTGAAGGAAACGCAAATTAACTTCTCTATATACAGATACAGACTTCACACCAAAATACACATTTTAAACTAAAAATGGATAGTAGGAATAGGACTGAGTTAAAAGATAAAGGGTCTCCTCACCTGGATGATTCATGAGTGTGTCAAGTTCTTCTTTGGCCACAACCATTCTTAGTTTGTCACTGCTATCAATAACAAAAATAATGGCTTGGCAATCCCTGCACAATAGAGACAGCAAAGAAACAAATTACAGACGTTCTAGGATTCTATAACAAAGCATGTAGTCAAAATATTAGTTTGCTGTGTGTTATTTTACTATTTCTGGGTTGCGGTTGTTCTGACTTTGATGCATTGAACCTTATGTAGCCATCAGAACTGGATGCATTGTCCCTGAATTACTTAAGTGTAGTTAGGGCAACTGAGATCCTTTGTCATGCCCACTGCCATGGTGTACCCCAACACTGAAGTAGAGAACTACAGTATGTTTAATTTGGGGGGAGGCAGGTTACCTCCCAGCAGAAGGAGGGGCAGCACTACAGCTCTGCTTCTAGGACCACATCCCTTTGTCTATATTTAAACTATTTATGTTGTTTATTTGTTCAGTCGCTTCCAACTCTTCGTGACCTCATGGATCAGCCCACGCCAGAGTTTCTGGTCGGCCATCGCCATTCCTAGCTCCTTCAAGGTTGAGTCAGTCACTTCAAGGATAACATCCATCCATTCATCTTGCCCTTGGTTGGCCCCTCTACATTTTTCCCCAGTATCATTATCTTCTCCAAGCTTTCCTGTCTTCTCATTATGTGGACAAAGTACTTCATCTTAGCCTTTAATATCCTTCCCTACAGTGAGCAATTGGGCTTTATTTCCTGGAGTATAGACTGGTTTGATCTTCTTGCGGTCCAAGGCACTCTCATAATTTTCCTCCAACACCACAGTTCAAAAGCATCTATCTTCCTTCACTCAGCCTTCCATATGGTCCAGCTCTCGCATCCATAGGTTACTTCAGGGAATATGACTGCTTTAACTATGCGGACCTTCATTGCCAGTGTGATGTCTCTACTCTTAACTATTTTATCGAGAGTGGTCATTACTCTCCGCCCAAGACTATTACAACTATTATCACCTGGAAAATGGTATAACACTTAAAGCAATCTGTCATCTAGCAACTGAATATAGTACTGCTGGATTTACAGCAACATTTAAGTTAATGCATATCATAAACCAGATAACTATATATGTACATCTCTAGGTATAGATCCTCTTCAAACATATTGCAATACATGTTGGAATAGAGCCACTAGGTTTCCTTTAGCCAATCAACCAATTAATTCTACAATAATGAGAACAACACCGTAAGTCGCTGTGAAACAAACCAGGAAATACCTTGATGTAACATGTAACTGAGGTTCCCAACCTTTTTTGACCAGGGATCACTTTGACTAGAGATCACTCTCCAACATTAGTACCAAAAGGGTTACGAATCAGTTTTCGGTCAACTTTAGATTTGGTTTGGTTATTTGGGGATCCTGAGTCAGAAAATTGTATTGAACAGACCACATCAGCTCTAGTTTCTGATACAGAACATATGCCACCCAATAGTTGCTATCTGATCTCCCACAGAAAATCATATTTAATAAGCCTGAGCACTATAAGAGAGTTTCACATGACCAGCCACTCTTGTTGCAACACTGTAGTAACAGTGAGGCCGCAGAACATATTTTAGTTCTTGGGGTCCACTGGTGGTCCACGGATCACAGGTTGGGAACCACTGTTGTAAACATTAAGCTAAATTGTAAAACTTACGAATAAAACAATCTCAAATTCATGTTAGATGAAAATTAGCCCATACTGAGTCTGCAAATACTCATATATGTCTCTTGAAATTAGGAACTGGCAGATGAAATCTTATGGTTTGTTCTTTAATGTATTGCTCCACTTCTGACTTATGGTGATCAAAAGGCGATCCTATCCCAAGCTTTTCTAGGCAGAATTCCTTTTAAGGGGGTTCCATCCCTTCCTTCCTCTGAGAGTATGACTTGCCCAAGGTCTCCCACTGGGCCTCCATGTTCAATTGGGTATTTGAATCCAGTGTTCAAACTGCTGCATTACACTGGTTCTCAATTTATTCCATACAAGCAATAATTTCAAGAAAATATTTTAAAAGTTTTTAATAAACTATGTTTTCTTTTTGCCTTTATTTAATCAAAACAATGTTACCATGTTTATTTATTTATTTACTTTATTTATATTCTGCTCTTCTCATTCCGAAGGGAACTCAGAGCGGATTACAGGTACAAATACTTAGCAGACAATCCCTGCCGTTTCCACATACACACATATAGACGAACAGAGGCAAACTCTGGCCACCAGGGGGAGCTGACGCACTGCTCATCTCTCAGCGTTCCCAGCATCCCTTGTTGTTCATTCCGCATTCCTCAGTGTTCCTGGAGTTCTTTAATGGCCTCATAATTCAGTCAAAATTTGCCTCTCCACTTAATGTGGTACCTTAATCTCCTACTTGACAGATGCAACTGTCGAGTACCCAACTCGACCTGGGCAGGCAGAATAATAGCAGAAGGGTGACACTAAATCAATCCGTAAATGCCCCCTCACAATGGCTTCTTTTATGATAATATTCCTATCAGTTCTTATCTATTGATACTGAATAATTTTATCCATGTACATAACTGAAAATTACAACCAAGTGGGAAAAGCAACCATTTCTCATAGTATAGTCCTTCCAAACCTGAAAGACCAAGACAAAACTGCTCTCTTCCACATTCACAAGAGTCAATTCAAGTATACCAGCAATTCCTGGTATCAAGAGTTTGCATGTATGAATTTAATAAGAAAGTACCCTAGAAATATAGCATGTTGGCATCCTATGTCCTGGAAACTAAAATAAATTTCTAAAACAACACTAAGCAGAATCTTAAGTGATTGCTCAATACAGAAGAACGCGGAGTATTTTATAGCTTTGTATTATAATACAGTTATTTTGAGAAAAGGAGGTTCTCATCAACTGAGGGTTCCTTGAGTATAATTGTTCAATTTCTCAGCAGGATTAGGTAATGGTCCCAATGTGGATGATTATTTCATATATTAATTTGATTAATATGCTAATACAATTTGCTTCAAAGAGGAAAAATAAACACAACAAAGGGGATTCATTTTAAAATTAACCTTTTGTATAATTTAGTGTGAAAATATGAAAGTGTATGTTTAAGTTAATAGTTTTTCAGGGTGAATAAAATAATGAAAATGTGCATTCAAACTAAAAATAAACCTTAGTGTTTTGATTCCTTTGAATATTATGTACACACCTTTCCAATCTGCATAGGAATCCCTGTATTGAATTATATATATGTGGATTATTCATGATGTGTCAGATTCTTCACAAAGTACTATTTGTTGTTGTTTATTTGTTCAGTCGCTTCTGACTCTTTGTGACCTCATGGACCAGCCCACGCCAGAGCTCCCTGTTGGCCGTCACCACCCCCAGCTCCTTCAGAATCAAGCAAGTCACTTCAAGGATACCATCCATCCATCTTGCCCTTGGTCGGCCCCTCTTTCTTTTTCCTTCCATTTTACCCAGCATACTAAATTACTGTACTTTAATAGAAATTCATTAGAAAACTATGTACAGAATTCTGATATCAGCATTTTCACCATGCCTATGGAAGTCTCTAAAAGAGATATTTCCAAACTTTTCAACTTTCCAAACTTGGTAACAAACTTTTTAGACATGCATCCTTTTGTGACATGGTAATTCAGTTTTACTAGCAAACTGGAAGTTAAAACAACCCCTTAAGAGTTTTTATATATATATTCTAGACCAATTCCAAATGCAACTTTTTTCTCCATCTTTTTCTATTATGCGAAAGCCACTGTTGAATAAAAAGATACATTCTATAGGCGCATAGAACAGCTAATTGACCTTGTCTTATATATCCTATATATATATATATATATATATATATATATATATATATATATATATGTTGTTTTGCAATATGTATATTATTAAAAAAATGTCCTGAGGCATAAACAGTGTTTTTAAAAATGGGCTATATTCAAGAATACTTTTTTCATGTTGGAAATTAGAACCTCAAAGTATCCCATATTCTTTTCCTTTTAGCCAAGTCTTAAAAAGACATCTGTAGTCAAGTAATGGCATATATATCATGCTGCACAACAACTATTTTAACAAGTGTTTCCCATAAATTTCATAAATAAAATATTATATTATTTTAGTTTCTGAATACAATATGCCCCTCATAACTGCAGGGGATACATTCCTTAACTTACTGTGGAAATATGAAACTCTACTGAAATGAATCATTTCTCTTTGAAAGTTACCACAGAGTTGCCCTGAAGGACTGTGAAAATTCCTAAAGGGATCTTCTCTAGGAATTCTCAAGAACTACCAGGGCAACTCTATGGGAAGTTATGGATGATTATACCATAGAATTGCCTGGGAGGCCTAAAAAGTTATAGAGAGGGGATATTTTGTTAGATGTAGTTAAGTGAAACCAGGGGCTCTAATCGTTCTGGTACGGGTGCCATATTATGCGTTTACATAGTGCAAATGTAAGCCTTATAATCAAAACACTTACTTGTAGTAGTGCTCCCAAAGATTTCTGTATCTACCTTGACCCGACATATCAAACACAGTGAATGACAAACTATAAAGAAGAATAGATGATAAAAATTAGAATGGCAAAATATTTAATTTTGCAATTGTATATATCAGGGGTTCTCAAACTTTTTCCGGTGCGGGGCAAAAGTTTCTCAAGAATTGTTTATATTTTATATATAAACATTTCTTGATATATATGCCTGATATATATGTATATATATATATATCAGGCAACCAATATAAACTTAACAGTATTTCAGTGAGAGGACCCAGGGGCCATGCAGGAAAAGCACAATCAAAGCATCCCCTGAGCAATGGGAGGGAAATAGGGTTTCGGGAGCAAGGAAGACGAGGATCTGGATGGAAAGGGAGGCGAGGAAGAAAGGCTTTTGGTTTGGGGGGGCTTTTGGTTTGGGGGAGGAGGCAGATGGAGGGGAGGAGCAGGAAAAAGGAGGGAAAGCTTAGAGGGGGAGGAAGAGGAGGGAAGCGTGGAGCCCCTCAGTATACTTTGAGAACTACTGGTATATATAATTGCTACCCTCCACAAAACACACTGGCATTTATTTCTGAGTACTATACTACTATTTCATAAAAAATACCTAAAGTGCAATCTTACATTTACAATATTAAGTTCCATTGAACAGAAGGGAGTTTCTTTGAGTAACGAGGCATAGCTCAGTAGGTCTACTTAGGACTAGTAACTGGATTTAGGTTAGAAAATAGATGAGAAAAAAAAATCCAAATCAAAGTCTTACCTTGAGGTCTTGAATTTTTCTATACTAAATCCTATTGTGGGAACAATGTCTTGAGCTTGAGCCTATAAAAAACAACCTTTGTCTTAAAAAGTAATTTATGTTCAGTTTATCACAGAAACTCTGACTACAAGGACCATTCAGTTCAATACCCTGTTCAGAGTTTCCTGCTCTAGTAATTCAATCTTCAATAATTTGGTGTTTAATTTCTTTACCTTATCTCAAGCATTCCTGATAGATGACAATTCAAACTGTCTGAAGTACTCCAAGGAAAGAGAATCCTCCTCCTTTTGAGACAATGCATTGCACTGCTGAACATCTTATAGTCAAAAAGCTCTTCGTAATGTATCTCTTGTAATCTGAATCCACCGATTTGAGTTCAAGTTTTTGTATCACTAGAGCAGTGTTTTTCAACCTTTTTTGAGCCGCGGCACGTTTTTTACATTTACCTAATTCTGGGGCACGCCGCCAACCAAAATGACACAAAATGACACTCTAACACAGTGATACATATAGTTAATATGTTTTAAAATGTATTTTATACAGTCAGTGTGAAACCTGGGCCTGTTTCGATAAACAAAACATATATATGACTTCCTCTCACATATTTATACATGGCTATCATGTCTTCTCTCGGCCTTCTCTTCTTCAGGCTAAACATGCCCAGCTCTTCAAGCCGCTCCTCCTAGGGCTTGTTCTCCAGACCCTTGTGAAATTTCACCCTGAGTGAAACTTGCTTCTAGTTAACTATGGATGTCATGAAGCTGTTATAAACAGTTCCTTTGGGGGGGGTAAAAAAAATCAAGTAAAATAGTACCAAAAACCCATTTCCAAGCGGAGGTTCAATTTGTTTCTTGGAAACCTGTGAGGGGGCTGCTAGGAGGGGGGGGGGAAGTGCCAATTTCCCACGGCACACCTGATGATCGCTCACGGCACACTAGTGTGCCACGGCACACTGGTTCAGAAACACTGCACTAGAGAACAAGCTTGCTCCACCTTCTACATGATATCAGATTTTTAAAGATGGCTATTTCTTCTCAAAGCTAAACATACCTTCCTCACATAAAATAAAAATCAGTAAACCTGCTTTCTCTATTGATCAAAATAAAACTTCAAGCTTCAGATAATAACACATAAGAATACTTCAAAACTTTATGACCAATAATAAAGCTGGCAATAGCAAGAGACAGAAAAGGAAGCAAAAGGCCGTTCAGATCCTTATTAATAGTCTGTCTTTCTTAAATGATATTTAGTTTTAATTCATTCATTTTAAGGATAGCACAGGCGATCAACTTTCTGAGGAATGATTACAAGTTATTAATATTTGTTAGGGTCATGGTGCCCAAATTACATAATTCCTCCCTTTATTCTGTAGTTCTATAGCATCCAAATTATGAAAGAATTGCTACAAAACTATATTCCTTCTCCAGCAAGCACACTCCATGCCAATGTCACTCCAGTAGTGACAATGCTACCACATGCATATGTCTGGACAGCACCAATGACACGGCTTATTAAAGAGTAAAGTACAGACACAAAATACATAAAGCACACTCAGTGTCCCAAAAGGTTATAAGGATAAAGGCTAGGTAACAATATATGTTAATAAATTACCTCAGTGAACTGTTTCTGTGCTGGTAGCAGAGAATAAAGATGTAGGATTAGTGCCTATTCAGGCAGTCTTGGGGGAAATTTCAGAATTCCCAATTTTTTGAGAATTTATAGAATGGAAGGAAAAGTAACGAGCGCCACCAGGTTACTAAATCAATATTTGTATTTTACTACCTGAAAGCTGAATTACTAGAGCAAGAAATTCTGAAATACTATTCTTCTGTTTATTTATACCCTGCTTTTTCCTTTCCACAAGGAGACTCAAAGCGGCTTTGATACAATCTACTATATGTGTTGGTGTGATTGTGATTTTTATATTTTAATTTTTTGCAATTAAAATATGTGTGCGTGTGCATGCGCACACACGCACACACATGTTGATGTCACTAAGGAGCATCTCATTTCACTAGTCAACCTATATTTAGAAATGGAGATTATCTCGATCTCCTACTGGTAAATAGGCAGAGTTGATGCATCATGTGTTGGCGTTGGGTACATATTTGATATCCTTAAAGTCCTTTAACATGGTCGAGTCAAACAGTTTTGTAAACAAGCAAGAATATGTACATGAATGATTTCCTTACTCTTTATCCCCCCCCCCCCCAACACAGTTCTGAATGATGCTCCAAATGCCACTCCTAACATTTCTCTCCAATTTCACAAATAGTTTATTCAATGGCTCATAATATGGCAACTGCAGTGGGAGTTCACAAATAATATACGCCATGAAAAGTGTAGTGTGTGACTCTTTTAAAATACTGTATATTTAGTGCTGATTATGTAAAATACATATCTATTTTTTAAAAAAATATTTGATGTAATTATTCCTGTAACAGCTGCTTCATGAAAAACATTACTAATATCTGAATACAATTTTATTAGCATTCACTCTTTATAATTATAAAGCCTATCCAAATGCAAAATAATAAAGGAATCAACTCATTCCAGACAATGTACAATAATATCATCCTATTTATAAGTAATCTTGTGCATAATATAAATTCCATTCATTTACATTTTTTCCAGGCAAGGATCAAATGACTACTTACATTAGATGGTTTCAGTTTGTTGATAATTGTTGTTTTGCCACTATTATCCAATCCAAGGCACAAAACATGAACCTCCTTCTTCTTCAGGCCAAGCCAGCCTGCCAGTTTGTCAAATAATCCCATAACTTCGACTAAATGGCACAATCAATACCTGTGATTGAGAAGAAAATGCCTACTGAAATTACACATGAGGGCAAAGATCTTTAGATATTAAGGCAAAACTGCCCTGAGAGAAAATGATTTCAAATGGTGTCACAGCAAGTTGGTTAATGCAAGCAAGTAGCAGATAAGCTGATTATTTGGGAAGAGTCTCCTTGTCAAAGCAGTCAGGCTACTTATGACCTATCGGTCTGAAGCACAATATCCTTTGGAGTGTGGACAGACAGCTATGTACCAGAGTTTATAGTTTTGAGGTGGAACCAAATTATTGAATGTATCGAAAACAAAATAAATTACTCCTCATGTATTAAATAACTCTCAATAACAAACAGGGTAATAATTATTTAGTTAGGTGTTGTAATAATACAATCTAAATAAAAAAGGATCCTAAAAACAAATACAGGTAGAGGAAATCTGGTCAACCCATAGGGCAGAATTTTCAGTAGTAGATCATCTGATATTTGCTACATTACAATTTAACCCACACAATATATACAGAACTTGAACTAGAAATGCGGGCATATTTTAAAATACAGTCAAGTGATCCAAATTATATAGCATTTGTGACATAATTATTTAAAAGTGAGTTTTATGCACTATGAAAGTGTTTGGCTGTACATTTTCACATCACAAAAACTGCAAGATAGTACCATGTTTCCCCGATAGTAAGACACCCCCGATTGTAAGACGTATCGGGGGTGTCAGGGGGTCGGCTAATATAAGCCGTACCCTGAAAGTAAGCCGTACCTCGCCGCCACGCCGCCGCCGCCGCCGCCAGAATCGGCCCATCGGCCGCGGCACACCTCCGCGGCACACCTTTCTGCCTGGCCTCTGACGCAGCAGCCGCCGCCACGCCTCTTGCTCTTTTCCCCTCCCTTTCTTCGTCCAAGGAAGGGAGGGGGAAAGAGGCGTGAAGCCGGCGCCGCGTCAGAGTGACGCCGCCGCTTCGCCACGCCTCTTGCTCTTTCCCTTCCCCTCCCTTCCTTCGTCAAAAGGAAGGGAGGGGGAAGAGCAAGAGGCGTGGTGAAGCGGCGCTGCGTCAGAGTGACGCGCTGCCGCCCGCCACGCCTCTTGCTCTTTTCCCCTCCCTTTTTCGTCCAAGGAAGGGAGGGGAGAAGAGAGCAAGAGGCGCAGAGCGCCGCCATCAGAGTGACGCGCCGCCGCCATGCCTCTTGCTCTCTTCCCTCCCTTCCTTCGTCCAAGAATTCTTTCGTTGTATGTCCAATATAAGACGTACTCGAAAGTAGGACGTAGTGGGGCTTTTGGGGGTAAAAAGAAAGTAAGACGCTGTCTTACTTTCGGGGAAACACCGTAGTATTTCATGATGTAACCTTCCCAAAAATGGCATATTCGAATTCTAATGGGCTACAGCTGAGCAGCCACAGTATATGATCTCAGACTGTACCCAGCATTAGTTCATTTTGAAGTCAGTCTATTTTGCTGTATTGTATCACCTGCCTGTCTTGAAAACCGATTGCTAGCCTTTTAAACATTGCCATTGAACTCTTAACACTGTAAATAGAATACACATAGTCTGAGAGTGAGAAGCGCTGAAAAAGTATTTCAGTTGCAAATTAATATTCTAACTGAAGAAATGGTTGGGAAAATGTTTCTAAAGATACAGAGAGACCTGTTTTGAAGTTATTGTGCCCATATTTTTCCCAATATATGTTTCCCATTAGGAAACATACAGGAGTTGCCTATTGTGACATATTTTGGGATCAATGAAGAAGAGTAGGCTTTGCTCATCATTATTTTGGTAGAAAGTTGAAACCAATTCATAGAACTGGTAAACATACATATGATCCACAGATGTCCTGGAGTAACACACTTAGGCCATTATCATTTTTGATGAAACTAACAGAAGAGAAGATATCGGTAATTCACTTGTGCCTGAAGCACAGACTTCTGCCAAGTAGTAAATGTATACATCAATTCCCTTAACTCACTCCTATATATACAAGACTGAAGAGCTGCGCTGCATAGTTATAACAATCTGATACCACTTTTATGGCTATGGCTCTATCCTTTGGAATCTTGGGCGACATGAATGAATGAACGAAAACTTTCTTTCTATCCCACCCTATCTCCCTGGAGGGGACTCAAGGCAGCTTACAACAAATAGAAAAACAAACATTCAATTCCATATAACAATACAAAATACAATACAAAATAACATAAGTCAAAAGATAAAGCCAATTTACATGTACACAAGCAGCAAGGACATTCAGACAATTAAACACAAAAGGGTTTTTATAAGCCATCATCAGTACCATTATCATTATATCATACCTATGGGAATAGAAGGCCTCTATAGGTCCTCCAGGACAGCATTATCACCATCATTATACTCAACAACAACATTAAATATCATAACTATGGGGATAGAAGCCCTCTATAAGAATTCCTAGATCCCTCAGCACAGCTTCATTATTATTATTACTATCAACATCATCTTATCTATGAGGATAGAAGGCCTCTCTTGGAATCCCTAGATCCTCCAGTACAACTGCATTTTTATTGTTATTATGATGTTATTATCAGGTCTTGGCGGTGGCTGGGAGAGCTTTTGCAGAGTTAAAACTTGTGCGCCAACTGCGCCCGTACCTTGGGAAGTCTGACTTGGCCACGGTGGTCCATGCTCTGGTTACATCCCGAATAAACTACTGCAATGCTCTCTACGTGGGGTTGCCTCTGAAGACTGCCCAGAAGCTTCAGTTAGTCCAACGTTCGGCAGCTAAGTTACTAATGGGAGTGGGGTACAGGGAGCGTACAACTCCTCTTTTGTGCCAGCTCCACTGGCTGCCAATTAGCTTCCGAGCACAATTCAAAGTGCTGGTATTGACCTACAAAACCCTATATGGTTCCGGCCCAGTTTACCTGTCCGAACATATTCTCCCCTACGAACCATCAAGGCAGTTAAGATCTTCTGGAAGGGCCCTGCTCTTGGTCCTGTAGCAACCCAGTTCTCGTTCGTGCCTGGGGGGCATGGGACAGCGCCAGGGGTCCCACTTGCATTAGAGCCAGCAGCAGCTGAGTTAGATTCTGAAGAGGATTTAGAGGGGCTGGAAGAAGGAGATTTTCCCATAGCTGGGCCTTCCTCTCCCACAGAAAGCCTAGCTTGGGACGAAGGCTGGCCTGATCCTTACGAGGATATGGAAAGCCAGGTGCAAACTGAAAGCAGTGAGAGTGAAGGGTATGAACGGCCAGGGGGGCGAGGTTCACAAGAAAGAATGCATGAAGACCTGGAGGAGGATAGCGAGGAAGCAGATAGGGAGTTCGACTCTCACGGAGATAGAGACCCAGGTGGTGGGAGGCAAGGCCGAACCTTTGATAGGAGACGGAGCATTGAGTCCAGCAGGAGGGGTTGGTTTCATAGCCTAGACAGACCGAGGTCCCGCACCACAGATTGGAGAAGGAGAAGCCTAGAGCGTCGGGGTCCTCGCCATGAAGATTAAGTAGAGGATCCATGGGAACGGATCCTCAGTACCTCGGCCACGTCTATTCTATGCAGACGTGTTAGCGAGGCTAGACCACGGAGCTAAGTTGGGCTAGTGGCCTGCCAAGGAAGCCTTGGACCGTGTACCTTATTTGTTCCTGATTCGCTTTTGCTAAGCGGAGCCTTGCCAAGTCTTGCTAACCTTGTTTTTGGACAATACTTCTTATTTGAATGCTTTTGCATTTTGGACTATTATCTTTTCTGCTGTTTTTATTCTTCAATAAAGTAGTTAGCTGAATACCGTCTTTGTGTGTGTGATTGAGGGGCCGGCCAAGTCCGTGCATTGTGACAGGTCCCACCACCTTTGCAATCGTGGTTGGTGGGGACGAGAGACAGGGCCTTTTCTGTGGTGACCCCTCGGCTATGGAACTCCCTCCCAACTGAGATCAGATCTGCCCCCTCACTCCTGACTTTCAGGAAGCTAGTGAAATCCTGGATCTGGAAAGAAGCATTCCCGGAATAATGGCTGAGTTTTATAATAGACTGTAGCAACTCTGCCCCCATCTGACCCGGGGGGGGGCAGGGTGCAAATCAGCCCCCACCTCAGCAGGGGGGGCAGGTTCTGGCCCCAGGGGTTCCGTTTGCTTTGGACCCAGATGAAGGTGATGCAGGGGATGATGAATCTGCATCACCAACGGAGAGCCTGCAATGGGAAGACACCTGGCTGAAGGCTCTCGACAACGCGGAAAGAACTGCAACTTGGAAAACAACATCACCCAAGGAGACTTTCGGCTGTGCTTTCTGCAACCGGACTTGCCTATCTCAGATTGGCCTTTTTAGCCATCAAAGCGTTTGTAGAAAGCAGAAAGAACTGCAACTTGGAAAACAACATCGCCCAAGGAGACTTCCGGCTGTGCTTTCTGCAACCGGACTTGCCTATCTCAGATTGGCCTTTTTAGTCATCAAAGCGTTTGTAGAAAGCGTGGGATGAGTCCTTCCTAAAGAATCTTTGTTCGAGATGTAATGCCGAGGGAGATACACAATCGAAATAATCCCAAATACAGTTAAAGCGGTATCGAAAGGCCAAACTTTGCAGTGTGGACAAGACACACATCTTGGGCAGCAATCCTGCATTAGTTTGGATGAATAAACTCAATTGAGCTAAAGGAAAACGACTTCCAAATTGGAAAAAGGGTGGCAATGTTGTTGTTTATAGTTTTGGGGTGCATCTAGCTTGGGTTTCCAGGGCTTTGGACTCCAACTCCCACAATTCCTAACAGCCGACCGGCTGTTAGGAATTGTGGGAGTTGGAGTCCAAAGCACCTGGAGGGAAGGCTCAAGCGGAAGGCCACCCTCAGCCTTCTTCTCACCAAACACTCACCAAACAAAACACGGGCAGCGTCCTCCGTCAGGCCTCCAAAGCGCTCCCCAATCCTGACGCCTGCGTCGTTACCTAGGAAACAGGAAGCCACGCCCCCTTTCCGCTCCTCCTTCTCCCCCTCCGCGTGCATTCTGTGGTCCTCCACGCCGGCAGGGGCCGCTACAGCCAGACAGGAAATCACCATCAAGTAGTAGATGCTCACGCACCCAGCCAGGCTTTGGACTTCAATTCCCAGGAGCCTCAGCTGCCTTGGTCAATAGGAAGGGACTCTGGGAGTTGAAGTCCAAAGACACATGCAAGGCAAGACTCTGGGAAGGACTGGTTTGAGCCTTAAAGGGAGCCTGGTAAAGGATGAATATGGGACCTTCTGCACAGCCACATAACCCAGAATATCAAGGCAGGAAACCCACAATATCTGCTTTGAATTGGAATATTCAAAGATATATAAATATGTATTAAATATATAAAATATGTATTATATATATATATATATATATATTATATATAAAAATATAAATATATATAATATAGAAATATATATACTATATAAATATATTTATATAATATATAAATATGTATAAATATATAAAATATGTGTAATATATAATATATATATGTATTATATATAAAAAATATAAATATATATAATATAGAAATATATATAATATAGAAATAAATATATATATAATATAAATATATAAATATGTATAAATATATAAAATATGTGTAATATATAATATATATATGTATTATATATAAAAAATATAAATATATATAATATAGAAATATATATAATATAGAAATAAATATATATATAATATAAATATATAAATATGTATAAATATATAAAATATGTATATAATATATTTTATATATATAAATATATAAAAATAAAAAAAGATATAAATGTATAATATCTATTTATGTATATAATAAAAGTCAGTGTTTGCGGTGGTGCGGTGGTGCGGAGGGAGGAATATGTGGCAGCTTTTCGATTGGTTGCCACTGTGGGATTCTTTGCATAAAGGACACTGATTGGACAGCCTCAGAACTCCAACATTCTACAGCCCCAGACAGAGGGGATTGGTTGCCACTGAAATGGTATTTGAACAAAGGACTCCGATTGGCCATCCACATTACAATATTCTAAGGTGACTCAGAGGAAAAAAGGAAAGGCCTCAGGCAGTCAGACGTTGCAGTGACGGATCAGGACCAAACTTGGCACACAGGGGCCTAATGGCCCACTTCACAACGTGACCCTCACCCAATGAGGGTGATGTTATGTATTATTTTATAGAAAGTATGGTGTAATGTAATAATATATGATATAATGTAGTGTTACATTGCATTATAATTGAAAATAATTGTTTAAAATGATTCTATAAAATTATTTATTTAAATAAGTAATTTTATTTTGTTTAAATGAATAATGTTATTTATTATTTTAAAGATAATATAATATAATAATATATAATATATACATTGCATTGCAATTTGATATAATATAATATAATGTCAATATATTGTATTATGTTATAGTATAATAATTGTAATGTAATAATAATAATAATAATAATAGTATGATTACGGTATGGTATGTGGTATATGCATTTGGTATTGGTGGTGTTGTATTGTAACATAGTATAATACTGCCAATGATAATGTGATACAATAATTATATCATGATATTATAATTTATATATTTGTATTACATGCAATATTGCTAACAATATTGCGATATGTTGTAATGTTAATTGTTGTTTTTCAGTTTGTTGTGTCGCTCCGGCAATATTGTTATATGTACACTGTAAGCCACTCTGGCAGTATTGTTTGCTGTAAGCCACTCTGAGTCCCCTTCGGGATTGAGAAGGGTGGCATATAAAAATAGTAAATAAATAAATAAAATAAAATAAATAAAATGACCAATACAGACCAAAATTAGCACACAGAGCCCCCTTGACCCACTCTACACCCTGGTGCTGTTTCAAGGAGGATGGGCCACAGATGATGGGACTTGAAATACCTTCACTCACCTTCCGAGACCACTGCAACCCTCATCCAAAGAATGATCAAGACCAAATGTGACACACAGAGCCCCCATGACCCACTCTACATCCTGGTGCTGTTTGGAGGGGGATGGGCCATGGCCAATGGAACTTGCAGTACCTTCACTAAGTTCCTGAGACCACTGCAAGCCACATAAACATCTAATAGGAACCAACCTTGGCACACAATGCCTTCCTCAAATAACCCGGGCACCGCCGGGTCCCCAAACTGGAATATATAGCAATGTGGACTCGGATAACCCAGTTCAAAGCTGATATTGTGGATTTTTCTGCCTTGATTTTCTGGGTTATGTGACTGTGTGGAAGGGCCCTTTGTTTTCAGTTGGGAATCCTTCCACACAGCCCTATATCCCAGAATATCAAGGCAGAAAATCCCACATTATCTGAGTGTGGACTCAGATAATCCAGTTCAAAGCAGATATTGTGGGATTTTCTGCTTTGATAATCTGGGATATAGGGCTGTGTGGAAGGGGCCTGGGAAGCATGGGAAATCTATCAGGGCCTTTCTACACAGCCCTATAACCCAGAATATTAAGGCAGATAATCCACACAGGATATGCTTTGAACTGGGTTATCTAAATCAGTGTTTTTCAACCTTTTTTGAGCCGCGGCACATTTTTTACATTTACAAAATCCTGGGGCACACCACCAACCAAAATGACACAAAATGTCATTTGGGAGTTGTAGTGGCTAGGAGTTATAGTTCACCCACAATCAAAGAACATTCTGAACTCCACCAATGATGGAATGGAATCAAACTTCCCACACAGAACTCCCATAACCAAGAGAAAATACTATAAGAATTTGGTGGGCATTGACCTTGAGTATTGGAGTTGTAGTTCACCTATTGAAGGAGACTCATTGAGTTGCAGAAGAAACGTCAGGAGAAAATGCTACCCAGGCATAGGCATAGCAGAGTTAGCAATAATCTGCCCAGAGACAGCAGAACAGAGAAGGGACTCAAACTGAGCATGTGCAGGAATGCAAAGAGATAAAGAAACACTGTATCTCCATCAATGAAGCGTGGACAGTCCGTGTTACATTATGATAGGCTGCAATTCTAGATGCGACATAACTTTTAACCAATAATAAGATTTTGGGCAACCATAAGTTGAACCCTGATGCTTGTATAAATATGTGCCTTACAAGAGGGGAGGGGCCGCCCCCTTGAAGCACCATGTTGTGCTGAGGGACGGACTCACAGCTGTGAAACAAAGTAAACTGAGCTTTCTGAGAAAATCCTTTTGTCTGTCTTCCCTTCTACTGCGTCTGCACGAGCAGCCTGCCTTGTGGGAGTATGGTAATCTGCTACATTTCGTCCAGAGAGCACTGTGGACTCAAACAATGTTGGATCAGGACCAAACTTGGCATGAATACTCAATATGCCCAAATGTGAACACAGATGGAGTTTGGGGAAAATAGACCTTGACATTTGGGAGTTACAGTTTCTGGGATTTATAGTTAACACACAATCAAAGAGCATCCTGAACTCTTGCAACAATGGAATTGAACCAAACTTGGCATATTGAACTCTCATTACCAACAGAAAGTACTGAAAGGGTTTGCTTGGGAATTGACCTTGAGTTTGGAAGTTGTAGTTCACCTACACCTAGAGAGCACTGTGGACTCAAACAATGTTATGTTATGTTGTTGTTTGATTTCTATCCAGAATCACAATGTTGGAAGGAGGCTCACCACTTTAAGGTCCCTAAAACAGGCATGGGAAAACTTCGGCCCTCTGGGTGCTTTGGACTTCAACTCCCACCATTCCTAACAGCCTGAGGCCCTTTCCTGCTTAAGTGGCTGAAGGGGGGGGAGGAAAAGGGCCTGAGGCTGCTAGGAATGGTGGGAGTTGGAGTCCAAAACACCTGGAAGGTCCAAGTTTGCCCATGCCAGCTTTTGACAGAGACCTATTCCTCCCCTTTCGCGCCCTTTCTTCCCCCTCCGGCCGAACACTTACTTTTTCTTCTACACTGCTGCTTCTGCCGCCATTTTGATCCGAGGGGGGCAGCGTGAGCGTGTTCAGGAGGGAGGGGGGGGGGGGAGGAAGGCGTGACCGTGCGGGCGCTACTGCGCAGACTCGCCCCAGAGCAAGCGAGGCAAAGTGAGCAGAGCGAGGCTGGGAAGAAGGGAGCCCGAGTGGAGAAGAAAAAGTGTTCGGCAGGAGGGGGAAGAAAGGGTATTGGAGGTTCCCATTTCCCACGGCACACCTGATAATTGCTCACGGTACACTAGTGTGCCACGGCACACTGGTTGGGAAACACTGATCTAAGTCCACACTGCCATATAATCCAGTTCAATGTAGATGTTATGTGTGGAAGGAGCCTCTGAAAAGCAGCTGCAAAGAAA